>CM075022.1:8545195-8558856 GCA_037576675.1 Pangasius sanitwongsei | reverse complement strand
TGTGGAACACCAGTGGAGAGTCTGCGGGGAGCAGATGTGGATCCCCTCCATGTTACCTGATATGACCGTCCTTCCAGATTTACATACAGTATTACATATAGCAATATGTAATTTTTGACTTTTGAGAGCCTTTATATCAGTCTATTGCCTTCTAGTTTTCACATTCATTAATAATTTGTGTAGACATTTATTAATTATTCATTAATATATTGTAGCAACATAGTCCTATGAGTGGATTTTGTAATCTAAAGCTATTTGACAATTTTTCATGAAAAATGCCCCCAGCGTCATTAAATATAAGGGTTAATATATTGTGTAGGCCTACGATGAAAAATGAAAAAAGTTTTTTTTGTGGGGGGGTGGGGGTAGGACTATTATTCATACTGTTTAAAATATTTGCACTGTTACCGGATATCTAAATGTTTTCTTCTAAATGTTTTTAACATTTCTTTCTATATGTTTTAGAATATCTAAACTTTCTTGAACATATAACGTGAGCTGAATGACTAAAAAAATTTTTATCATGGGTTAAGGTCTAATGATAAATTAATAAAAATTTTGTTGTAATGTGACTAAGTTTATCATCGAATGCATTAGTTCAAACCTTTGTGTGGACTTATGTCAGGTAAAGTGAGCCATAAGGTCAAATGGGCCGTTTAAGGTTGGAATGTGTTAAAATTGAAGATTATTGCTTTGACATGCTAAAAGCAACTTTTGATTTCTAACGTTTATATAGGCTATTCATAAGAAACATTTGAATACCTAAAAGTAAGGTACTGTGAATGGTATCTTGATGATCTTAAAAAAAATGTGAAAAAAATAATACGGAGAGGGGTTTAATTTAAAGTTTATAGTTTAAATATAAAGTTTCATTTAAAAAATCATACAATTTGTAAATTCATAAAAATATAAACCATCATAAATATTTTCCTGTGCATCCACAGATTTTCTCCCAATTTCACTCTAACCCCACCCACCTTTCACAGTCATGCACACCAAGAAATGTGAAAGGGCAATTGGCAGTAAAGACAATAGACTGAATGGGAGCTTAGAGGATGAGTTTATTTAAACTATCCCTTAGGTTTTCTCTAAAAAAATTCACATAACAAGGTCTTATAAATGTTTATAAAAACTCTAGGTTTTATCATCCATCACTGCCATGTTAATGGTCCTATAGAATAATTACATTTCAGCAACAATTCAATTTGATTAACTATTTGTTTGTTTCAGTGATAAACCCATTGAGATATTGGCTTAAGTTTAAAAAAAAAAGTTGGCTTTTGTTCAGCACCATTTTACCTGAAAAGTCCTGCAACGGTGCATAATCAGGAGCGATACTCTATAACGAATGGCATTAGTTAAGATGATCGAGAGTTTGAATTATCATGTTATCAGGTGTTAACCCGGCATTTTTCAGAGCTCTTTCTTGCCTGAATGCTGCTCCTAAGCATAATTTTATATTTATAAATATTTAAATAAATGTTATATTTATGTAATTATATATGACTCTCCATTCTTAGGAACTTTAGCTGCTATAGGAACTTTTGTAGTTCTAAAAATAAAACCTACAAATAACCATAAGTGAACATTTTGTGTAAGTTCTTGTAAGGCTGTCAATAAATCTGTAGTTTATGGTTATAAAAATAAAACATAAAAACTAAATCCCTGTAAGGTTAGGAATTTCTTTCTCTCAAAAATAATGAAACAACAATAATATTGTACAGTATATTAACTTCAGCTGAACATTCATTGCTTGCTGAGAGCTTACAGTGGGCATCTTCTGACACTGTTTGGGCAAAACAACCTCTTTAACTCCAACTGCCACTCACAGAATGGGCTTTGATGCGTTTAGCTCCCATCTATGGAAATTCTATGATTATAGTTCCACTTAGCGATTTACAGTAGAAAATGAAAAATTGCGCCAGCCACCACAGCGACAGTAAGGCCATTCTGGATGAGTAACTACTGTACAAATTTAATTTCAAAAGAATTTAAATAATTTTGCTATGATTTGTGTGTTTAGTTTGATTACAGATTTAAGCCTTACATCCATTACTGCTTGGAGGAGGAGAGCTGCATGGAGTACATACGCACTTTACTGAAGGACAATGAACTCTTCAGGATCTATGTTACAGTAAGAGTTTCATAATCAGCATGGCTGGCATTTATTTTAATGTGTGTTACAGAACCTTTGATTTGTCTCTAGTACTAGTATGAACATAAAAGTCTTAAATTCAGTCCTCAAGGACCTCACACATGGGACCTCACACATTTTAATGGGAGACAAGATACATGTTAAATTCTTTACTGGATTGGAGAGTTGAATACACTCACTCAAGTGTGTTAGGACTTAATATAGATCAAAACTGACCAGAGGTCAGATATAACTGAGATATATGCAAGAGTTATGTGGTCTCAGGACAATTCTCAGGACTGATAAAATCTCAGGACAAATCTCAGGACTGCCAAACAGCCAGTGCTGGGACCTTGAGCAAGATTCTTTACCCACAACTGCACAGTTCTATGTTTGAATGGAATTCTGTAAAAGGTTTTGGCCAAATTTACAAATATAAGTGTAGAACAGGTTGGCACAGAAAACAACAGACTCCAACAATTGCTACTCTTCAAGTCAGAACATTTGCTTAAGTATTATTGAAGTCCGGAGGCTATAGCATCCTTGACAAAATCTTTTTTTCATTGTGTATAGGTAGAATTGGTAGATACTAGGTAGAAGCTTCTTCAATTTCATTGTCTCTGACTGTGGGTTCTTGTTCAGTGGGCAGAGACCCATAAACAGTGCAGCCGTCTGAAGCTGACTGACATGCTGGTGAAACCTCACCAGAGACTCACCAAGTACCCACTACTGCTGAAGAGCATTCTGAAAAAGACTGATGAGCAGGTGGCCCAAGAGGCCCTCACCAGAATGGTAAGAAGTAGCAAAGCATATTGTAAGAATTCCCTGGGTTGCATCGGTAATGAGGAACGGGAGGCAAACTCAGCAAACCTCTAAAGGCTTTTATTTTTAATTTAATACTTTCTCTTTTCAAACCTGATCTCACTCTCTGCACACACGCGCACGCACACACACAGTTCTGTGCTGCTTAGCTCTCTCTTTCTCTGGCTTGTTACCGGGCCCCTGGAGGCAGAAAAAGACACATAAAAGTAACTTGGGCTAATACAACACAGCAGAGAATCATCACGTGTTGCCTGCCAATTCTACTCGCCTCCTCCCCGTCCACAGCTGACGCTCCCCCCTGCAGGAGAGGTCATCCGCAACCACCATCTGCTCCTCTGGTCAGTGGACCACCTTGGACTTGAATGGCTGAAGTGCCAGATACCAGTGAGCGATCTGCACGTTGGCATGCTTCATGCAGTGGAGCCATTGGAGCAAGGCGTGATCAGAGCAGAGGGTGAAAGTTTGCCCCAGCAGGTAGTACCGGAGGGTGAGGACCGCCCGCTTGATGGCCAGACACTCCTTGTTGATCGTGTAATTCTTGGTCTCCAACACTGAGAGTTTCTAGCTGATGTACAGCATGGAGTGCTCCTCTCCCTCCACCACCTGGGACAAAACAGGCCCCAGCCCTCTGTCTGATGCATCAGTCTGCAGAACAAAAAAAAGAGAAAAGTCAGGTGAATGCAACAGTGGGGCCCTACACAAAATCGTTATCTGGCAGAAAGCCCGCTCACACAGCTCTGTCCACTGGATCGGATCTGGCACCCCCCTTTTAGTGAGGTTAGTCAGCAGGCTGGTGATGTCCAGAAAATTAGGTACAAGTAGTGGAGAATTCTGTCCATAAGATTTTGAAATATTGCCGGGGCTCCAAACAACCCAAATGGAAGTGTGACAAACTGGGGTAACCCAAATTGAGTGGAAAAGGCCGTTTTTTCACAGGATATTAGAGTCAAAGGAATCTGCCAATACCCTTTGGTTAAGTCCAGTGTCAAATAAAATTGACTAACCGATTGAGCAGTTCATCAATGCGAGGCATCGGATATGCTTCAAATTTAGACACTGCGTTCACTTTTCTAAAGTCCACACAAAAATGGACCTTGGGCACCAAGAGCACCGGGCTGCTCCAATCACTGTGGGACTCCTCGATTACCCCCATGTCAAGCATCGTAATGAGTTCATCCCGAACCACATTTTTTTGTGTAGTTTTAAAACTACACATGGAGGAGTCTCAGTGTGGTGCTCTATGAGGTCAGTGCGACTGGGTAGAGGCGAAAAACACATCGGAAAATTCCTCCTGTAACCTGGCAACATATGCTCTCTGTGACAGTGAGAGATGGTCTCCACAGGGGACCATGGTGAATTGGGCTACCCTTTTTAAACTTACCTCCGGTCCCAGCTACTCTCTATTGGGAACCA
The DNA here is from genome assembly GCA_037576675.1 of Pangasius sanitwongsei. NCBI lineage: Eukaryota > Metazoa > Chordata > Actinopteri > Siluriformes > Pangasiidae > Pangasius > Pangasius sanitwongsei. The sequence continues at coordinate 8,554,487 of CM075022.1, read as the reverse complement.
CTGTCACCAGAGCCACAGGAATCACACCTCTCCACAGTTTTAGGAGATTGAGGTGGTATACCTGGAGTGCATCGTCTCTATCCATTCTCCTGACCTCATAGTCAACTTCTCTGACTCTCCGTGTGACCTCAAAGGGACGTTGCTACTTTGCGAGTAATTTAGAGCTCAACTTGGGTAGCAAAACGAGCACTTTATCTCCCGGTGCAAATTCCCAGAGCCAAGTACCCCTGCTATACAGTCAGGATTGACATTCTTGCACCTGTAGCAAATTCTCCTGTGGAGTTTTGCTTTCCAGTCAAGAACCTATTGAATTTTATTTAGAAGGTCCTATATTAGATCACTCCTCCCAATTTTCTCTAATGATATCTAAGATGCTGCAAGGCTTGCGCCCATACAATAGTTTGAATGGGGAAAGCCCCATTAGGGCTTGTGGAACCTCTTGTACTGCAAGTAACAGGGACTCAAGCCACTTACCCAATTCCACGCATCATCATGAACAAACTTACAAATCATTTTTAAGCATTTGATTAAAGCGTTGACCAGCCCATCTTCGGATGGTAAATGCTGGTGCAAATGGATTTAATCTCCAATAAATTCTAAAGCTCGTGCAGTGTCCATGACATAAACGTAGTGCCCTGGTCAATCATGATCTCTTTTAGGATTCTGACTAGGGAGAGATAACACGGAAGAGCGCCTCTGCAACACTGCATGCTGAGATGTTGTGCAGAGGCACTGCTTCCGGATATCACATTGCATAATCCACCAAGACTAACACAAAGCGATATCCTCGCATGCACCTTTCTAATGGCCCCAAGCGGTCCATGCCAATTCTTTCAAAGGGGACCTTGATTAATGGTAATGGGCTCTGTGGAGCTTTAGGAGTGGCTGGCGGATTCAGCAGCTGACTTTCTCGACATGCAGCATATGCTGCCCCAAATGCCCAGCCATGGGATTATGATGACCAGTGTGGTACAGAAGTTCCCTATGGCTTTTTGGGACCAACAACTGGGATGCCTCCCTGGCCAATGTTGCACACATCCCACCCTGTGCCTCGCTACTGCAGGACCCATCCACACATATTTCCGTCACTGATGTCTGAAAACCTGGCCAATTTGTCCCCAGAATTATTGGATGGGTGAGGTGAGGACTAACCGCCACCTCCACTCTATGCTTTTGACCAGAAATTGAATAATGACTGGCACCAGCAGATATTTGTGAACATCCCTTTGCACACACCTCGCCTTCACCACTAATTCATTTTCCAGGTGAATCAGTTCCAGCATTGAATCAGGCTTTGACGGACTGTGGTCTGGTTACACCGTGAGTTCACCAAGGCCTGATGTGTACTCCCTTGTATACTCACTGACACATGGTATGTTCCTGCTTGATTGGGGGAGGCTTGCGGCATGTCAGGGATCCAGATCAGTATTCCCACCGCACCAGCAGTTTTGCCTGAGGGAGGGAGTTAGAGGATACATCAGAGTTGAAGGAGAATTAGAGGAGGGAGGGAGGGGTAGGAAACCCCATGACCGGGGAGCTGGTTTCAGGGGAATTGGCCCCCATTTCTGCGATGCAGGGACAGGTTGAGGGCAGGGAGAAAAGGGGGGAGAATGAGAGAGAGAGAGGGAAAGGGAGGGAGAAGCAGGGGGGCTCACCTGCCCCCCGGATATTAGGCCAAATGGTTCTCCGCCAGCTGGATTGCCTTGTCTAGTGATGCCAGACTGTAGTCAGGTGATGAACTGCTCCAGCAACACTAGGTCGACCACATCCTTGGTGCTGCACTCCTCTGCCAGCCCCCATCTTCGACAGGTATCTTGGAGCTGCCGAGGGTGAATGCAAATGGGCAGCTGAGCTCACTGAGCGTCAGCAAGTGGAAGCACTGATGGTGCTGTTCAGGGTTTGGCTGACCCATTGCAAGATGGCCCGCTTTAGGTCCAGGTACTCCAGCAGTTTGGTGACCAGAAGTTGTTGGGCCATGAGCTGGGCTTCCCTCGACAGTAGCGGCAGCAGGCAACACACTCGGAGAGCTGGATGAATACCTCCAGGTCGTTCTATGGTCCCATCTTCATGAGCATGATGTGGGGCATGGCTGCGGCTGCCACCAGGGCTGTTGGACCAGGCTCTTAAGCACCTGCTGTTCCTCTGCAGGCCCTAAGCTGGGCCTGGAAGCACTGTACCTGTTCCATGCACAGCTTGAGGAGGGCCTGGTGCTGCATCTGTTGGATGCCGGTGAAGGACTTGACAATCTCAGAGAACAGCAAGGACTCCATGACGGCGAATCTTCCTCAGAATACTGGGTTTCGGCACTAGTGTAAGACTTCCTTGAGTTGGGTCGGTGATGAGGAATGGGACGCAGGCTCGAAACAACTCGGACAGCTTTTATTTTTAATTTAATACTTTCACTTTTCAGTGCTGATCTCACTCTCTGCGCACACACACACACGGTCCTGGGCCGCTCAGCTCTCTCTTTCTCTGGCTTGTTACTGGGCCCCGAAGGCAGAAAAATACACACATAACTAAATTGGACTAATGCAACACAGGTGAGAATCATCACGCGTTACCTGCCGGTTTGACCCACCTCCTGTCTGTCCATAGCTAATGCTTGATTACGCGCCCACCGCCACACATACATACAGAATTATCTTTTTGTAGACAGCATATACCATCTTATGCCAAGCAATGTAATCTAGTTAAAATGAAGATAAGGTCACATGATTTGCTGTGTGTTAATGCAGGTAGCTGCTGTAGAAGGCTTCATTAACAATGTAGACTCTCAGATGAGGCAGCAAGAGGAGAAGCAGAAGCTGGCAGCCATTGCTAGCCGCATTGAGGCCTATGAGCCAGTGGAAGGTGCTGCTGAGGAGGTAGAAAAGGTTAGACAATTCAGATCAATTTAGAAAGAGCACTATCCTGTTGCCCCTTGATCCTTTCACTTGTTCTCAAACTGTGATTTACAGTCATGATAATTTTTGTCCCCCAGATCCTCAAGGATTACAATCAGTTTGACCTGACAGCTCCAGTGTTGGGTGCCTCAGCAGAGGAAACACGTCAACTTTATCTGGAGGGAGCACTGAAGATGAAAGAGGGCAAGGACAGTAAGGTAAGAAATGAGTTCTGTTATTGATTCAGCAAATGTTTACTAATATCGTGTATACACTGTTCATTTAGCCACACCCCATCTAGAATATCACAATCACAAATTGTGTAAAAAGCCTAACTTTGTACAGCAGGAATGCCATTATGGATATTTGGAACTTGGCCAAAAAAGGTAAACATTTGCACTTTGTAGTCAAAAATTGCACCTTCAGGGGCTCCCGAGTGGCACACAGAAAAGCAGAAAAGCATTTGCCCTATCATCCGGAGATCACGAAGTTGAATCCCAATGATGCCACAGCCATCCGTGGCCAGGAGAGAGCAAAATTGGCCATACTCTCAGGGGGGGATGGGTGGCATCCAAGAGAGCAAAATTGGCCATACTCTCAGTGAGGGAGGGGTGGCATACTCTCTCTCTTCCCTATCAATCACAGAGACACTAGCCAATCATGGGTGTCTGTGAACTCATGTATGCAGAAGTGGGCAGAGAGCGAGTGTGTTACATTGACACACTCATGACATTGCATGAGCAGCAGTTCGAAAGGAACAGTTGGCTGGATTCACGTGTATCAGAGGAAGCATGTGATAGCTTTTGCCCTCCCTAGTTGGTAACTGTTGTGTGAAATGGGTGGGAATTGGCCATGACTAAATTAGGGTGAAAATCAGGGAAAAATCCCAACAAAAATAATATGAATGCGCATAATCCACATGCACCTTTCCTGTAACTCTGTTCATGCATATTTTGCATTCCTTAGAACTCTTTCTTCCTGCCCCTTCCCAGATGGATGTGCATTGTTTCCTGTTCACTGATATGCTGTTGATTACCAAGCCAGTGAAGCGTGTGGAGAAGGTCAAGGTGATTCGTCAACCACTGATCATTCGCAACATTGTCTGCAAGGATTTGAAGGACCCAGGAGCCTTTCTTCTAATCTACCTCAATGAGTTCCGCAGTGCTGTGGCCTCCTACTGCTTCCAGGCTAGCAGTGCCACTCAAGGATGCAGCTGGGTAGAGGCTATCTACAATGCTCAGGTATCTGCTTATTCAATAAGCACACCTTCTCACCTTCACACATTCAGCTGTTGAAACAGTTATCCAAAAAACATCCATTCATGGAAAAAATGCAAAGTGCCACACACATACAAGTACCACTCATAACTTGCTAGTTCATTTACCAAATGTGAAGACATCCAGATTCATAAATGCAAAGATAATTCCACTCCTTTGTAACAAGTGATTAATAGTCTGTTTAAAATAATTACCAACAAGACAAAGGTCAAAACACAGTATCCTGATCTTATATAGGCATAGTATCGTTGTTTTTACTGTTTTAATGATTTACTTTCTTTGGCAAGTATATAGCAGCATAAATACAGTGGCTTGCATAAATTTTCATCCCTCCTAAACATTTCCACATTTTGTAACATTACAACCTCGAACTGAAATGGACTTAATTGGTATTATGTCATGACGCTTATGTCTTATATCGCTACATAAAACTTTTATGATTTTTATTTGTAAATAATTTTGCATTTTGAATTTCTTCAAAATCATAAAAGTTTTGTGTATAATCCCACATTTCAGTTACAGATTGTAACAATACATGTGGAAAAGTTGAAAAAGGGTGAATACTTACGAAAGTCAGTGCAGTGAAACCAAGCAGCATCTGTTTAGATTACCATGTTGTACATTTTTCCAATGTAAAATTCTTCACTCCTTCATGTAGAATCAGCTTAAGAGGCTTTGCTCTGTATCACGGAGGGATGAGAGAGATGAGGAAGAAGAGAATGAGATGGAGAGCAGCATTTCCATGTCCAGTTCCCCATCTCTGCAGCATAAAGAACCACTACACAAAAGGTAATGCTTATAGCCTTCCTAAAAATATCTTTGGTAATATCTTTATAAGCTAATTTGTTTTAGCTTGACACATTTAGCTTTGATTCACTGCTGCACCATTTAGCATAATTTTGGAAGTAGTGAAGTGAAGTGAAGTATGCCTTTAGGCTTACAACATGGTCATTTACTAAAACATAAATTGCTGCAACAGACATTCTAAAGCATTGTGGTTGTCTTTTCTTAATACTTTTTAACAGATCCACTGAGACAGTCTCCGTTGTCTCATTGGAAGTGCCCAATAAGGTAAAAAGACCATTGCTTTTGGACTCAGTACAGGCATCTCTCCAAAGCCCTCTGTATTCTGATGCATCAAGCACAAGGGATACACTTTCTATTAATGATAACCGAGCTCTGGAGAGGCTGGATGATCTGGTAGCCATGAAGCTGGATCCTGAGAGTCGGTCTCTATCTATAGATAGCGCTTATGGAACACTCTCGCCTGAGTCCCTGATTGCTGAGCTGGACCTGAAGGGAAGGATGGAGCAGAGTGAAGGAGAGGGGACCGACACAGGAGAAGAAGAGGAGGCCTTTGAGGAAGATGACGAAGCTGATGTTGATGATGATGGAAATGAAGAGAACTCCATAGCCTGGAATGGTTCGCAGGTCACTGTTAATGAGTCTAACTTCACGGGAGATCATTACAACCTTCAGGAGGAGCAAATGGAACACTTGCACCTAATGCCTCTCTACAATAATGCCTCTCGGGACTGTCGCTCACTAACGTTACGGCGCCGTTCACCCATCCATCCTCGTACAGGCTACTTGCAGAACTTTGCCCGCAGGTCGTGTTCTGAGGACAACCTTCTCCAGCAGCTCACTTCTCCAGTGCACCATTCCAGGAACAGCAACCACAACATTAGCAAGAGCCTGACACAGCTCATGGACAGCAGTGAGCACCTACAGGCAGAACAGGGGAAGTCCCATCACAACCCCAATGCTCTGTCAGACAAAGTCACAGATACTCTAATGAGAGCGGAGGTCCGAATTTTTCACAGGTCCATGAGCTGCCTCAGTGACCAAAATGTTAGAAAGTGTGACATGGTAGCATCACAGCAGCTTCAAAAACGAAAACTGACCAAAGCTCAGCTGCAAAAGATGAGAACCACCATGATGCTTAACTCAACCCTTACAGCCTCGTAAGTCCCTAAATAACAGTTTACACACATAGTATTGCTGCATGGATCAGGTAAGTCAAATTTGTAGGGGAGAACTGGCACAACTATAATATTTTTGGTTTAAGTTAAATTACTCAACAATGATTTAAATTACAGACTTCACAACATCATGCACATGTAACATCGTGTACATGTACAGTACAACAGGAAAATCTATGTCATACATTCACTACTATGTGATATTCCTTTGAGAATGGCTTGAAAAATATACAAATTTACAAAAGATCATTGCATGTCAATTATGCACATGCAGAGAAGCATGCACAAAACAGTCACCCATTTAAACATGCATTGTAACTGAGCGATGGTGCAGAGCTCATAAATATCCTTTTTATTTTTATTTGTATTTCATTTCATTTTTTACATTGGTATGGTATATGTTTTCTATGATATAGTTATAATTCTATGCTTTAAAAAAGGATGTGCTCTGCATTGTTTGCAATTCATTCCTAAGTGTGCAAAAATTAGTAGATGCATCTTTTCTGTCTTCGTGCTGCCCCCTTTTGCTACTCTTAATAGACGGAGACTGTCTGAAGCAAGATTCTGTAATAACTATAAGTGTTACAATTATATCACATTCTGCATCCGTGGTTTTTCATAATCCTGCAAACAGCATGTACAAATTATGAAAACTATGCAGTTAGTGTGGAGCTAAGTTTCAGTTCTGGACAGATTTCTGTTACTGAATACGAAAGGAAAAATTTATATTAGAAAAAAATTACCTATATGGCAGAAGAGCAAGAGTGGATGAATCCCACTATTTTTTCCAGATAGGCAAAATGAAGTGATGCAGTTGCTTGCATGCATTTAGAGAAACCAAGTCTGTTACAACTGTGTCATGTTACAATTTTTGTAAGAATACATATTGGGCATCCATATCCTCCTGATCTATTAAAAACCTGCATAAATGCACCTCTCTATAATACTAAAATTAATTACATAATAATTAGAAGAATAGGCCTTTATTTTTTCACATATACATTACAGCACAGTGAAATTCTTTTATTTGAATATCATAGCTTTGTTGGGAAACCGGGGTCAGAGCACAGGGTCAGCCATGATACGGCACCCCTGGAGCAGAGAGTTAAGGGCCTTGCTCAAGGGCCAACAGTGGTAGCTTTGCAGTTCTTGAACCCCGACCGTCTATTCAGTAACCCAGAGCCACCACTGCCCCTGAATTAAATTCTCCCAAACAGCTTATCCTAAACAAGAATTTATTTTTTAAAATTCTTCAGACTAAAGGCTCCTATTCCAGATGTCTATTTGTATCCTGTACAAGTTACTGTGAATACACACCAAATATTAAGATGCACCCTCTTGCCAAATGATATATTGACTGGTCCTGTGGATTACAACCACAAAACTTGCTTTTATTGTCTGTTCATGCCTTTGCAATGTGTTCTGCAGTAATTAAAATCAGGTGCTTTTTTCAGCACTGTAGTCCACTGCTAGCCAGTATGCAAAGTATGATAAAACAAGACCTCAGCCTTGCTACCACTAAAGCCTGAGGTAGGCTCCATTATCTTGGAGCCTGTGGGAAGCCGGCATTTCACTATGAAGTATTTTATCTAACGATCTCTTTTGCTACCTTTTTTTTTCTTTAAACCTCAATTTGAGTCTATTTTTGTCAAATGAAAGGAGCATGGTTACATAATGTCTTTTATCTAAGGTCAGAATATTGCATATTTGAGCACTGTGCAACCTCAACATCCTGAACATTCATTTTCTCTGTGTATTGATTTTGCCCTGTTCTGCTCTTTCCTAGGGAGGTATAGTAGCTGAGGCATCTGAAGTAAATGCCATTAGCTGTTCTTTTGGTGATCTGTGCAGTTGCACTGACACAATTACCAGTATCATCAGCATGAGAGACATGTAAATAACTGTTAAATAAATAATATCACCATTCGTGCAAGAGAATAAGGACATAAGGAATATGGATCTCAATGCAGTGCTTTTAGCAACACCCAGTGATTACAACATGACACATGGACATGTATTTTCAAGGACATCTGTCACAGGGACATTCTTTATGTAAATGATGTCTGCTTGAAGAACTTGCACTAAAAGATGAAAAAATGCATTTGTTTAACATTGTAGCATTAACTAAACATGAAGGGCTAAACAGAGAATTTTGTTGTATGGACCCCATTTGTGGACTACTCTACCATCAAAATCATGCTATGCATCAAGATGACAGTATTATTTGTTTCTTTCAAAAGACTTCATCTTAAAAAATATTTTATCAAAAATTAATGCAGATTTATGTATGATGGTTATACTTAAGGTGAACACACGTATCACACATATAAGTAACTTCCTGCAACTCCCCTTTACCTGGGAGTGTTGCTTTCGTGAGATTCCATTCTGAACCTCATAAGTTTTGAGTATGAGCCTGTAGGCTTTTTTCCCCATCTGTTCTATTTTTATACCTATGAGGTCTAGAATTTAAGGTCTAAAGACAAATAAATAAAAATGGCTTAAATATTTACACTTCATGTAGAGGACCTGTGTGGTTGATGATGACAGTTGTGGACATGTAATAATGTTTACTGGTGATTATTTAATAATCTTTTAAAACCATGTCCTGTAAATAATGTGACAGATACTCATTAAAAACAAGAAAGAATGTATCCTGCTCACATATTCAACTAAATCACATAGTTTAAATAAACAGAAAAATCTTGTTTTGGTTTCTGAATCCCAAGGCTCAGAAACCTCTGAGTTTAGCGGCACATGCCCCAAAACCATGAAATGGGGAGAATTAAGGGCATTGTTTTATTTTGAAGCCATAGTAATCAAACTGCGAGGGTATATAGTAAATAAAGAATTAAAGTAAATAAAGAAAATGTAATATTTATTAAGGCTTCTTTGTTTGTAAATAATAAATACTTTCTTGTTGATAATTTTGTTTGTCTTTTGTTTGTCAGGTTTGCATTGTCTTCACATTGAAACATACTATTTAAGTATAGTACTTAATGTTCATACAAAGGAAAGACTGTTCGATGTTAAAGGAATAGACTATTTTATTTAATTTCTTATATATATAAATATACATACAGTCAGGTCCATAAATACTGGGACATCGACACGATTCTAACATTTTTGGCTCTATACACCACCACAATGGATT
>CM075022.1:8516545-8536119 GCA_037576675.1 Pangasius sanitwongsei | reverse complement strand
TGTGCATTGCTACACAGTCGTGAGTCAGCAGAGTGAACAGCAATGGACTGAGCACACAGCCCTGTGGGGCCCCAGTGGTCAGTGTGGTGGTGTTGGAGATGCTGTTCCTGATCTGGACTGACTGAGGTCTTTTTACATTTTATACAATTTATACATTATTTATAAATGTATAAATTTAAAATTTATATCCTAAATTTATATTTTTCTGTAAAGCTGCTTTGTGACAATGTCCATTTTTAAAAGCGCTATACAAATACAATTGAATTGAATTGAATTATGTTTCTTTTCTATAAGGACACGGAAATTATCAGAAGTTGTAATCGTTTTATGAATGCAACTTTTAAATGTACAAAACTGTGTTGTTAGTCTTGGTCATAAGACACTCATTCATATCCTGGGAACACAGTGCATCCTGGATGGGACACCAGTCATTTGCACATTTATTCACATCTAGGGACTTGGAGGAACCAATCCAATCCACCTACTGCCATGTTTTTGGGAGGTGGGAGGAAACAAGAGAACGTGAAGGAAACCAATGTGAACACAAGGATAGCACAAAACTTCACATAAACAGTAACCTGTGCTCAAGATCAAACCAGGAACCCTGGAGCTATTAGGCAGCATACCTACCTATAGGGTGCCTGTTGTGCCATCATGTTATTGGACATGAGACATTTGTCTCAAAAATAAATTAGGTTGAATAAGCATGAATTAGGCTTATGTGAGGTTTAATTCAAATATTTATTGTAATATCATTTGTGTAAATTTTGCCTGAGACCACAGTAACTGGAGATGTGTGATGCACACCAAAAGTGATGATTTTTTTCTCACTATTATGCACTTACTATCAGTGTGACATCCATCAATAAACAAACTTTGTAGGCATTTTCCAAGCATCAAAACAGCAATACCCACAATATACCTGTAGACCAGAGGGGGAATTGACTGACTTGCCTCTAGTTTACTGATTAACTGCATATCCACTGAAAGATGTAAACCCAGTGTCAGGCCCAGTAGTATCTTACTTTTAGTATTCTATTTCAAATTTCTCTTATATTTTTGTACTGTTCATGGAAAATGTTTATGTAGCCTAACAGAGAATTGACATGATTGACTGCCACATCTGTGTGCCAGCTTGGCAAATGCCTTTGGCCCTCTGCAGATTTTTCCGAAGTGACTGGTAAACCAGCAGTCAGCATCACAAACAAGATGTGACTGGGAACATATTGACCCTCAGGTCGGACTCAGCCTCAGAAGAAGTATACAAGGGGGCCTAGTTTAATGCATGTGAGATAACTCATGATTTCTGGGTTGTGTATTTGTGGGATTTAAGCAATTTTCTGTGTTTACTTCTGTTACAGTTGCTGTGTCATCTCTCTTCACCACTGGTGAGTCCTCTAGTCACACTTTATACACTGACACTATATTCTTTTTTCTCTTTGCCTATTTATGCATAGTACTCATCTAGCATTACTGTTACAAGACTGGTTATGTATAGAAATATATATTCTGTTATACTACTGCAGTATTTTATTTTTTTTTTAAGTTTAGCCAGTAACACTTACGTTTGTAAAGGATTTCACTTTCCAGATCATGTTGAATGTGTACTCCTATGTTAAGGCAACTTGATTTGTGTTATTACTTTAATAGTGAAACATCACAGTCAGTCACCATGACTTAATAATTTACAATATGTACAATGGATTTAAAAAGTCTAAACACCCCTTTTAAAATTCTTCTTATGCTTTCCTGAATATTAGAAGAACATAGTGTACTTGGTAATGTCACTGTGGTGCCCCATTTTCTCCACTTGTTGATGATGGCCTTCATGGTGTTCCATGGTGCATCTAATGTTTTGGAAATTCTTTTGAACCCCTCTCCTGATTAATACTTTTTGACAATTAGATCTCGTACATGCTTTGTAAGCTCTTTGTAAGCTCACTGGACCATGGCTTCAGCAGACAGATGAAACTAAGAAGATTTCAAGAAACTCCTACAGAGACAGCTGATCTTTACTTGGGGTTAATCAGCATCACTTCATTGATGACAGATAACTGATCTTGGAGTGAGAGGTGCTTTGAAGGTTAGCCATGTCTCATTAATGGTGGAGCTGCCTCTGGCGTGGCGGAACAAACAGAGCCAAGTCCTCAGCAGCAGGGAAACTTATTGCAGTTGCATTAAAAATCTGACAAAAATAATTTGAGCAGCTACTGAATTGTTTGTAAATGCATTCATGCATATTTCTTTATCATACAAATGTCTTCATTACAACCATTTGAGTATCAATTTAAACAGCTAAAATTAGCTAGGTGATGAGAAGTTGGCTTCTTATTCAGATTTTCAGTTCCACCTTGAAAGGTCCAGGTCTTAAAAGTTTGTGACTGTAGATGGTGCACTAATATGAAGCACACTAATATCCCAAACAATTTCCTACACCATTTTCTCTTCATTCTCATGAAAATAAGGGTAATGTATTATATAAATACTCAGTATGAAGAAATTTAACTGAAGGATTTTTTAATATTGGGCCTGGGAACATGGCATTTGAGACTATCAGATGCAGGCAAAATGCACTTTCTGCTTAATTCCTACACCAATCTCTCAAGAAACTGGTGAATAAGAAGCCAGGTTCAGCCTCATCACCTGGTTATCTTTTTAAACTGCTACTTAACTGGATGGAATGATGACACTTGTATGGTAAAGAAATAGAAGTGAATGCAAAGGTCAGTAGCCACCCAAATGGTTGTTTGTCAGCTTTTTAATGCAACTACAATACATTTTCCCTGCTGCTGAGTACTTGGCTCCATTCGTTCTGCCATGTCAAAGGCAGCTCCACCTTTAATGGAGTGGGTGTGGCTAACTTTCAGAGCACCTCCCACTCCAAAATCAGTTGACTCATAGAGATTTAAGATGACCCACAGAGATTCTTCTAAGCCCTCCTTCCACCTAAAAACTAGCAAAAGTCAGAAGCAAAAAAGGTTGCAGAAGCAGAAGATTAATTCCAGAAGCAAAAAAAAAAAAAAAAATTCAGAAAAATTCGCAAATAGAAAAAGAAAATGAAAGCAAAATGAGTGTGAATCAGAGGTAATAGTTTTTAAAAATAAGTTTTTATTTGATTCTCATTACTTGCATTGGCAAAATATTTTAACATTTTGAAAATTAATAATTTGCTTGTGGACCTTATTAGTTTATTTGGCGCAAAATTAACTCAGTAGAAGTGTATGATAATTACTCATTGAACATGAATGATTGGTTAAGCACATTATCACATTATAAAAGGGTGTGCACACTTGTGCACTTGTGTTTTTTTTCCTTTTCATTTTTTTCTTTTTTTTCCCTAAAACGTTTCTGTTTGTTTTACACTTGAATTTTGTTGGTTCCTATATCACATTAAAGGTGGAAAAATGATCTGATATGATTTATCTTATATCTTATAGTTTCTTTTTTTACATAACAAAAACCTACAGTTTTAACAGGAGTGTGTAGACTATTTGTATCCACTGTATCTATATTTGTTGAAATGATTTTCCCTCAGTACAAGGTCAGAGTGATGGTGGTAGTGTGGTCATGCCAATGTACAATATCAGCGCCTCCCAGGGGTCTCAAGCAGTGCTGCAGTGCCATAGCCAGCGCATGGTATGGACCCAGGACCGACTGAAGGACCGTCAGCGTGTGGTGCACTGGGATGTGCTCCGGAGTACCCCAAACTATGCCGTGGAGCGTGTCCTGGACATGTTCTCAGCCGGGGATCAGCGTATTTATAACGCCCATAACCAGGGACGCATCAGAATGCCCAAGACTGCTTTTAAGGATGGAAACTTTTCACTCATTATAAAGAGTGAGCATTATGTTTTCTGAGTTGGAACAAAAAAATCCCTTTTCTTTTGGGTCAGCGACTGAGCAGATACACTGTGGTCTTTATTGCAGATGTGGCGGTGAGTGACAGAGGCATCTACTCCTGCAACCTCCACCATCATTATTGCCACCTCTTTGAGTCTATCAAAGTGCAGCTCAATATCACCAAATCAGGTTGCTTTCCTCAAATATGCACTTAAATGTGCCAATAAATAAACTATAGCTTTTTTGATTGCTTATACTTAATTATCCCCTCTGAAAGTATTGGCACAGCAATGCCAATTCTTTTGTTTTGGCCATGTACTGAAGACATTTGGGTTTGACATCGGAAGATGAATGAGATGATAAATCAGAATTTCAGCTTTCATTTCCTGACATTTACATCCATATGTGTTAACTTAAAACATGGCACTTTTTGAATCCATCTATTTTTCAAGTGATCAGAAATATTCGAAAATGTGACTGACAGGTGTTTCTTGTTGCCTAGTTGTGCCCTGTTAGATTGATTGTTTAAACAGTTAATAGCACTGAATGTCTACTCTTGGTTGGAGCCCTGGATTTTGCCTGTGAAGATTTTTTGTTAAAAAGGATAAACCAACATGAAGACCAGAGAGCTGTCTATGAGAGAAATGCAAGTCATTTTGAAGCTGAGAAAAGAGGGAAAATCAATCAAAGCCATTGCACAAGCATTAGGCATAGCCAATACAACAAATCGGAATGTCCTGAAAAGGAAAGAAACCACTGTTCTAACAACAAGGCACTGAACAGGTCAGCCAAGGAAAACAAAAGCAGTTGATGACAGAAACATTGTGAGATCTGTGAATAAAAACCCAAAAACAACAGTCAGTGACATCACCAACAACATCCACAAGGCAGAGGTGAAGGTATCACACCCCACCTTTCAAAAAAAGCTTCAAGAGGCCATACTACAAGATTATTACAAGCAGTAATAATCAGAGGGCCAGATTGGAATTTGAAAGAAATACAGAGATAAGCCACAACATTTCTTGAAATTTCTGGAATCTCCATCAAAGTGAAGGAAAGACCAAAGTTTGGAGAAAGAATGGACCTGTTCATGATCCAAAACATACAAACTCATTGTTCAAGCCTGGTGGATGCAGTATCATGGCTTGGGCTTGCATAGCTGCTTCTGGAATGGACTCAGAGGTCTACAGAAACATTCTGTCTGCCAATTTACAGAGAAATGCATCTTATTGGGAGGAACTTAATCATGCAGTAAGACAATGCCACAAAACACACTGCCAACACAACAATGGGTTTCATCAAGGGAAAAAAGTGGAATGTTTTACACTGGCCATGTTAATCACCAGACCTTAATCAAATTGAGCATGCATTTCACCTCCTGAAGAGGAGACTGAAGGGAGAAACCCCCCAAAACAGATAATAACTGAAATAAGCTATGGTACATGCCTGGAAAAGCATCACAAAAAAAGAATGCACCAGTTTGGGGTTGTCATTGGGTTGCCTGCTTGATGCACTTATTGCAAGCAAAGGATATGCAACCAAATATTAAGTGTCATTTACTTTAATTTACTTTAATACTATCTGTTCCAATATTTTTGTTACACTAAAGATTGGGTGGTCTGCCATGTTCTAAGTTGTTTAACACATCTAGATTTAAATATCAGGAAATTAAAGCTAAAATTTAATCCATTGTTTCATTCATCTTTTGATCTCACACCCAAATGTCTTCATACTGAGCATAGCAAAGTGTATAGCATAAACAGAAGAATTGGCCTTGCCATTCCAATACTTTCAGAGGAGAGAGTACATATTATTCATGCATAATAAAGTATTGGGATTCTTATCTTATATAATAAATATTGAGAGTCTTATCTCAAAAATATTCAAAAAAACTAATCCAAACTTCGTTGTTTTCATAATTTTAGCACTAGCTGGGTTAATTAAAGTGTTATTATCTGAAGGAGTGTATGCAAGTAAAATAATAAAAGAAAAGTATCAAGACATGTAGAGGTAGCTACTTATCTCAGAAGAATTGTTCTTCTTTTGTTTTCTCTCAAACCCGTTCTGTGTTCAACTGATCCGGGATCCTTTCTGAATATTATTTTTATTCAGGAAATCTGATTAACTGTTGCAAATTTTTTCATACAGCTCGCAAGGAGCGGCGTTTCTGGGATGGCCAGAAGGCTGTGTATGTGGTGTTAGTGGGAAGCACAGTGGTGTTGCCTTGCGTGAACCGCCGGTCAATCTGGATGGAAGGCAACAACGAGGAGGAGCAGCAGGTTGTTCACTGGGACCGCCAAGCGCCGGGAGTCCAGCATGACCGAGCTGATCGCCTCATTGACCTGTATGCCTCAGGAGAGCGACGCCTCTATGGGCCACTCTTCATCCAGCAGAAGATGAACATCTCAGCCTCTGCTTTCTCCTATGGCAACTTCTCACTCATCATCTCAGACCTACAGCCTGCAGATCAGGGCCTGTACTCCTGCCACCTGCATCACCACTACTGTGGCTTGCATGAGAGACGCATCTTCCAGCTCACTGTTGGTCCACCTGTCCTGCAGGAGCCCACAGATGCCCCTCATGTGCTGCCCAAGGAAAACCACAGTAAGAATGGTTTAAAAGAAAATTACTGTGTTGAAATTTTTATTTTAAGTGTTTGTGTGTGTGTTTGTTTGTGTACTCAATGCCACTATTCAGTTAAAAAACACTGAAAAAAACACTCCAAGCACTGAAAGTGCGCAGGGCCCTATTGTTTTCCTAAGGATTATTTTATTATTATTATTATTGTTATTAGGGCCCAAGCACTGAAAGTGCACAGGGCCTATTGTTTTCCTAAGGATTATTATTATTATTATTATTATTATTATTATTATTTTCAAGGTTTTGGGGACTTTTGGGGCCCTTAACATGCTCAAAAACTCATGAAATTTTGCACACACATCAGAGTCATCAACCATTAGGCCCGGGCAAAGGCCTGGTGGTGGGTGGGGTCTGTGCAGTGCCCCCTTTTACACGGTACATAAACTTGTTGCATATATCGTACATACTTGTACGTATATGTACGAAACTCAGTAGACACATGGTTCTGATTGACCCAAATACTTTTGCACTGACCATCATTAGCGCCGCCCACCAGGAAGTCGGCCATTTTGGATTATTTGAAAAGTGCATGCTGTGAACTTTTAAATACTCCTTCTAAAGGATTCATGCGATTGTCACCAAACTTGTTCAACATTATGCCAAGACATTGTGGATGCTAAATTGCAAAGGGATTTTTGATATCTCGAGCAGTTTTGCCATGGCAAGGCAATAAATTTATGGCAAAAAAAGAGAAACAGGAAGTGTCTCATCTTCTGCATGCATTGAGTAATTTAGATCAAACTTGGGCTGTATGTTTGGTCATGGGACTGAGCACATGGATGTGAGTATTGTGAGTCATGGTCATAGTGCCACCAACTGGCAGCAGGAACTGTGTGACTTAAAACATGCTTTTAAATAGTCTTCTTATCTTACCTGAATCGCTTCAAACTTGGTCAGAGTAATGTTGAGACACGGCTGATGTAAAATTGCAAAAGGATTTTTGATATCTCAAATGGTGTTGCTGTGGTAACGCATCAAACTTTAATACTCTTTCTGGGGGTTTTTGAGGCTCTTAGCATGCTTAAAATTTCATGAAAGTCGGACACATGCCAGAATTGTAGGTCGTTAGGCGTAGGCAAAAGCTAAGACGGGCATGGAGGAGGGGCTCTGTAGTGCCCCATTTTGACTAATGTGGTGGGGTCAGTTTTACCTACAGTCACCAAACTCGGTACAGATATTGTTCTCATCAAGCCGAACAACTTTCAAACTGACAGTCATTAGCTCTGCCCAACAGGAAGTAAGTCATTTTGGATGTAATGTGGATTTTTAGAAAATTGCAGGCTCTGAAATTTTAAATAGCCTTCCTAGGGGATTCATGTGATTGTCATCAAACTTGGTCAACATTATGACACGACATTGAAGATGCTAAATTGTGAAGAGATTTTTGATATCTCGAATGGTGTGGCCATGATGAGGGATTAAATTAATGTCAAAAAAGGGAAGAGTCTCATATTTTCTAAAGGCATTGTCTGATTTAAATCAATTTGGTGTTCTATATTTGGTCATGGAGGCTATGTTGCACCCCCCTATATGCATGTGCATATCACTTATCTTCTTCATGCATTATATCACCAAATATGAGCTGTATGGTTAGACATGGAAGCTGTTGTAAAGCCTTGGACCTATGCTTAACCTAACAGATCAGTGCAAAACAAGTTACTCTACAGCACTTACTTCACTATGCATCGTTTTCATACACCCACCAGGTGGAGATGGCGCCGTAGTACTTGGGCCCATCATCGCTCCTTGCAGCGATATTTTGTATTGGTTTTTCTGAGGTGAAGAACAAAAGAGCAGCATATCACTGTAGAACATATATGTTTGTTCTACAAAGATATGCTGATCTTTTTTAGAACATACAGTATATGTATGTAGACAAATGCTTAGGAAATGTAATAAGCAAAATCAGCTGCTTATGAAATGTCAGCTTTAACTCATTAAATGTGTTTGCTTTGACTATTGGAGTGCTTTAACCTGTCTAGCTTAAAATGTACCTAATTTAAGGTGTGTGTAGATATCTTTTTCCTTATGTTCCCCATGTACAGCAGTCTTCAAGGGTGCATGTACTAATGCCAAAATGTCATCGATGAATCTAAGAAACAGTGTGGTTACAAAAGAAACATCACATGAAGTCAAATAATTGTGAGATTTGTGCTGTGTCATTAACTGTTTCCTTTTGCATCCTTTACATTTACGGCATTTGGCAGATGCCCTTATCCAGAGTGACTTACAATTATCTCATTTATACAGCTGAGCAGTTGAGGGTTAAGGGCTTTGCTCAAGGGCCCAGCAGTGGCATCTTGGTGGTGCTGGGATTTGATTTATTTTCATGATCATAGGGCATGGACAAATACAAGACATAACATCAATGCTTTGTGAAATTTGTAATCATTATAACTATCAGAGCAGGTGGTTGGATTTGGATGAATACAATATCAGTAGGTGTGGTTAAGTGTGCTGCTACAATATCTAATCAAATGCACGCCTGTCAATCCCTTTGCAGTGCACTACTCTGACATCTTCCTAATGACATACAGTCCAGTCCAAAAGGTACTGGAATGGCAAGGCCCATTCTTTGTTTTATTGCTGTACACTGAAGACATTTGGGTTTGAGATCAAAAGATGATAGAATTTCAGTTTTCATTTCCTGATATTTACATCTAGATGTGTTAAACAACTTAAAACATGGCACCTTTTGTTTCAACCCACCCATTTTTTAAGTGGTCAAAAATATTGGAACATATGCCTGACAGTTCTTTCTTGTTGCCAAGGTGTGCCCTGTTAGAGAGATTGTTTAAACAATTATTAGCTCTGAATGTCTACTCTTGGTTTGAGCCCTAGGATTTACCTGTGAAGACTGCATTTGTTGTTAAAAAGGATAAACCAACATGAAGACCAGAGAGCTGTCCATGGGAGAAATGCAAGCCATTTTGAAGCTGAAAAAAGGGGGAAAATCAATCAGAACTGTTGCACAAGCATTGGGCTTGGCCAATACAACAATTTGGAATGTCCTGAAAAATAAAGAAACCACTGGTGTTCTAACAAGAAGACATCGAGCAGGTCACCCAAGGAAAACAACAGAAGTTGATAGCAACATTGTGAGAGCTGTGAAGAAAAACCCAAAACCAACAGTAAGTGACATCATCAACAACCTCCACAGGGCAGGGGTGAAGGTATCACAATCCATCTTTCAAAGAAGACCTCGAGAGCAGAAATGTAGGAGCCATATCACAAGATGCAAACCACTCATCAGCAGTAAGAATTGGAAGGAGAGATTGGAATTCACAAAGAAATACATCGATGAGACACAAAAGTTCTGTAACCAAGATTAACCTCTACCAAAGTGAGGAAAGGTCAATAATGCAACAAATTTTGATGTCAGTGGTTTTGCCCAGCTTGATGCAGTTGTTGCAAGTTGTTTATTTACTTTAATTTACTTTAAGACTATCTGTTCCAGTATTATAAATTCTGATCACATTCAAAAAATCAAAATGTCTTCAGTGTATATTCAGTGGTTAAATACACTCACCAGCACTTTATTAGTAAAAATTTATTAGTCTGGCCATTCTCTTCTGATCTCTCTCATCAACTAGACGCTTCCATCAGCAACCCTGCTGCTCACTGGGTGTTTTTGTTTTTCACACCATTCTATATAAACTCTACAGACTATTCTGCATGAAAATCCCAGGAGATCAGCAGTTTCTCAAACCAGCCCATCTGGCACCAAAAAACACACCATGGTTAAAGTCACTGAGATAACATTTTCCCCCATTCTGATGTTTGATGCGAACATTAACTGAAGCTCCAGACCTGTATCTGCATGATTTTTATCCATTGTTGCCACATTAAGGGCTGAATGGATAATTGTATGAATAAGCTGGTGTGTACCTCTTCCTAATAAAGTGGCTGGTGAGAATTCACAATCTACATGCTGCAGCCATATGCAAAGAGCACATTTTCTCCTCCTCTGCATGGTTTGCCCCTATAAACACTATAAATTACAAGATTCAGGCTATATCCTAATTTTAAAAAATGAACAAACAACAACAATAAAAATAATGAATAAACACCAAATTCTCACTTTATGTTTCTATCAGTGATCAATGGAGCTGAATGCTCAAGTTAGTACATACAGTAGCTCCTAATTATTCCTAATTATGTCTGATCACAAACATGTATAATTGGTTACAATTAGTTTCTTGCAAAATATGATAAGTAAATGTAGCCCATGTTTACAATAACACTGTATTTCTAACTGACCAGTTTTTCCAAAGTGTAGTTGGAAGTGTCTGATGAGAGGATAATGTATAGAACAGTGGAGAGTGATTACTGCTGAATTATATGTCTCCCTTGCTCATGATTTAAAGTTAGCATTGTTTTGTAGTGTGTATTGAGGTAATGGGAAGCCCATGTGTTTGGAAGGATGTGGGCTTTTTGCCTCTGTTCCCAGTGGTTGCTGTTGCTGTTTTATATGTTTTATAGGAAGGGCTCAATACTGGTTTGTGTATTTAAACATGTTTTACAATATCCTTCTTCTAACCATGGTCAGTAAATATAGAACTGACCTCAATCTACTTACCCAGCAGCTGTTGCCATTTCTCACTGTCTGTTTTTCCTTTCTTCTTGCCCTCCATTTTCTCTCTCTGACTCCATGTTAGCCTTCTGTGAAGTTGGGGGTAAGGAAATTTTGTAAATTGGGTGAGTTGGAAATAGTTGGAGAGAGACTAGATGAATCTAGAGTCTAGCCTGTAGATATGCTTTCAGTCCACAGTCATACTTGCTTTTAAATAATGAATAGCTCAGTATTTTGAGCCTCATTTCTCCTGCTTTTATCTTCTACTCCCTTTCCTGTGTTCCTTCCTTCTGCCCCAGTTCCCTCAGTTCACCCCACACTCCACCATATGTGTATGTTTTTCCTGGAGTCCTGCCAGACAGAAAAATTAGGATAGATGATTCTTTCATTTTGGTTATAAGAAAAATAAATGAAGTTAAGAGAGAGGGAAGGATGGAAAATATACATAAGCAGTAGATGTATGAGGTAAATATTGTTAAGTTAAAAATCACTAATTGGAGAATATGAGAAAGTCATTTTCTGTAGTTGAGACATGTCTGAGTGCCCTGGACAAGGCTCTTCACAAACCTCAGTGGAATCCAGTGGGATAACAGCACATCCCTTAGGGTGGGGAGTAAAGAGAAAAACTACTGAACATGTTAGTAAGAGGAAAATACAGTATGTATTCTGTATGAGTCTCTGTTAAATTCATTTAAACTAGGAGGTACACATTTATGGGAAATAATGTCATTCGAATACATCCAGGAAAATGTTATAACCTCATTGGGGACATTCTGATTGTCTTAGACATTCAAGATAGTTTGAGGAAACTTTTTTCTGGAATAATTTTCCAGCGGAAATGTCCAAGCTCTTATGTTAAGCAAACAAATGTTTTTATTGTATGTATTTTGTTTCTGTCTGTTCTTCTTAGTTTGTTTGAATTTGAGTATTTTCTTGTCTGTTGTTTAACTCTTCCCTTACACATACTTTCTTTATTGTTTTGTTGCTCTGACTTTCTCTTTCCCTTTCTCTTTTGTTTATTTTCTGTTTTAAAGTTTGCTTGGGCTACTAGTCATGTATCAGCAAGAAAGTGGTTGTTTGCCTCACTTGCAGCTGGAGCCGGTTGGAGGCGGTCATCTTGGATTTAGGTCAGCTCAAAAGAGGAAGGAAACTTTCTGGGTCTTGCACATAGATATCTTTATCATTACATGGAGAGATTTCTGTTCTCTCCATGTGCCACTTTTGCTGCTATGTAGAGGATATTTCTGTTGTCCAGCTGTACCAAACAAAGATGCCAAACACTACTTCATGACCACTTGGCTATGAAATCATGATGTTCCAGGACATTCTGGATTGCTCACTGTGTAAAAGTCTGACTTTGTCTTGAGAGAAGCCAAATCAATCCAAGAGCTCAAATAGCTCTACTTTGTATGAAGAGATCCACTGAAGGCTGAAAATCCTAGGAAGGCAAATTGACTCTGCACAAAGTGAGCTCCTTTCTAACAGGCTGAAGTTTTGAACTGAATTCTTACATAAAATAAACATATTTTTTTACTTGTGCAAATAGAGAATGATTTATTTAAAAACATTGAAACTTCTGAAGGAGCAGGATAATCCATAGCACCTCACAGAAAATATGATATGTGCTTCATCTTAACTGGCCATTAGGGATGATGTCAGTGTTGTGTTTGGTCACCTTTACAGCAGGATTTTGTGCTGTGGTTAGGCTGAAATGGTCAGTACAATTGAATAATGATAGTGGTGCAATAGCATCCAGCCTTACAGTGCATTGAAAATTGCAGTCTACCAACCACCACCCCCTCCCTGGTGAACATTTTCACAATGAGAAATGTGGCAGTTACAGTAAGTGGCAGTGAAGAAGATTACAGTGCTGAGGTGCTTTGTGTATTTGTTAGCATTTTTACCAAATGGATGTTGTTGAGTCCTAGGGGCAAGTTAGGCAGCTTTAAACAAGAAATGTTCATCTTAATTGCTAGAGAGTGTTAAAATTCCTTAAGAGTCTAAGCGCCCAATAAATGTGTTAAGGCTGACATACCATATGATAACAATAAGGGCATTCAAACTGAGTCAATTCTGCAAGAAATGTGCTGAAATGTGAGTTGTACATTTTGGTTTGGTGGAGTGACAAGCCAAAGAACTCTCTAAGGTGCTAGATGTATCTTTACATATATAGAAAAACACCCACAATCATTGTGGGTTTTTCACTCTTTTGTGTGGTACATCAGAGGCCTCTTTAATCATTCACTCAGTTATTATTATGACTATAGCATTAAATTTTCTTCTTAAACTGTCCCCCTACTCAGCTCTCCAATCATAACAGTAGGCACCAGACAGTCTTTCCTTCTCCTATGCCTTTCCTCTTTCTTTTTCTTCTTCCTTCTCTTTTTACTTTATTTATTGTCTTGTATCTAGTGTATACTTGCAAGTTATTGGGATTGGTTTGTCCTCTTGTTTTAAAGGCCTGTTGTCACTTTTGTTTTGGGGTAATAAGCCTATTCAACTCTCAGACAAGGGTGCTGCAGTTTTGTAATTATTCCTTTATTGTGGATAAAGGAGGAATTGTGGAGGAAAAATATTCCTCTCAAAACTCAAAAGCATGTGTTTTTGGTATATCACATTTCAACACAAGTTCATATTTTCTTTTACTATAACATAAAAGTCGCAACACAGCCAAGAGTCTGTATCTCATTATGATTCATAACCACAAGCTCATAGATGAAAAGAAAGGAGCACAGGGGGAAAAAGAGTGCACACTAATACACTACACCTTAACCTTTTTTTTTTTTTTTTTAAATTTCTTTACTTGAACTCTGTAACTGTTTGCACCTGATTTTGGCAGCTTTGAATGTTCTTTGTTCTTAAACTGCTACAAATGTGCCCATAAGTTTGGCATGCCAAAACTAAGGACAATTGAGATTCTGCTGAGGACATAGCTCAGAATTATTCAGAGCGAATAACTTCTTCCAGGCCTGTAGCTTTCCCCTATTGTTTAGGCCTGTGGTAACTGGATTAAACAAATCTAGACTAAACACAGGCAGACTAATGATGGGAAGAGGATCATTTTTTGAATAGCTTTGTAGTAAATTTACATTTGTTGGCAAGTTTGTTTAACTTGTTTAGACAGCTCAATTTCTTTGCTGTATTCTTTCCAAGAGCTGAACTATTTTAGTGTTATGGTGTGCAAGACTGGCATTTCTGCATTTAGTTTTAGCTATAATAATTGTTTTTCCAGACTGTATTGGCATGAATACCACTCCAAAAAAAGAGGCTTCATGAGAGCACAGTGCCCTCTTGAGGTTAATAAGTGTGTAATTCCACTTACACCACAGTGATTTGAGAGTGACTAATGAATGTAACATCATGCTTTTTAACTATTTATAGTTACATTTAATGTTATGGAATGTCCATGAGAAAGGTTAGTTCCTGCAGCTATTATATATTGTATATTCTTTCTATAGCAGCTATTCTTTTAAAACCTTTTTCCCTTAGATTATGTAGAATATCTCTGTGTATGAGCTCTTACTATAGAAACACTAATGGAAGTACACATGGAAACACAGCTGGAACTACTTTTAGAACCATGCTACTATAGAAAATTAATAGCTATCAGCAAAATACTGTAGCCAAATTATTATAGTAAGAGTGATTTAACAGGAGGTTCTTTCTTTACAGTAACGAAGGCAGTAGACACGCGGCCTCATGTCATCAATTTTATCTTGCCGGAACACCAGAGTCACTTTCTGCAGGAGCTGGGCTACATCCTGGCCACACTTCTCCTGCTGGCCCTCATTATTCTCGCCGTTGTCCTTCTTACCTACAGATGGAAGGCGCGAGGTTAGCAGCTCTGTTTGGCATGTCCATTTTTAGATTTTTTCTTAATGGTTGAATTTACATTTTTATGTCTATGTCTGGCATCAGCTATGGAATATTATCCATGTGCAGCAAAAAAAGTACACCCATCATTTGTGACATACACGTGAGTATCTGAAGCTATTAGCACACCACCCAAAAAATTGGTCAAAACCAGAGTTACAGACTGAATTGTTTTGCTCATGAAGGGGCTGTGTAGCTCATACAAACAAGGACTATGACAGCGAGATCCAAGAAGTGAATACTTGCAATCAGGAGGAGAAAAAACTCGGTGAGTTCCCCTAATACTCCCTCCCTGTTACTAAAACTAATTGTAAACTGAGATGAGCTGGCTAACATTCTCTTTTATCTCCTTAGAGTTTAAAAACAACCTTCTGAAAGAGGCTGAGATGTCCAAGCTTTGCTCTTCCAAGGTCACTGACTTGGACAGAGGTAAACACGAACATTACATCAAAACCTACTGTATTTGGTGACCTAGTTAGACATTTTTATGTCCATATTTTGTTTACATACTCTTTTTATTTTTGCACTTTTTACTACATCATGTGCAGAGATGTAAAAAATCCTGGAAGTGAGAAAAAAGTTAGCTACTGGCTGGTCTAGTGGTGACTACAATCAAGAAAAGAGGATCAAGGAAGAATGCAGAGAAGATGGGTGTGTCTGTGTATGTGAGGGTGTGTGTGCGATCTTAGCTTTTTCAGGTTCGATCAAGGCACTTTGCCACTCATCTCTGGATCAGTGACTATGTTAGGGTATAACATGAACGGACCTATTCTGATACACAACAAAGCACACTCACTAATGATGGTCTTTTCGGGATGCTCTCAGACCCTTAAAAGCAAACTTCGGTGCCTTCAGTGAACTTGCACTTGCCTTATTGTATAAGTTATAGCACAGCCCGCTTCCTGCATCCTAGCTGTATCAAGGTTCAAACAAAAACAATGCTTTCACTGAAATAATGTGCTTGTGCATTAGTAAATTGCATAGAGACCTGCATTTATATGTACTGTATATAATAAGAAAGCTTAAGACAGTTGCTAAAGTTTGCATCATCACAATATTTTTTTAAAACAGTAGTTGTTTTTTTTTTGCCATATTATGCTGTTTAGTAGTTAAGCCTAGATTCTAATCAATCTATTGTTTACTGTCTTTTTATATTCACCATGATTTCTATAGTTTATTTAAACTGTTTGTTAAAGGCATGTTATGCTTATTAATAATACAATGGAAGAATCAAGCTAAAAATCATTCTAAGAATCACAGTGGCCTGATTCCTAACACTAGATGGTACAAATGAAGCTGAAATCACTTTGCATGCTTTTGTTTATTATTATTGTTCTTTCATATAATTAAAAACATCTTAAATACAGCTAAAGAACTATATTTCTGGTCCTTTCACTAGTCCACACTTTAACCACTACCTTTAAAGATTTTGATCATACAGTGTCTCTGGCTCATCTACATAATATTTATCATAGTATCATCCCTGCAGTAACCCTCCATAAAGCCCACACTGGAGTTGCTCAACTTTTATGTTTTTGTTTTGCTATTTATCCTCTATGTCCACCCTCATTTCCACCTTGCTGATACACTCAAAGTAATTGCTCTCTTTGTTGCTGCTTGTTTTTAAGTATTGCTCTGGCAGACAATGCATTTATTTGCAGCCACGCAATCACATAATATTATAATGTTATCTGAAACCGCTTATGCAGCTGCATTAATGCCAGCATGGATACATGAAACACACCAGTTATACAGCTCCAGTAGCACTGCTGCTGCTTGTATTGTGTTTTATGCAATAGTGCAGAAATTCCCAATACCCAATACACTAAAAGCTTGTTGTGACTGGAAACTAGAATTGCATACTTTGTGTTAAAATAGACTGAACAAACATTCATGGCATTTTTAATGGAATAGTAAAAGACCTTTATGACACCCAGTTACTCTTCTTATTTCAGCAGTGTTTCTGTTTCTCCATTAATGTTAAGAAAATAAGAGGAACTGGATAGATCAAAAATATCAGATGACCTTTTCACTTTGTGCCTTTATTGAATTCCTTTTAAATGGAGATATCATTGCTACTTGGAACATCTTGGTACCTTAAACTGTCCTTTGGTATCCAGTACATAATGCTGATGCTCCTATCAACCATATAATAAAAGCTATGATGATAAACCTTTAATAATTTTGGTTGTGTTCCTGTCATCAATTTCTAGGTGAATATTTTCTAGGAATAGTGAAAAAGACAACAAATAGATTAGATTAGCTGTACTCTCAGGGTCAGTACACAGTGGTTTTGGTTAAACGGCTCATATAAATATGTAAAGGTACCAGAGAGGAAGCCCTTTGACAGGTAAAAGCTCTGACATTGTGTGTTTTAATTTCATGAGGGACACTGTTTGTGTGTTTAAAATTAAGACTAGTATTATTAATATTATTTGCTTTAGCTCACCATGCTTTGTGCTTAAGTTTTACTTTTAGAATGAACTCCTGCTCCTTCCCAAGACTTGCTTTTATAACATATTGCTCCCAGTTTTTCACTAAGAATTCTTTTCGGTCTTAGATGAACTATTTTTTAATAGTAATTCACAAATTTTCTTAATTGCCCAGAAACAGGTCATTAAAATTTGACAAGTTTTTCAAGTTTTGCATCAGTGTGAAACTATGCATCAGTGTGAAATCAAATAGGACAAGTTTTCTGGTAATGTCCTGATCGAAAAGGTGATTGGCTTGTTTTACTGAGGGATGGGACTTGTGTAACACAACCACCATTTTCAGCGTCATGTTCTGTCCCATTCATATTTTCGTGAAAGTCATGAAAAATGACAAAATTTGCCCCATGTACCAAATTTGTCCTTTGGCCCAAGATTCCCTAGAAAAAAAAATCAAGTTCTAACTGTCTAAAGACAAACGAAAGAAAATAAGGCCCCCTCAGTGGGTCAGCCACACAGGTCTTGTCAGACTGAGGTAGAAAGTAGTGGGTCAAGACCGCACTCACAGCCCCTTATCAGGCACATGAAGGCTCACTTGAGCAGTGGGCAAGCCTATATAATGCGCGCCACACTGCTAAAGAATCCCACAGATCCTAGCCGTGATGTTCAAGGGCAGCCAGTGGGAAGCATCACAGCCAAAAACATTGCTCACTGGGCAGCGAGCATCTTGGACCAGTGGATTATGTCAATGACATCATTTGAATCAAGATGGTGCTGGTGAGGTCGGCTGCCGTCACAACTGCTCCGACTACACTCTTTGTTTTTGTTTATTTTTCACTATTTATCATACCCTAACCACTTTTACTCATCACCATGGACATTATTAGCTAAGATAAGAATACTCTTATTTCTATCGTTTTACAAGCCACCCACCTTCCAACATTTTTAATTCGCGGCAGAGTCCCCGAGGAAAACGAGTATATATACAGTCAGGTGCATAAGTATTTGGACAGTGACACAATTTTGGTCATTTTGCCTGTGTAGACCACCACAATTGATTTGAAATGAAGCAATCAAGATGTGACTGAAGTGTAGACTTTCAGCTTTAATTCAAGGGCTTTAAGAAAAATATCGCTTTAACCGTTTAGGAATTACAGTCATTTTTTATAGAGTCCCTCCATTTTCACAAAATGGCTCAATAGTAATTGGACAATTGACTGATAAGCAGTTTCATGGCCAGCTGTGGCCTGTTTCCTCCTTATTTCATGATAAATTAAGGAGATAAAAGGTCTGGAGCTGATTCCAATTTGCATTTGGTAGCTGTTCATGGGAACTCTCACTACTGCAGTCCAAAGAGGTGTTGATGCAAGTGAAGGAGGCCATCATTAGTCTGAAAAACCAAAACAGACCTATCAGAGAGATAGCAGAAACTTTAGGAGGGTCAAATCAACAATTTGGTACATTCTTAAAAAGAAGGAATGCACTGGCAAGCTCTGCAACACCAAAAGGCCTGGAAGACCACAGAAAACAACTAAAATTGATGGTTGCAGAATTCTTTTCTTATTGAAGAAAAACCCCTTCACAACATCTAGCCAAGTCAGGAACATTCTCGAGGAGGTAGGCATATCATTGTCAAAGTGTTATAGCATGGGCAAGTATGGCTGCCGATGGAACTTGGTCACTGGGGTTTACTGATGATGTGACTGCTGATAGAAGTAGCAGGATGAATTCTGAAGTATATAGAGCTATAGAGCTATACAGCTATAAAGCTGTAGAGCTTTCTGCTCAGATTCAGTCAAATGCTGCAAAACTGATAGGACAGCGCTTCACAGTACAGATGGATAACAACCCAAAACATACTGTGAAAGCAAGAGCTTGGAAATTAAATGTTCTTAAATGGCCGAGTCAGTCACCTGACCTCAACCCAATTGTGCTGCTTTTCATTTACTGAAGACAAATCTGAAGGCAGAAAGACCCACAAACAAGCAGCAACTGAAGATGGCTGCACTAAAGACCTGGCAAAGCATCTCAAGGGAGGAAACTCAGAATTTGGTGATGTCCATGGGGTCCAGACTTCATTGACTGCAAAGGATTTACCTCCAAGTAATAAAAATAATCCTAATATTTATGATTATATTAGGTTGTCCAATTACTTTTGAGCCTGTGAAAATGGAGGGACTCTGTAAAAAAATGGCTGTAATTCCTAAATGATTAATGCA
>CM075022.1:8502597-8516445 GCA_037576675.1 Pangasius sanitwongsei | reverse complement strand
GCAGTATGTTTAGGGTCATTATCCACCTGCACTGTGAAGCGGCATCCTATCAGTTTTGTAGCATTTGGCTGAATGTGTATATAAAAAAAAAAAAATATATATATATATATATATATATATATATATATATATATATATATATATATTTTATGTATATATTTTTCTTGTATATATTATTTTCTTTTCTATGTTGGAACAATTGTAAAAAGCTTTCCACTGCAAGTCGTACTGTGTATTGTTATGCATGTGACAAATAAAATTTGAATTTGATGTCACAGGGATACAGGCTTTAGCTTCGCTGATGGCCCCCAACCTTGTAGATCCAGTCAAATTTGCCTCCCGCCTGGTGCAATAGGAAAAGTAGACCCGCTGTTCAGGTCAAGGGTTTCTACTTAATGTACTTACTGGCTGGGAAAAAGAATCATGCCATTCTGTATGCTGAATTTCTCAGATATCCTTGTAGCAGTACAACCACAAGAAGTTCATGATGGTTGATCTGCACATGCATACTTTCATGTTCAAATTGCTCCAGAACACAGATGTTTTATGACCCATTTTTAGAGCTCAACATGGGTCAAATAATATATTTACAAATAATATTTTTAAGAGTTTGATTAAACCGTTCAACCAGCCATCCATCTGCAGATGGTAAACACTGGTATGAATCGATTCAATCCCTAATATTTCATACATTTTGTGAAGAGTGCATGACAAAGGTAGTTCCCTGGTCAGTCAGGATCTCTTTTGGGATCCTGACTCAGGAGATAACACAGAAGAGCGCCTCCACAATGCTGCATGCTGAGATGCTGCAAAGAGCCATGGCTTCCAGGTATCACAATGCCTAGCCAAAACACCAAAACTAGCACAAAGCAATGCCCTCATGCATTTCATTCTAATGGCCTGACGAGGTTCATGCCAATTCTTTTGACAGGGACCTTAATCAATGGAAGGGGGCACAATGGTGCTTTTGGGGTGGCCAGCGGATTCACCAGCTGATATTAGCCACATGCTGCACACCACCTGTGAACACTGCCGGGAGTGCCTGGCCAATAGAAGTGGGCCCAAAATTGCTGACCATCAATTACTCTCACTTAGTGGGTTGGGACAGGATCAGTTGGGTGGTTTTACCATGTTTAAAAATCTCGATGTGTAGAGTTTTGCCTTCTCATATTCGTTCAGCTCAGTCCTTGCCAAAATGTGCTGCAGCGCCTTGTCAAAGTTGTTTTCACCAGTCTAAGTTTTCATTTCTCCGACGTTTCTAAGTTTATCGAGCATATACATTTTCTCTGCCATCTCCATGTTAACTGTTACAGGATGTGATTGAACTGCTTATAAACGGAATGGCTACGCTAAGCAAGGGCTCTGCTAAGCAAGGGCTCTCCAAACAGTTCAAGTCATTTTTTCAAAACCCTGTACTGCTTCATCATTAGCAGAATGTTCCCTTTAAGCACATTTAAAGCTAATTTGCAAAAGCACATTATGAGGTCCATAGGGGCCTCATGTAATATCCCCTTTCTCCTTCTGGGTAGAGACCAGTATAATGAATTCAGTAGTGGGAGTTTTTCAAACGAATAGATATTACTTTTTAATACTTGAATGTTTTTTCTTCAGTACATACACAACTAGATTCTCCCATGAAAACAACCCTGACCTGAGACGGAGCTCTTCTGGTGTTTGCACTTTCAGGTCAGCAAATAAATATCTAGTGGTGGTATCTAGAAAACATTCTAAAAAGTACTTTATTTACCTGGATACATTCACTGGGGTAGTATGCTGTAAATTGTCTGTAATTTATCTTTAGTATTTTTAAAAAGAACCATGTAGTTGAAAAAAACAGGTTTTGACTCAGATAGATGAGATTTCTGTGGTGGATGCATTTTGTAAATGCTTTTTCTATTTCATTGTTTTCACTGGCTGACTCCATTAAGTTGTCAACAACCAATAATTTTGTTTTGCTAGTGGGGAATAGTTCATCATCACACAAACTAAATTTGTAAATTTAAATAAATTTGTAATAAAACAGGCTTATACACAACCCTGAACTGTTTCAACTGTGATTTGTTTATCAAGTGAAAGCCCCTTTTATCTCGAACGATCTGGTTGTGCGAAATTATTTCTTGACTGGTGTGATCCGGATTTTTCACGTGTTGATGCCCCAGGTCTGTCAGTGATTTTAAATTGACAGTTTCAGAATTGGTGTAATTTAATGTAATGTGCCTTAAGCTTTCGTAGTATATCCGTATGATTTAGGTCCTGAACTGACAAATTATTTGACAACTATTTGATCGTCAGCCCGAAGTTCGCTCGTGAGAGCCCCTAAGTAATCGCTCAATCACCTTCCTTACTTTTAAAGACGATGCTGTCGGTGTGTACAAGCAATGTTTTTGCAATCGATCCATCGAATTGTACAGTTCCAGTCTAGCATAGGCTAGCATAGAAGTCTATGAAAACATTAGCATTACCTGCCGTAATCTTTTTCTTGTCCTAATAATTCCATTGCACAATCGCCACCTCACCATTCAAAAAAGAGAAATGACTCATGTATACCCGAGAATATTGAACTGTAAAAATTTTTCAGGTTCTTTTTTGCATCATGACGTGATTATGATACGTCACCATAATGCGTTAGTTGTGCATGCCGGCGCCGCTACCATACGTATTACTTATGCCACTAGCGCTAAGCGATGCGTTACGCATAATCGGATCCTCATCATATGTTGAAAAAGTGAGTGAAAAAAAAGAACAAAATTATCAGATGACTAACTTTTATCATGGGTTAAGGTATAATGACAAATTAATAATAATTTTGTTATTTTTTTTCATTATAATATGACTAAGTTTATCATCGAATGAATTCTACCGTAATTCACACCTTTGTGTAGGCTTATGTCAGGTAAAGTGAGCCATAAGGTCAAATGGGCCATTTAAGGTTGGAATATGTTAAAATTGAACATTATTGCTCCGACATGCTAAACACATCTTTTCATTTATAATGTTTATATAGGCTATTCATAACAATCCCTTGAATACCTAAAGGTAAGGTACTGTGAATGGTATCTTGATGATATTAGAAAAAAAATGTTGACATGGAGAGGGGTTTGTGATATTTCTTGGTCTTGCTGAAAAAAATCTGACAGCACAAGACAAAATATACTTGCAGTATGTTAAAAACACTGATAACAACTGATATCAATGCTGTTTGTAATGTAAATTATTTCTCAGTAATACACTGATATGTAAGTCATCATCAAGTACATTCATAAATTTTCATAAAAATTCATCCAATTTGTATATTCATAAAAATATAAACCATTATAAATATTTTCCTGCACATCCACAGATTTTCCCTCAATTTCACTCTAACCCCACCCACCGTTCACAGCCGCCTAGACCTACAGTACTTAATTGTGGCGCATGCCACCTTACTAATTAGAGACAAACTAAACAGTATATTGTATAATACAATGCATATAGTCTATTTATACCTTGTGCTTTCTTCCAATATAGGCAAGGATACCAAGAGAGAGAAAATGTGGTGGAGCACTTGAGGCCTGAATTAGAGAGAGGGAGCTCCATGTCTCCAAGGGAACATATGCAGATTTAAAAATGACACACCGGGCTTAACCAGGCTCACGTGGCTGTTGTGATGCAGCTAAGAGAGGCGTACACAGAAAGAGAGGCATTGAGGACTCAACTCAACTGTGCCCACCCCCAACATGAGACTGTCTGACCGAGGTTGCTGCTGGCCTGAGTGGAGACGCAGATAATAGGCAAACACCATCTGCTGTTCACCATCTTCAGCGCTCCCCAAGGAACGCTGTTGCCCACAGACACCTGCATTTATAACCAATATGTAAATATTTTTACTTTGGAAAAAAACTTTTTTGATTTAATGTTCCCATTTCCTTTGTATGAATAAATTTAATTTGAAAAACCTAATTATGTCTTATCTTTCTTTCCTTAAGACAGTTATAAACAGAGTTTATTGTCCAAGACTCAAACTGTTATTAATACATAAGCTCAAAAAATTGTTGTTGTTCTTTCTGCTGCTCCCGTTAGGGGTCGCCACAGTGGATCATTGATCTGCATTTTCGATTTGGCACAGGTTTTGATGCCCTTCCTGACGCAACCTTTCGACTTTTAAAAGTCGAAAAAAGGGTAATTTTTCTAAAACTGGTGATGGTGTTTAAGATATTAAAGAAAATGGTTCCTAAGTATCTGTTAGAATATTATGTATTTGTAAGAGAGGTTCACTGTCATTCTACAAGGGCAAGTAGTAATGATATATATCTTTGTAGGTTTAAGAGTGAAATGGGAAAAATTCTTTTTTATATACTAGCTCTGTTGCTTGGACTAAATTACCTGGTTGTATTCAAGAGATACAAGTTGATAGTATTTTTAGAAGGGAAGTGAAAAAATGGTTGTTTTATAATTGATATTTTGAAGTTTGTGTGGTGAGTTTCTGAACTTGATATTGATTGCACTCCATTTATGATCTGTTTGTCCATTTTTTTTAAAATACCGAGGACCACAATGGAAATAAGCCGATGGCTTTTTTGTGTATTTTATCCTCGACAATTTTGAAATGAGTATGAATTAGTCTTTTTGGACCTTTTTTGTATTATGTTTGAATATTGTGTCAAATAAAACAAACAAACCCTCCCCAATTTTATCTGGGCTTGGTACTGGCACTGGGACTGCTCTGTTTTGTACAACCCTAGTGGCTGGGGTCAGTTCCCTGCCAGGGAATCAAACCTGGGCCGTGGTGATGAGAGTGATGGGCCTAACCACTAGTCCTCCAGGGACCCATAAGCTCAAATACATTGCCAAGCATCAAAAGTCACGTGTAATATTTTGTTTAGAGAAAACTTTAAGAATAATTGAAATCCACTTATCCTGTCATTTCACATTTCCATGACAACCAAACACTAGCGTTTTTGAAAAAAAAAATTTTTTTCTCTTGCGTGACGGGATTCTTTAATACAGACAATATAAATTGTTTACATAAATGCCACATGAATTTAAATCGTGATTTTTTAAGGTCTATTTAACATTTTTTTTTACATCATTTATAACATTCCAAATATTTTTAATGTTTTGCATGTTTGATGTGGTCTTCATCAGTGCCAGCAATGTTCTCTCGCGCAGACGATCTGGTGAAATCACAGAAGAAAAATCACAGAAGAAAAATGCAAACAAATGCACCGCATGCCGATACAGATCCACTGACAGCTCTAATTCTGGTTTAATAAAAACAAAATCTTTACAAGCAGTGCGTCCCTTTGCTCCACCTGACGGTGATTTTGCAAACAAGATCCACGTGTAAATTTGTGTGTGCCATGGCGGCAGCGGTCCCTGCAGAGGATTTTGGTTGCTGACCTTCTGCAGATGGCAATATATGCATAAAAACAGACACAGGTGAATAAAGCTCTGGCATTCATGCTAAGACTTTCTCAGTGCCAGAGATATACACTTCTCCTCCTGTATGCCAGATGCCATCTACATGCCGTGGGCCCCAACTACAAAGCTTGTTTTCTTTTAAAGTGACACCATAGAATGGTTGAATACATTAAAACAATACTTTATTATCTATAAACTTAACTATTCAAAATTTAACAGGGGGCTATTTTTTCTTTTTTTTTTTTATTTAAACTATTCCTCCCCCAACTTTTGACATCTTATCGTAAAATCTTCTACACTAAAGTCAAATCACCAGAATAGTAACTCCAATCTACTGGTTGGGGGTAGTGACAGGATATGCCATCATATCATGCTGCATGAAGTAATGGACTGTGAAATACAGCATAAGCTCCAGATCTTCACTGTTGATATAAAGGTTGACCAAGACTGGAATAAGTAAACACTTCTCTTGGCTTTGCTGCACGTGCCGATCTCCTTACTGCAGGCTCATCTCTCTCATGCTCTTGCAGTACTGCTAGATGTTGGGAGTTACCCATAACTTCCACTGGAACATTGTCATCAGCTGAAGGGAACTCTTGAACTTCTACTGCTTGTTCTGTTGCTATGTGGGCATCCTGTGCAGTTGTTCTGTCTTCCAGTTCTGCTTTTTGCCTTGCAGGTTCAAACTCTCTTGCTAAAGCTCTAAATCTGGAGAGAGAGACTCTGGCTGAGGTTGCTTAAGCTGTACTCCCTGGGATCTTGATTGAACTATTCAATGAGGTTTAAAGCAAAGATTATATGGTGTTCTTCCCCCTCATCAGAGTCATCAGACCTTTGTTCCATCTCTCCAGAATTTTCTTTCATTCATTTCATTGTCTTTTCCTCAGGAAATTTTTCCTCAGGTTCCCTTTGGATGTTTATTTTCTTCTAATGGTAAGTCAGTGACAGGTAAAAGCAAGTTTCTTTGGACTTTGTACACTGGGATAACGGAATCTCCCAGTCTTAGTTTGCCAGGTCCTGCTCTCTCCAAGAGGTTCCGAACAAGCACTCGATCACTGGGTGGAAGTGCAGCCTCTTTCACAACTTTGCCGTGTTAATGCTTTTGACTGTTTTCTAATGCAATTTTATAGGCTTCTTGCATCCTGGCTACCTATTTTTGTGCAAATTCTTGTTTAGTTTTGCTTTCACCCCCCATTTTCATGTCAAATGCAGATCAACAGGTAAACGGGGTGGTCTTCCATAAAGAAGCAAGAATGGGGAGAATCCTGTTGCTTTATTTTTGGTGCAATTGTATGCATGATCTATATGGGGGAGATGAGCTTTCCAGCCTGATTTTTCTCTTCTTGCAGTGTACGAAGCATTTGTGTGTACGGTTCACTCTTTCGACTGGAATTCCCTAGGAGTGGTATGGAGTTGAACTAGAGTGTGAAATACCCACCAATTGCTGTAATCTCTGAAATAAACTTTTTTCAAATTTTAGGACTTATTTTATTACTTGATCATGGCATAATTTCTCAGGAAATCCGAAACGGGGAAAGAAATCCTTAAATATTTTCTCAGCTGCTGTGTAAGCTTGTGCAAAATGAGTAAAATGATCAACAAGAACAAGAATGTTTGAGAATGAGGGGCTTAAACCTATGGGGTAAAACTATCTGCTTATGTGGCCCTGCTTGTTTGTTCAATACTCTTTCATCTACAATGAGCTTGTTCCATTCACAAACCAATCTCCTTGTCTCCTCCCTGACTCTTTCAGACATCCTTGGATATCTGACTCTTACCAGCTCATTCAGATTCCAGGCTTTTCTTTTCAAGTTAATTAGCTCTTTAATGGCCAAATCCTCTTGCTGTGCATTCCTGATGTCCTGAGGTGTGATCACATATATGCCTATGGGTAAAATATTACCAACAGTGGCCAGCTGCAAAGCGGCCATCCAGGGAACAACATATTTAACAGCCATGCTCCCTTGTCCCACTGCTGTGATAACCTCTGGAGACAAGCTTTCTGTATATTCTCCAATTTGATCATCAAGGGGGACAGGAAAATGGGAGTGTGTCAGCATCTACATTTGTCTTACTGGGCTGATACTTTAGATCAAAATGAAAATCTTCCAATTCTCCAACCCTTTGATGCCCAACTGCATTGAGTATTACCGTACTGAGAATGTAAGTGAGTGAATTATCATCTGTTAATACATCGAAAGTAGGGGCATAATAGATAATAACTAAGGAAGCCAACAAGTGTCCTCACTTCCCCCACAGTTGCAGGTCTTTTCTCTTTTAGCTAGAACACAGCCTCCATTTCTTTGGGGTCTGTCTGTACCCCTTCATTAGACACAAGATGAATTGACTGTCCATCAACATACCCAGTACTCGTCTCAGGTCTGTGACATGGTCTGTGAATGTTCTGGACTAACTGAGGACATTGTCAAAATATGCTGAACAACACTCATCCCACAGGCCTTTCAGGATGCCTTCTATGTATCTTCAGAATACCACTGATGCATTACTTGAAAAACGGATCCAGTGATTTAACTCACAAGGCATGCTATTGTTTTTTTTTTTTTGGCCTGCCACCACCCTCCTGCTTTGGGGGACCATTAATACTTTAATTATTTTACTTCATATTTACAGATATGTTGTACTTCATATTTTAAAGGTTAGTATGGGTGAGTGGTGGGTGCAGGACGTAACAGACAGGATAGTTGATGAGACAGAGCAACAGAAAAGACAAGACAGGAAAAGACAATAGACAGAACATTTACATGGTACTTATCAGGACAGTGGACTGGGGGTATGGGAAGGGTAGTGCAAAGAGTAGTAGTTAGAATGTTGGTTGAGTTAATTAATATGTATAACACCAACTTTGGTTTCTGTGAATGTTCCAGTCTGGGTGTGATTGCTAAGTCATCTTCCCATTTTTTTATATGGTATGGTAATTGAGGAGTTGGATTATTTTATATAATTATTTTATATATTTTGGATAAGACTTTATTTGGTGGTGAGATATTCAGTAGTTCTGATACTAATGGGGGAGGTCAAATGTGTTGCCTTTTAGGTTGATTTTAGAGCATATAATGGATCTGAGTTGTAGAAATTCAGTCCATGCTACTCGGCTAGACAAGGGCGTAGGTTTGATTTTGATATTGGTGGGGACATAATCTGCAGAGCCCCCCTGGAAGCTGAAGATTTTGAAACCAGTGATCTGTTAATATGTATTACATCTACACATAAAAAATACTGTTAATTATATCTACACCCTAAATACACACAGCTCAGTGTCCACTGTCTTGTTCCTTGCTATTTGAAGAAACCAAACACATGCCTATGCCTGTCTTTAACAGAAATGAACAGTTGGCATATTTGTTTCACATCAGTGTTGTTCAGTTTGTCCTGGTGGACATGGCACACAGCAATATTGTTCAGTCTCACTTATTGTTGTTCTGAGCCATGTTTTCAGTCTCCTGAGAGCCCTGAAACTTCTTTCAGCCTCAGCTGATGAGACTGGGATGACTAAAAGCAGCCTGACAATAGTTTCAACTTGATCAAACTGGCCTCTCACTTCAACTGCCTTTCCTCTCATGCTATTAGCCACTTCAGTACTAGATTTGAAAGTGTTTTTGGACTGAAACATGGCTAGTTGGACTTTTAGATTCTCCCTGTTCAGTTCTGGGTACCAATCAGCAATGCCATTCACTTCTCCAGTCAGTAGAGTTTCGTCTAGCTTCTGCAAGACATCTAGATCTGGTTGGTTGAACCTATCCTTAAACTGAACATCAACACTATCTAGCATTTTATAGAACGCTGTTCTGTAATGTTCCTCTGGTGACTTGGGAGTGTGCAGGCTTGCCCCACCAGTGTATTGTTTTGGTGGCTGTCTTTGGTGACGAATCTGAATGGACTGAATCCCAAGGGAGTCAACCATTGCCACTGCTTTGTCAAAAACCTCCTGAAAGCAATTTAATTTCCTTATTCCTTTTGCCTTGTAGAGTGGATCTGACAAACTCTACTGCACTTCTCATTTCTGCAATAGTTTCCATCCGTTTTTGCAGGGACTTGTTCAGACACTCCAGCTCCTCAATCACTTCTAATGTCAAAAAAATTCATCTCCAAGTCATCTCTTGATACCATCTCCTCCAAGCTAGATAAAACACTCTTATACTGAGACAGCACTGCTCTGATAGCTTTTCCTCACACTGTCCACCTGGTAGGGCACAGTGGACTGAGTGATGTTAATGGTCCTTCTGAACCTGCTGCTACTGCTGAAAATATGGCTTTGAATTTTCCAGAATGGTGGCTTAATGTCCCTAGCTCATGGACCCACTCCAAGGCATCACGTATCACGGGACTGGCCAGGCAAGCAGACTGGGTGATCAAGTTAAGACAGTGTGACCCACAATGCACATACAAAGTCAATGGTTGCTGTCTCTGTAGTTCTGCTTGTGCTCCTGAATGTCTTCCTGACATATTGGCAGCACCAACATATTTCTGACCCCTTAAACCAGACATGGGAATATTTAGCCTCAAGAGGACATCCACATCCACTCTAGAAATCTCCTCTCCTGTAGTGCCAGGGAGTTCATAAAAACCAACTAAAATCTTATTTGGTACCAGGTCATGGTCCACATATTGAAAACATATAGATTCTTGCTCCAGTCCTGAGACATCTTGAGTGCCGTCTATAATGATTGAGTACTGCAAAACTGGTAGAGACTGGATAGATAGTGTAATATTTCTGACAATACAATTTCCTAACAATTGCAAAATCTCGTTTTGCACTGAAGGAGAAGTACAGTGACAGCGAGATAGCGAGCTATAGAGACGGGCATCATCCTTGGCTTTGAATTTCAAAAGCTGAAAAAGATTCCCATCTTGCGTTTCATGACCTCACAGTGCCACACTCTGCCTAGCAAGGTACTGTATTAAACCTACAATATTTTGCAGGCAGTGCCTAGCATCTTCCTGTTGTTGTGTCCAGGCACTTGAGAGTTTTGAATCTACTGGGGTTGCTTCTTGAGCACTAACTCTGACTGCATGATGATGGGATTTACTATTCTGGTGGCATTCAAAGCTAACAAGAGCATTCTTCCAGTTACTGTATCCCTTTGAGGAGAATGCAGGGTCTGCCTTTTTGGACAGAGTACTTTTTTATTGTGTATGTTTTCACACAGTGAAAACAGAGAATTCCATTCACAGTGGGGCTATAGTGAAGCCATGGATACTGCTTGTACCAACTTTTCTGAAAATGGAGGACTCTATTTGCCAGCTTTGGAACTGCAAAGTATTTTGGGTGAGGTTGGTTTGGTTTGACTTCAAAGTCCAGATTATCTCCAGTTGTGCACTGTTCTTCATTGTTGTGCTACTCTGTCTATTGCTGTCTACAGCTGGATCAGTTTCCTTAGAAATACACCACAGTATACAATTAGCCACTCTATCAACTACTGCATGTGAAAAATACATCTACACAGATGAGGCTAGTAACCACTTATTTGATATATTTTATATACATAGTACAGTATTCATGCCCACATTATTAAAACTATGTATGACTGAGTGCTTAATAGACCTCTTAGTATACCAGTGCAACCTCATTGTAATACAAAACAAATATCTACATTTACTCTTATAATCACATTGTTACAAGCCTAGGCCTCACCTCACCTGTGACCCTACCTCTCCACCTGCCTCTCTTCCTGCTCTGTCTGAGCCACTACCTGGCAGGACTGCTTCTGTCACCTGATAAAATAACACATTGATGCATTTCATGTGAACAGTGAGGAAAAACATTTATGGCTTAGTTAAGTATTATTATTACCATTATTGTTGACTCTACACATCTAGCAAGTGAGAAAATATTTTAAGTGACTTACACTTAAGTGACTTATTGTAAAGTAGCTCCTAAAGTCCACCATTGTTTTTGGCTGCCATCCTTACTCAGCGTATCACCAAATTAGCCTAAATCTAACGTTTAGGCTTGCCACTCATCCCGTTAATACGGGATTGTCACGTATTGGAAAAATGCACTGAATCAATATGTGATGCGATTTGTTCCATATTTTCATGCACAGAAGAGAACAGTTGGTATAGGTATAGTGTCTTCCTCACTTACCAGTAGCCTGCATGAGGCGCATCTAGTTGACGGAGCTTTGGCGCTTTGTACAACCGGTTGTAGCCTCTCACGTTAGCAAGAAATGGCAAAGCCATTCCTATTAGCGACACGGGTTAGGGAGGCAGGACTCGTAGTAGAGAATGAGATCTGTTAACTGTTTGTGTACCACAAATTGTGCTGCTGCCTGTCTTGGCCAGGACCCTCTCGTAAAAGAGATTCTTAATCTCAATGAGACTTTTCCTGGTTGAATAATAAATAAATAAATAAAAACCACAAGACACTGATGGACAACAGTGATTATATACATAAATATATTTTAATTGTTTGATCAAAATTATTGCTAGAGACAATTCAGTAGTCGCTGGATATTGGTAGGGACATGTCCCTAGTGTCCTTACTAAAGTCTATGCCCTTGCAGCTAGATATGGAAATGATGTAAAGGTGTTGTTTTGACATATGGTGCATAATGCCTTTTTCTACCCATGTGGAGATATTTGTTGTCTTCACTATGTTTGTGAATTCTGGGTTGTGCCTTATGGGAGTGTGTTCAGTTAGTTGAAATGGTGAATTTATAATTTTATAAAATTTCCACCAAGCTGTTAAAGTTTCTGCAGTTGTTGGACTTTTGAAGCAGGGGTGGCGTTTGATAGCTGTGCTGATGAATGGTAGGTCCGAGATTCTGATTTCATTGCACAGTGCCTGTTCCGCATCTAGCCAAATCTCATTTGTCTGACTGAGTTTTATCCATTTGATTATATATCGGAGTTGGTTAGTGAGGTAATATTGTTGAAAGGGGCATTAAGTCCTCCATGAATCTTGAGTCTCTGTAATGTAAGGTGGTTAAATTTATTCTGGGTGGTTTGTTTTTTCCAATAAAATTTATTGATACTGGAATTGAGTGCTTTGAACCAGGAAGTGGGAGGTTGAGCAGGGATCATTAAAAATAAGTAATTTGTTTTGGGTAGTCTCA
The DNA here is from genome assembly GCA_037576675.1 of Pangasius sanitwongsei. NCBI lineage: Eukaryota > Metazoa > Chordata > Actinopteri > Siluriformes > Pangasiidae > Pangasius > Pangasius sanitwongsei. The sequence goes on along the minus strand of CM075022.1, from coordinate 8,503,969 downwards.
CCATTTTTATGGATGCTATTCTGTGAATGAGGGAGAGGGGAAGGTTTATCCAGTGTTGGAGATCATTAGTTATGGTGTTCAATAATTGAGTTTATGCTGGTCTGAAAGCTTGGCAGAGATTTTGACACCAAGATAAGTAAAGTAGTCAGCACTTAGTGACTGTACTGTAGTTTCAGGGAGTTTCATTTTGAGAGTGAGCATAGTGGATTTGGTCCAGTTAATTAAATAATTAGAAAGTATAGTTTCTTGTAAAGAATAGTTTCTTGTATTGATTCTATAGGTTTTTGCAAGAAGAGTATGATATCATCAACATATAAACTTATTTTGTGTTCCATGTTTGCTGTCTGGATCCCCTTAATGTTTACATTTTGTCTTATCGCTGCAGCTAATGGTTCTATAAAAATAGCGACTAAGGATGGAGAGAGTGGGTATCCATGTCCAGTGCCTCTGTGCATTGTGAAACATTGTGCGATTAGTCCATTAGTGATAACTGTGGCCTTTGGTGATGTGTAAAGAATTTTTTTCCACTGGATAAATGATTCAACGAAACCAAATTTATGAAGTGTCGTGAGTAGAAAATTTCAGTTAATTTTGTCAAAGGATTTCTCTGCGTCAAGTGTTATTATTGCTCATTCTAAGTTTTTATGTGATTTGTAATGCATCAGGTTGAGGAGTCTAAGAATGTTGGTGGCTGACTATCTGTTTTTAATGAACTCAGTTTGATCTGGGTTGATTATTGAAAGGATAACTATTTCAATTCTGTTAGCTAGGGTCTCGCTTATTATTTTTGTGTCTGTGTTGATCACTGATGAAGGCCTGTAACTAGAGTGTAATGTGGGGTCTTTGTTGGGTTTTGGGTGAAGTAATATACTGGCGGTATTCACTTCTGTCAGTAGTGTCATATTCTGTTTAATCTGTTAAATAGTGGAGCCAAAATAGTCCAGAACTGTTAACAGAATTCAGCCGGAAAACCATCAGCACATGGTTTTTTATTAATGTTGTTATGTCGTTATAGATCTCTTATGGTTCTATAGGTTTATCTATAGAATTTGCTTGTGCTTCAGTTAATTCTGGTAGTTTGATATTATTTAGGAAATCATTGATGTCTTCTGTGTCTGGATCTGCATGTGATGCGTACAGGTCTTGAAAGAATAATATGCTAATAACTAAAAAACATGCTTGGTGTAATCAGGTTTTGTTTTACACTATGATTATCATACTCAGCAGCTTTGCACATAAAAGCATATAAGTTATATAGTATATAAAAGTTTATAAAAGTTTTTTTTTCTCTCTCAATATACAGGTGAAACTCGAAAAATTAGAATATCGTGCAAAAGTTCATTTATTTCAGTAATGCAACTTAAAAGGTGAA
>CM075022.1:8488652-8499146 GCA_037576675.1 Pangasius sanitwongsei | reverse complement strand
CATTCCCTCGTTACTTCAAGACAAATGAAGCAGATAAAAGGTCTGGAGTTGATATCAGGTACTGAGTTGGCATTTGGAAGCTGTTCGAATGGAGCTACAAATATGAAGTCCATTGTCATTGCCCAAATACTTCCGGACCTGACTATATATACCTATAGTATATACATGTTCATATATGGTGATAGGATGTTGAGCTTTATATTTATAAAACATATATATATATATATATATATATAAATAAAATTATACTATTTGATCATTTATGTTAATAATCATTTATGTTAAATGAAAATTGAAAAATACATGGCAAATAAACACTTAACAAGTGAAACTTTTCAATTTTTTTTATTAAATGTTCAGTGCAATTACACCACACACCATAGAATTAATATATTTTTTTAAAAGCTATTTAATTTATTTAATACTACACAATCAAGTGACAATTGGTTCAATTCTAAACATTTTTTTGCTGTTGCCATACAGAGCTCTGCCATTTTGCAGTTTAAGGCAGTAGGAGCGGTTCCGGGATGTTTCATCATCACAGCATCTAAAGAATTGCTGAGAATTGAGTTAGAAGCACATTCTACGGTTTTAACAGCTGTACGCAGTTGACAGAGTCTTATTTAAAGGGCTAGACAAAAGCTTTGAAAAATAAACCTGACTTACCAATAGTCGCCTTGACCTTGACCTCATCAAGCGCTCTGTGCCACTCCCCTTTTGCAACTTTTGATACTCCACCTGAGATGTTGTAACGTAAAAAAGACACACTTGTAAAAAAAAAATTTACAATGCTTGAAAAGGTTCATATTATTAAAGTCTATCCCAATTTTATGCTAACCATTCACCTAGTAGCCTACATCGTACAATAAGTACATATTTTATGTTGATAAATACAAACAGTGTATATACAAAATCATTTTACTAAATGATAAGCATAGAAGAACGAGCCTGAATAGTTCCATTTCATGCTCGTATTTTAAATATATTGTATTGTAAAAATGTTGTATTATAAAATAATAATCTTATTAGCCATGGTCTCTAAACAATTACACACAGATTACTATGAACATGAAACATGACTGTGTTACACGAGCCTATCTAATATTCAAGTTGCATTTATATTCAACAGCAGAGAAGCCTAAGGTACACACAGGACTGACCTCTCAAATTACTCTCCATGAGTGTATCAATGTCCATGCCATGGCAGTGCCAGTGCTGGCTTGGTTAGCCACTCGCTAGACATTTCTCGGAACCAACACACTCCTTCCAGGATGAATGCTTTTGAGAGGAAAGCTTTGAATATTAAAATAGCTGAATACAAGCAAGAGTCTAGAGTGAAATATAGACAAAACATAAATCCACTTTGTTAATTCAAACACATACCAGTGAGGGTGAGAGGGGTCTTGGTAGTGGGTCCACACAGCTCCTTCCTTGGTGTAAGGTCTGCAGACTTTCTTTTATTTCTTGAAGCTGATGGTGTATTTTAGGGATTTCTGAACATTAATTACAGGGACACAGAGGTGGGAGACAGGGAAGGGAAAGAAATGGAAACAAATGGGAGGAGAGAGGATTGGTGAGAAAGACCCATTAGAATGCCTTAACAATTGCAATAGACTGTAGTTACAGATGATCATACCAGTGAAGAGGTGATTTTTGATCTCCTGGACTTCTTGATGAAGAAGATGGATCTCATCTACCTCATCAATATCTGGCTTCTTTTGTTGATAGATAGCTGACATAATGGCCTTTTCTTGACTATGCCTTGCTACAGCTTTGTCCTAATGAACATAATGAAAATTGAAATGGTTGATTTGAAAAAATAACAAACATAAAGATATCATAACCCATTATTACATAAAACATGAAATTATTGTAGATATATTTATCAGTCATAATTTTATAGCTAGAATGTCACATTAACAACAGGTCATGTCATGTCAACTACCCTTAAGTTAATTTACTAATATCCTAAACTCAAATTTCTATTACATGTGATATTAAAAGTTTGCTCATTTCTCTCAGGAGAGTAGTACCAGAATTGTTTTGGTACTCTTTTTCTTTTTGGAGGAATGACTTCTTCTTCACCATCATCATCCTCGTCATCTCGCAGACAATGCTTGAGGGTTGTTTCTCTATCGAAAAATAAAAGTGAATTCATAATATTGCAGTACACTGAGCCCAAGCGGCCTTGTCTTTTGCCTCAGCTGACTCAACTGACAGCTGACTTACAACCTTTTTAATAGTGGCCATGTACACTGGAAAACCACCTTTGGGTCGCTTTCCGGTTCCCCATTCAACAGCAAATGTCTCTTCAGTCTTGCATGTCTCCATGTCTTGCATCAGAAAAGGTATGTGTGTTTTAGTGTATGTGGATGGCAATTACAGTGTAATAGTTTCTGAAATGTTGAATTGTCTTTTCCTTTTCCTTTTCCTTTCCCTTTCTTTTCTTTTGATGCATCTGAACAACCGAACAACCGTCACTACACCACAACACGACCACAGAAGAGGTTTGTTTTTACTTTCTGCTTGCTCAAGACCCAATATAATAATTTGTATTATTACAATATAAAATAACTTGATAGTTTGTATTCAAAAACATTTTTTTTTATTGTATTTGTGTATATGTTTGTGTGTGTGTGTGTATACCTTTTCCTTTTTATTTTTATTCTTCCCATTCTGATGCATCTGAACATGACACAGGAACAACCGAGCTGTCACTACACTGCAACACTATCACAGAGGAGGTTTGTTTTTACTTTCTGTTTGCTATACACCTGTTTTATTGAAAAAAATTGAAGTTTAATCATTTAACCAAGTTTTGCTATTAGTCTTATAGTCTTATCTGAGTTAAGAAATAGTACAGCGTTTGAGTAGTTGTGAAAAAAATAATAGAATTGAAGGGAAAACAAATGTGTTGATACTCGGTTTACTTTCCTTTTATCCTAGGTTCATGAGATGCATTCTCTTTCATTCCCCCCTCTGTGCATCTACACATGCTTCTACAAAATCAAAAAACATGAACTTTTACTTACGGCGTTAAAACATAGAAAAGCATAGACTTATTGATGCTGCCTTAGAGGACATCCTTAAAGTTTTAATGTGATAACTATGAGGCATACTGTGTCTTCTACAAAATATTTGTTTTACAAAAACTTTGATAGCATAAAGAAAAACATTAAATTTCACTATATATTTGAAAAATGCTCTCTTTTATGGATGTCAAAGGAGAGGCTGTCATTTGTAATAACTCAGATTTTTTCTAAAGCTAATGATCAAATGAAACTAGAACACTTCTTTATTGTATTACCACTTGAAACTCAATTAAAAGACATAATGGAACAATTTGAAATGGTAGGTCTGTTTGCAAACAAAAGTAATGCTCCTCCTGATGTCTACTATAAGGGGAAGTGGTAGCTCAGTGGTTAAGATGATGGACTTCTGATCGGAATGTTGAGAGTTCAAATCTCAGCGCCACCAAGCTTCCACCACTAGGCTCTTGAGCAAGGCCCGTAACCCTCACTGCTCAATTGTATAAATGAGATAATTGTAAGTCACTCTGGATAAGGGCGTCTGCCAAATGCCATAAATGTGATATCATGGATGGTGAGCTATACAAGAGATTTCTCAGGAGTAATGAAGTTCACTCTGGGTATCACATTAACTTTCATTTGTGATGGTGTTCCTTTATTCAAGAAGTCCTCATATAGTATCTGGCCACTTCTTTACACAATCAGTGAGCCACCCCCTAATTTGAGAGGAAAACATGTGATGTTATCAGCATTATGCTTTGGTACAGAAAAAGCCAAATTGCAATACATACCTGACACCCTTTGTTAAAGAATGCAATCATCTACTCACTGCCAGGTTTTACTGGGTTAACGCAGATGGAATTTGTGGTAGATCGAAGGTGTTTCATTTGGTTGCTGATGTGACTTAGTTGCAAGACCTATGGTCCAGAACCTAAAGCAGTTCAGTGGAGAATTTGGTTGTTCTCTTTGTTTACAAAAGGGCACTGCTGTAGAAAAAGGTCAATGTCATGCTTGAGTATTGAGCTTGAGTTGATGCCTTGACAACCCAAGGCCCTGTTAAAGGTGTAAAAGGACCATCTGTTCTATCTTTAATGCCATGTTTTGACCTAATTCGAGGCTGTGTACCTGATTACATGCATGCTTGCCTCCTTGGTGTGGCAAGACCAGTGACCTCTATGTGGGTTGGAAGTGACTTCCATGAAAATCCAGGTATCCTTGTAATATGTATCTGACATTGATAGTAAACTTTTGCAAATCCAACCACCATCCTGTGTTTCCAGAGTGCCCGATCAATTCACGATAGAAAATATTGGAAAGCTCATGAATGGTACATGTGGCTTCTGTATTACAGCATACATACCCTTAAAGGGATTTTACCAGACTGCTACCTATTAGATTGGGCTACATTTGTGAAAGTTTTGGCATTGCTTTTATCTGAAAGTGTCACTTTACAGCAGGTCTCTGAAGCAGAAATCCTGCTTAGGTTGTTTGTGACTGATATACAGATTCTGTTTGGTTTACATAACATATCTTACAATATCCACCTCTGCCTTCATTTGGCACCAAGTGTAAGAGACTGGGGTCCATTATGGGCTCACTCAGCCTTTACATTTGAGTCATACAATCTACAATTCTAAAAATGATAAAGAATTCACAAGGTGTTCCTTTGCAAATTGCAAAAAGCTTTCAATTAAAGAAAGCCCTTCCTCTATATGCAAAGGAATCACTTGCTTGTGCCTCCCCTGAATGCATTTCAACATTTGATGATTTGGTAAATCCCACACGAGTGCAGAAGGCCATTAAGTGTGATGAGGTCACTATACTGGGAGGGAGTAGTAAAAAAAATAGCACTTGATGCAAATGACTACAGAGCTCTCCACAGTGTAGCAGACCACATACACAAAGGGCTATTGGTCAGTTATCATGATAAAGCAATTGTAAGAACTGAAATCATTCACTCATGTCGAAACTCAAAAGAGAGAAAGAGGAATTCACATGTCGTGACAAGGACAGACAACACTCTTTTTAAGTTTGATACATTTGTTGTAACCAATCTAGGAAATAGAGTGTTGTTATGCTATCGGTCAGTACTTTGAGGATAAATGCCACAATTTTTTCTCCTCTTTAACAAACCCACACCATTTTGTCCCTGTTTGAAAAGTACTTGGGCACCTTACTGCTGTACCCGCCTCATCTACACATAGAAAGTGCTTGTTTATGAATTTGCCAAACCTACGGGTTGATTATGTCTTTACATTTTTGAATCAGTTTACATTTATGAACTTGAGTGAAATAGCCACACAGCTTCAGGTCTTACTAAACTTTGCACAACTTGCTTAGCTATGACATGACTTTTTAAAAGGGCATTTTTAGGGAAATAAATTTGTATTGATTAAAACTGATTTCTTGTATAGTGTATTGTTTATGAATGATCTGTTTATTATGTGTGTAAGAGATGTAATTTCATCAGATTTGCATGTAATGTACATTTTCTATCTTTATTAGCTCTACTGTCTTTTGTTTTTTTTTCTTATTCAATATTACTAAAATGTTATCAAAGACATGATCTGTGTACTTTCAACAATCAATAAAAGAATGAACAATGAGCAGTATATTCAAATGGTATGATTCAATACAAAATGCTGATGTCGAAATGGAGGCATTTTTGTTTACCCCTTTCATGACTTCCTGCGTAGTTAACTAGTTTTGAAGCAGGAAGTTATGGCAGTGGCAGTTTGGCACCCACATAATGCAAGTAAAAGATAAAGGTAAGACTTTAGTTAATCCTATTTTTGATGGTTTTTATAACTAAAATGATAAAGTCATTCCATTGTGTAACTTAAGAGTTCTGTGAGCATATAGTCCTGTGTATGATTCCTGCTTCCATTGTGAAAATCTCATAAGTACCCACAGATGTGACTCATAAATTTCATTTAATAGTAGTTGCCTATTCTTTCACATACATAGGAGCCAGAAAACTAACATTTTGGACACCTGTTCAGAGTTTATTTGTTTGAGTCTAAGTAGTAAGTGTATGACGGAAAAGGTGACTAACCTGAAGATGAGTGGGAGATTTTTAATGTTTTTGGATTTTTATTTTGATTTAGAATACTGCACTTAGGCCAATTTTGATCACAGGTTATAATGATAGAGCCTACATAGTTCTGTGATTGATCCAATCATTGGAAGAACCCCATTAAAATGAGGTGGGACTTCCCATTCAGACTCATCAGTGATGTCTCTAGTCAAGCTTGTGGCCAAATTAGAATCATAACAAAGTAACTACAAATTAACTATATGAAACACTAGCTATGAGATTAGTTTTTATACTTGTTCCTAATGTAATTGGGGCAGCGTTGATTTGTAAATTGTATTGTATTTCTTGGTTATATAGAAGTAGCTTGTTAGCAGACTTCTGATAGCATGTGATGGCAGCACTGATGTTAGCTACTGCACTTTTCAGTTTATATGCCTAGTTTAATATTGGAAAGCTTTTCTAAAACATACCTTTTTGTTTGTAAGAAATTGATCGACACTATACTGTTTAAAGTGCAATACCAACATCATAAGAAGTACGTAAAGCTTCATAGGTTGTCATATGAAGCCCTTACTAAGGATGGTAAGTTTTATTATGGATATTGTGATTTTTGGCAAATTATCTTCCTTATTCATGCATTTTACATTATAAAGTTTCAGTGTTCAAAAGCATATTTCATTAAGGATTTTGTTTTTGGATGGATGAGCTTTAGTTATTTATTTATACCTTTGTTTTTCTTTATTCACCTTACCTATTTCTGTTCTGTAAATTTTTTTAGTGTCCTCTTTGTTCAGTCAAGCAGAAATCTAGCACAAATTATAGTTTGTTCAGATTTGAAAGGTGATATTCTTGTTTTCTGTAAAATTACTGATATAATTGTGTTTGATTATCAGCACTTTTTGTTGATTGTGATTTTGAAATCCTTTGCTTTGTTGAACATCTTCACTCATTTCATGGAGGGGCTTTGTAGGAATGTCTCCCTTTTGAATGTTGAAACCTTGCCGTTTGACCTTCAGACAACTTATGACTTTGAGCAAAATGACCATTATATTGTTCCTATACATGTTTTTATATAAAGCACTTTCTTCCAGGGAGGGTGTTCTTGTGCTCAGGTCTTCTTGTTTAGATTTGCCTGTGTTCAGTAAAGTTTTGGAACTTTATACTTTGTATTTTCTTCACTCATATTAGAAGTGCAGACAGGTCTTCATTTTAGTATTGAAAATTACAGAGAAAACTTGCAAATGCAGACCTGCAGGCAATGTTTGGCTTGGTGCTCTAGTGCTTTGTTGGACTGCACTAATGTTTTTGTACCTAGTATATAGTAAACCTGATGTAGTGAAAGTATTTGTGTACACCCCCACTGCCAACTATCAGTTGTGTGTATTTACTGTTTCTTGTGGCCTGTGCTATGTATTTTGGGGAAATAAAGCCAGTTGTTTTGGAATTTTCTTGTGATCCGTTCATTTAAACACTGAATACACAACCATTTTGAGTAAGCAAGGATATGCTGAGAAATGTATAGAGAACAGTGTCTAAGCTTTTTTTTTCCACTTACAGGGTATTGAAAACAGATTCAATTAATATACACTTTTTCTGACTAAAATAATGTGTGGTAGGGAGTTTATATTTACCCCATCATTGTAAAAATAAACCTTTAATTGCTATGCTGTTTCTGGGAGGTTTAATTATGATCTAAGATGGTTGCAAGGTAGCTTGTTAGATGCTAAGGAAACTCAGATATTTGCTAGCATGTTGCTAGGTGGCTGTGATGGGGTCTTAGGCTATTGCTATGGATTTTCATGGAGGTTTCAGTCTGATCTCGGTTGTAAGGTTGTATTTCATTAGTTGCTAAGAAAACTGAAAGTGTTTCTAGGGTGTTGTTACATGGCTGTTACGGGGTCCCACGTTGTTGCTGTGGAGTTTCTAGTAGGTTTTTAATATGGTTTCTGTTGTTTGCAATGTTGTAGCTATTTGGTTGCTGAGGAAACTCAGCTGGTTGCTAAGGTGTTGCCAGGTGGCTGTTATGGGGTCCCAGGTGGTGGCAATGGTGTTTCTAGGAGGTTTCAATATGATCTCATTTGGTTGCAAGGTTGTTGCTAGTAGTTTGCTAAGGAAACTCAGCCGGTTGCTCAGGAAACTCAGCCGGTTTCTAGGGTGTTGGAAGCTGGCTGTTATGGAGTCCAAGGTGGTTACATTGGTGTTTCTAGGAGATTTCAATATTATTTAAGTTGGTTGCAAGGTTGTAGCTAGTCAGTTGCTAAAGTAGCTAATTGCTATGGTGTTGCTAGGTGGCTGTTATGATGTCTCTCATGGTTGCTATGCTGTTGCTTGGATATTTAAATATGGTCCTATTTGGTTACAAGGTTGCAGCTAGTCGGTTTCTAAAGAAAATTAACTGGTTGCTAGAGTGTTGTTTTCTCTGTGGTTTCAATATGATCCAAGTTGAATGCAAGGTTTTAGGCTAGTCTATTGCTAAGGAAACTCAATTGGTTGCTTAGGTTTTGTTAGGTGACACTTGCTGGGTCATAGGCAGTTGCTATGGTGTTTCTCAGACATTTCAATATGATCTCAGATGGCTGCAAGGTAGCTTGTCAGTTGCTAAAGAAACTAGGATGGTTGCTATGGTGTTGCTAGGTGGCTGAGATTGGGTCCCAGGAAATTAAGGATTTTCTAGGAGGTTTCAATATGATCTCAGTTGGTTGCAAGTTTGTAGCTAGTAGGTTGCTAAGGAAAGTGAGAGGGTTGCTAAGGTGCTGTTATCGGGTTTCCCACATGGTTGGTCTGGAGTTTGTAGATGGTTTCAATATGACATCAGTTGTTTGCAAGGTTGTAGCTATTCAGTTGCTAAGGAACTCAGCTGGTTGTTAGGTGTGGCTAGTTGGCTGTTATGGGGTCTCTGGTGGTTGCTCTGGTGATGCCAGTTTGTTGCAAAGTTGTAGCTAATCGGCTGCTAAGAAATACATGAAATCTTCGGCAGTGACAGGTTCATGTTATTGGCCTGCTTCCTCTGACTAATGGCTTTTTCACCTCCTACACTGTGCGCTTACACTGGGATTTCATCACCGAAACCGGGTTTTATATTAATGTAACGATAGGCCTACTTGGTTTCATGCTGTATGTTCTAATTACAAACAACCCCACGTATCTGAACATCTGGCGATAATCAGTGAGCACGATTGACCGGCACCATGTTTGACAGCCCTGATCAAATGGCCTTAATTTCAAAGCAAATTCATCAGAATATTTACTGGCACTGCTTACCTGCATGTTTGTGTAAATTACATGGTCTGTCATCCTGTGGTTCTAGCTGTCATCACTGATGTGCACCTTCCCCAATTCCAGGTCTATAAATAGAATGAGTTTAGTTAAGCAGAAATCTTCTACTCCAGTCTGTATATCTCTCATACTTTTAGTCATTGTTATGGAGTCCATCACATTTTGGTGATTTCCCGGCTCTGACACCTGCTGAACCTGATCATTTATTGCTGAGTTGAATGAGATGTCTTTGAGCAGGGAATTCACCAATGTGTACAGTTTTCTGGCACTCCATTCAATATTTTGCTAGGATTTTAATGCTGCTCTGCTTCTTTACTATACCTTGCTCCACGCTGCTGTCAATGTTACAAATAGTGTGTGAAGTAATTAATAACAAACGACAGACCGTGCTGTTATATGAAAATAATGCACGCCGGGTGGGGGCGATGCAGGGGTGTAATGCACCTCGTGCCGCGACCCCCCGAAGTGCATTTCTTCATATAATAGTACGGTCTCGAGTGTGTTATTCCGCTTATACCACAGCGATTTGCCAATGATTACATTAATGTGTAATTTATTAATAAGCAACACATCGCGCATTTAAACGGTTTATAGGCTAGTTAGATGTAATGTTGTAGACGTCCGAGAGACAAGTTAGTAGCTGTTATCACCTACGTTATAGCTGCGATAAGCAGTCATTCTTCACCAGTCTCTCTCTCTCTCTCTCACACACACACACACTCACAGCCGTGAAAAACGGAGAAAACGGAAAGCATACCCGAGACTGAGAGTACTTACAACCGAGGCTCCTTCCATAAATGCTACATGTCTCCTAACGAAAAACTTCACCAAATCAACAACTAAACAACAACCCGTTTTTAAATCCGTTTATTATTAGTCATAGATAATGTGGAGCGTCCGCCGTGCAAGTACTTGTGTATGAGCTGTTACTGTAGAAACAATAAGGTATTAGAACGAGCACATTAATTGTTGTATATGTATATTAATAGCAGTAACTGTATGTGTCCTACATACAGTTACTGCTATTAATATACATATACAACAATTAATGTGCTCGTTATAATCGTGTCCTATTGACCTCTGTGAAGTTGGCACCCCATATAAATAAATTGTCACCAAAACTATACCATTCGTTTGTGCTGTGTTTGTGCT
>CM075022.1:8437088-8447833 GCA_037576675.1 Pangasius sanitwongsei | reverse complement strand
CATTTATTTCTGTAAAGCTGCTTTGTGACAATGTCCATTGTTAAAAGCGCTATACAAATAAAATTGAATTGAATTATCTGGGTGTTAATTGAATGAAAATTCTTCCTGTTGAGAAGAATGAGACTTCCTGTATGAGACTAATTCATGTACTTGTATATTAGTCACTTACCTTAACTGCAATATGCATCCCATTCACTGCACCCAGAACATTTGGAAATGCTGCAATCTCAAAGAAAGTCTGTTTTATGAGGATTTGTTCTGCATCTGTAGATGGGAACTTGATGAAGTTCTTAACCATTCTGCAGAGGGCCCTTGACACATTAAAGACAATCCGGCTTACACTAGATTGACTTATCCCAACAGTATTACGTAATACTGCTTGAAATGATCCAGAAGCAAAGAAAAGTAGAGCAGCCATTATTTGCAGTATCACAGGGATTTTGTTTTTCGCTGCAAATTATCTCTCAAAATATGCATCAGATACATTATTGAGTTTCTGGGAGGCCTATATTGCCTAAGCAGAACATGGTTAGAAAGGGTGAGAGGATCTGCTCGGTCTCTAAGAGGCCTTTCTGGCTCTTTCTCCCTGTTGACAATCCATAGTATTTCCATCTGGAACACAAACATCCAATAAGCCAAGTATGCTTGTTTATATAAGTAAAATATTGTAGTAGTTATACAGTATTTATTACATGTTGCAAGTTTTATAATTTTGTAATGTTTAATATTTGAAACACCCCAAATTCATTAAAAATCTTACCCTTTGTGGATCTAAGACAAGTTGGCAGTTATCCTAACTTTAAGTTATTTACAATGATTTTAAGAACAAAAAAATTTTTAATTTTAAAGGTTTTGTCTTAGGAACAATCTTAAGAAAAAAACTAAGAACATTCTTAAGAAGAATTCTTGGGAATGCAAAATATTCTAAACATTTTTCTTAGGTTAGAAAATAAGAAGAAAAATGGCAGTTAAGAAGAATTTTAGTCTTAAGAATGTTTCGTGAATCCGGCCCCTGTTCCAGCATACATACACACATACATAATCACACACGTATTCATGCTCTCTGAATAGGTACATGAATACACCATGACAATGCAGGTCTATCTACCATACTATTCTGACTATGGTACTAGATCATGCTGCTAATATTGTACTATTTCTTTTGCACTACTTTACCCTGACGCCCTCGCACATTGTACAGTATGCATTTGCATAAATATAATTGCACACTACTGTCAAGCTCTGGCCTGTGTGACACACACAAGGACATAGTAAAAATAAAAGTGCAAAGCTTGCCCAGGGTGTGCTGTGTTCACCAGCTGGGTACTTCTGAAATTTTACATTACGTTAAACATGTTAAATTTAAAGTAAATGTGTTAAATTTAAAGATTCCTAATCTGGTCTCATTTGAATTTCTTATATATTGTCACACCAGTTTTGAAAAACATTTTGACGTTTTGTCACAACCAATAGATAAGGGCTGTTGGTCCCATTTTAGGTAACGGGCCACATTACCCTTAGTCCAATGTCAAGTAGGATGGATCAAAAAATCAGTTTAGTAGACTGATAACACATCAGCTGCATCTCTTAAATGACTTAATTTGCCATCTTTTGTCTGAAAGGTGCATTTTGAATGCACAACAGATTGAACATGCATATATCACCTGTTTATATTTTGGGAACAACTAAATAAATAACATGGGAAAGTACAAACTAAAATAATAACTGTGGGATTAAAAAAAACAGTCCCATGAACATCTCTAGTTGAGAGCAATTATGAACCAATTATGTAGCTGAAGTTGAGGAAAGGCCAAAGTCAGAATTCACAGAACATGCCGACAGTGCTAGCTCTGTTTCCCACCCCATGTTTTCAAGTGTTTCCTTCGGCATAGTGTTAGGATTCATATTTAATTTAAAAAAGGAAAGGAAAGAAAAACAAAACTCCTTTACTGCATAGGCCATGTCCAATTGAAGTTTAAATCCAAATATAGATACATATAGATTTTTGGAGCACAATCGGTACAGATAGTGCCATTACAATACCCCAATATACTCATTTGCCACTTCAACAGCAAAGTCGTGGTCTTTGCCTGCATGAGGAACATTTACTGGTCTTTCTCCAATCTTCAACTGTCCATATTTGGTGAGCCTGTGCCCACAGTAGCCTCAGATTCTTGTTATTGGCTGAGAGGAGTGGAACTCAGTTTGATCATCTGTGATCTAGCCCATCCTACTCAAGGCCCACAGATCTGCCACTCACTGGATGTTTTCATTTTTTTCACCATTCTTTGTAAATTCTAAAATCCCAGGAGAGCAACAGTTTCTGAAACCAGCAACCATGCAACAACTTCATACAAATATATATAAATATACACATACTCACACAGTGACTCCAGAAAGTATTCGCCCCTAGTGTTTCTCTTTTAGCTGTGTTGCAACATCAAAACAAACTCTCTGGAGAAATTACATTTTTAAAAATGATTTAGATGTCCTCAGAATTATTTAAAATTAAAAATGTAAACACTGCTTAATTGATAAATATTCACCCCTCAGATTCAATACTTAGTGTATTGCCCCTTTGTAGCAATTACATCTTTAAATTGTCTCGGATATTTCTCTATGAGCTTTGCACATTTTGATTTTTGGCCATTCCTCAGCACAAATTTTCTCCAGCTATCCAAAATTATAACTCTATGACAATTGCCCTTCTTGCCAGTGCGCTCAGTTTGGAAGGACAGCCTGATCTTGGTAGTGTCTGGGTTGTGCCATATTTTTTCCACTTTGTTGTAATAGATTTTAGTGCTACTAGGAAGGTTTAATGTTTTCCTGATATTTTTATAACCTTCTTTTTCCTCCTAACAACTTAATCTCGAAGATTCATGGGCAGTTCCTTGGTCCTCTTGCCAGCAGCACTAATCTCGGTTTTAGCTGTGAGACCTCCCTAAGTCAGTGATATTTATTGTGCAACCATACAATTGGACACAGGTGGATTTGAAATTAACACAGGCGTACTTTGTTTAACATATTTAGTGTGAGCACATAAGGAAGTGAAATACAAATTAAAGAAAAGGGAGTGAATACTTATCACTTAAGCAGTTTTTAGATTTTTTATTTTTTAAATAATTTATTTATTAAATTTATTCCTGTAGAGCGTCACTTCAAAAGGAGCATTTATTGTGCACAGTAGCTGCATAGGGTTTTGCATGTTCTTCCTCTCTCTGTGTTGTATATGTGGGGGGTGGGGTTCCTCTGGGTTCTCTGCATTCCTATCATCTTATAAAACAAGCTAATAGGCGAATTGGCTATTAGGTAAATCAGGCCGACAAAAGAAGTAGTGTCTGCCACGTCACGCTAAAAAGCAGCTAAGCTGCTAACTAGCCAGCTAAATTTCACTGAAGTAGTTAGTGTCAGATTGCTAGTTAGACCTACAAAAAAACGAAAAATGTCCAAAATGGACACATTATATCTATAACTTTTTTACATTATTTACCAATTACAAAGATAAAATAACTAGTTATGCTAGTTATTGTAAAACTGTTATTCACTGTTATTTATTAGACCCCTGACCATTACTGAAGCTCCTAGCACTCAACAAGTCTACAGGCGCCAATATGCTTAAGTTTGTGATGTCAGTCATGTTCATTACCGTTTAAATGATTGGCAGTTGGTTTCAAGTTTCCACCCATTTGAGATGTCTCCCAAACATCATATGGAGATGCTGTGTGTCCGGGAGGGAGAAGCAAAGCAAAATCCCACTGCCCAATAAACAATGAGATATTTTTTTCTATGCAAACACACTCCTGGCCACACTCCCATTCAGCCACAGAGATGCTGTGTGTTCAGACAGGACCCAAAAATGAATAAAATACTACTGTCTAATGAGTGTTAATCTTTGCTCTTATTAAAACACAGTGTACTTGAATCTGCCATAGAAGCCTATAGAAGCTTTGCTTCACTGGAGTTTTATCAGTGGGGTGTCTAAAAGAGCTTCAAAAGAGATTTCATGCATGATGCTCTGTTCACTGAAAAAAAGTTTACATTTAATAAATGTGATAAGCTGTATGGTATTGCAGTGAGATATTTGATAATTTGATTTGCTAAAATATTACATTTCACCAAGAGTGATGAATAATGTAGATACATTCCTACACGCACACACATGCCATAATTCTTCACTTATATTTTTAATTTTAGGGTATGTGTACTTATATTCAGGTTTGGTGGCTTTTACAATTTACATGTGTTTTTTAAGCTTTTGGGGAAATTAGCAGTCAGTAGGGTATTTATATTTGGGTATAGGGAAATTAGAGGTCACTGGTGTATTTATTTATAGGTGTTGGGACAATTCGGAGGCAGGGAAATATTTATATTTTTGTTTGGGGCAATTGAAGGTTATATGGTTTTGGGGGCAATTGGCAGTAAGGATTGTATTTATTTTTGGGTTTCAGGCAATTAAAGGTCACAGTGGTATGTACTTTTTTGGTGTTTTGGGCAATTTGCAGGCAGAAGTCACACAGAAATTTATTTTTGGAATTTGCAGCAATTAGCAGTCAGGGTGGTGTTTATATTTGGAGCAACTAGAAGTTATGGGGTTGGGGCATTTATTTTTTGGTTTGGGTGATTTACCATTCAGTGGAATTTATTTTTATTATATTTATTTTGGGTTTTGGATGTATATAGCAGTCTAGTATAGTATTTATAGGTGTATGGGGAATTTAGCAGTCATTGGGGAAATTATCTTTGGAGGTTTGGGCAGTTAGCAGTTGGGGCATTATCCTTGGGCTTTAGGGCAATTGAAGGTAATTGGAATATTATTTTTGCAATTAGAGGTCACTGGTGTATTTATTTTTTGGTGCTAGGGTAATTCACAGGCAGAGGAATGTTTATATTTTGGGGCAATTAGAGGTCACGCCGACAATTATATTCGTGTTGGGGGAAATTACAATTTACATGTGTAAAGGCTTTTGGGGCAATTAGCAGCAAGGAGGGTATTTATATTTGGGTTTCAGGCAATTACAGGTCACAGGGGTATTTACGTTTTTGGTGTTGGGGCAATTTGCAGGTCACACAGATTTATTTTTGGAATTTGCAGCAATTAGAAGTCATGGTGGTATTTATATTTCCATTTGGGGAAGTTAGAGGTTATGAGGTTGGGGCATTTATTTTTTGGTTTGGGCGATTTATCATTCAGTGGAATGCTAAATTTAGCAGTATAGTAAAGTATTTATGGGTGTAGAGGCATTTAGAAGTCATTGGGATAATTATCTTTGGAGGTTGGGGTAATTAGCAGTTATGGGGGCATTTGACTTTGGGCTTTGGGGCAATTAAGCATCAAGGGGATATTTATTATTAGGTTTTGGGCAAAAAGCAGTCAGGTGGTATTTAAAGTTGGGTTTGGGGAAATTAACTGGCAGGGTGATACTTATTTCTTATTTCAATTAGCAGCAGTCAGGGTGGTATTTATATTCATGTGTGGGGCAATTAGAGTTTATGTGGGTATTCATTTTTTGGGCTTGGTACATTAAGCATTTAGGGACATTCATGTCGGGGTTTGAGTGTATTTAGCAGTCATGGGGGATATCTTGGTTTGGGGAAGTTAGCAGCCATAAAGCAATTATATTTGAGCTTTGGGGCAATTAGAGGTCAGGGGTATTTTTGGGTTTTATGGCAATTAGTAGGCATAGTGGTATTTATGTGAGTAAATAGACAGAGGATTAATTTTGGGGTGAAAGGCCTGTCAGTGTCAAAGTGCAGGCCTGCACATCTGTACCATGTTTTTGTGTGCGTGAGACTGGCCCTTGATATTCTGGGACTCTTAACTGACAGTCAGTTTATGTATTTTTATTGGCTGCCTATACAATCGGAGAACAATTAGTGTTGTGGAAGCAACACACTAAATTAATTGATTAATTAACTGATTAATTAGTTAACTAATTAGTTGTGTTATATAAATTGAATGTTGATTTTTCTCTACTGAAGTTAAAGTATTTTTGAGCGTGCTCTGTTTTTGGAAAGTGAAAAAGCTTTAGTGGAGTACACAGTTTGTATGCATTCTTTCATCCGCAATGTGCCTATGATTCAGTCTAACCATCTTCACAAATAGGCACTAGAAAATAATACTGAGTGGCAGAAAAGATTTACAAAGTTTTGCACAAGTAAATGGGTCATTTCAGCATTTGCAGACAATCTCTGTCCCTTTGACATTTTAATGAATAAAACATACATAGTTTACAAGTACCTAAAGCCAGCTGCACAATCAGTTTCATATTCTTCAGTTCTTTGACACCAAGTCAATAAAAACACTCAATATTTGATAATTTCTTTTCTTTTTTCAAATATCTAAAATCTTTTCAGAAGTTGCAAGCGCAGTAAAATCACATGTCCCTGAACTTAGTCTTCACCACATTGCTAGCTATTGCAGATTTAGCATGGTAATTGTCAACCCTCTCAGTGCTCTTTTGTAACAGGGTTGACAATTGCAAGTTTATTCACAGTAAATTAAGAAAATGATTTCACAATTGCATTCCAGTAGTTAAAGTAACTAGTTGAAGTAATGTTTGCATTAATTTCAGTATATATAGATTTCATTGTATAGCACCAGTCACAGCAGCCGAGAGGCAATGACAATACAGGGCAAGGAGAGATGCTGACCCTGTGAGGAGGCAGCAGTATTTGGAGAAAGAGAGAAAGAAATGGGGGAAGGACAAGTTGAAATATGAAAAAGAAGAGCATTTTTTAACTGAGTCAGAGAGAGCAGAGACTGAAATGCAGAAGATAGAGAGTTGCCCAGCAGAAGTGTTGTATGAAGGCAGCTACAGCAGCCATAAGTACTTCAGCTGCAACAAAGAGAACCCATTTTATGCAAGTTCTCCCAGGGCATTCAAGGAAATCTCTTAAACAAATGTACATAGTGCAACTATGAAATTGCAGTTTGTGCCTTTAAGAAAGCATTAGGTTATGTCATTGTCAGTTTTTTCTTCTGGTCATCAGTGAAAGTCTCAACATGTGCTATATCTTAAGATCCCACTTACAAAAACTGTCATGTAGAACATGGTCCTAAGAGCGGTCATTCTAAGCACTACTACTAATGCTCCAGTGTATGTGTCTAATAATCCCTGGTTAAGATGAATGAGTTGTTTTAGATCAGAAAGAGCAAAACTGTGCGGAGCAGCAGTTGTCCAAGGATTACAGAACTGGGAAATACTGTTATAGACCACTAATCCAACAGCTAAATTATTTCATCTCCTCACCTGTTTCAGTGACCTTACTGCCACCAGCTAACAAGAAAAAAAAAACTCCTATTGGATGCATATACTTGACACTTACCAGTAGTGCCTAAATCGAAATTCAGATCCCAAGAGATTGTTCTAAAACAATTAATGTACTGTATATGTTGTAAGGAAATGGTTAAAAAACAAAAAACAAAGGAAGGTGCTACGCTCATAAATCAAAGAACTAGAAAAGGCCCTCAGAAAAGAAGTAAGAGAGAAGGAAAAGTTTCAGCCGCTTGCTACATAAAACAGGCTCTCCGAGGACAAAGGAGAGACACATAGGTAACTGTGAAAATCCTCTTGTAAAGAGAGCTCTTTTATCACAGTGCATTGATTTCAGAACTTAGAAAGGAAAGGGAGAAGCAGTTAATTCGAAAGCTCATAACCAGAAAAATAATTAAAAATTGCAAGCTACAAGCACATGGACTGAGGAAGCTAGGCATCTAATGCTCAGGTGAATTTCCATATCAGTTCAAAAAAAAAAAAAAGCAAAATTACATAGTACATTTGAAGAGGTTAAAGACAGTGTCATAGCTTTTTTTGAGAGAGATGACATGAGCAGAGTAACAACAGTTAAAAAGCAAAAATGAAATGCAACAAGCAGAAATGGTTCCTTCAAGACACTCTAAAAAATCTGCACAAGCAGTTCTCTTTTTGCCTAGAACTCAAACAGAGTCTCTTGACATCTGAAGCTATACTGCACATAGACTTCCCTGAAAACTATTCATGCAAGTACAGCAAAGAAATTCAAGCTGTGAACTTTGGTGGCTCTCATGAGCAGGCAACACTACATACAGGTGTATTGTATGTAGGAGAAGAAGCTGAACCTGTTTGTTTTTGTTCGATCTCCCCATCCAGGCTGAAAGGTCCTCAAGCAATATGGTTGCTTATGTCATAGTTTTGTTCAGCAGGGGACAACCTTTTGGAAAGAATGCCAGTGGGTTTCTATCCAAACCTTTGTGACAGCACCACCCCCACGGCGGTCTCTGAAGCATCCACTTTCATGAAGGACTTGGAGAGATCTGGGTGCTTCAAGATGGAGGTTGATGTGAAGGCTTCCAAGGCTTGAGGTGTTAGAATGCTTGGTCAGCTGAGTAGTTCCACTGTAGTTTCTTGTGCCATTTCTTAAACAAGGCTGTGAGGGGCGTGGCGATGGAACTGAACCCTCTGATGAATCAGAGTAAACCGTTGTGAGGAACCATTGTCGTTCCTTCACTGTGTTGCAAATCAGCCACATGATAGCAGTAACCTTATTCTGTTCCATGAGAGCACCCTCTTTATTAATGACATAGCCAAGGGACAAGATTGTGGTTATGTGGAGCCAAGCAAGAACCCTTCTGACATGAATGATGTGATGATCTTTGGATGGGGAGTAGATGAGAATGTCGTCAATATAGGCAATAACGAATTTTCAGAGCATGTGACGGAGGACATCACTGATGAGGCACTGGAACACTGCTGGAGCACAAGTTTGCCAATACGGCATGATGCAGTACTCAAAGTGGCAAATCAAAGCCTGCCGATGCTGGTCAGGTAGAAGGACGAATGTATCCATGTTCCAGGGCCTCCATGATGTAATCATCCATAGCTAGGTTCTCCTTGGCTGACAGAGGTTAAATACGATTATGGGGAGGCATAGGACTGGCCATGAGTTCAATGGCGCAGTCATATGGCCAATGAGGAGGGATGCTGCTAGCCTTGGTCTTGCTTAAATTTTCCTTAAGTGCCTGATTCTCTGGAGGTACTTCTGTGTTAGAGTTGGCTTCAGGACTCTCAATGGAAGTTGATGCCACACTGAGCGTAGGGGCCTGCAGGCAGGGGTTGAGGCAGATTATGGACCAGTGGAGGATTTCTTGCTCAGACCAGGAGATCTGTGGGTCATGAGTGTACATCCAGCAGAACCCCAGTGTGATGGGAAAGTTCTTTGTAACTGTGATGAAGAGGGAGATTTGTTTCTGATGGAGAGCCCTGACCCTGAGAAGGAGGGATGTAGAACAATGGGTTATGGACCCCCCTCCGATGCGTCCCCCCGTCAAGGGCTTGGACGTGCAGGGGATTGCTGAGTGGCTGGGTTGGCAGATTCAGTTTCAATACGAGAGAGCTGTCTATGAAGTTGCCAGCTGCTCCGGAATCAATCAGAGCTGAAATGGTTGAGAAACCTTCTGAGTAGTCTATGTGTACAGGTATCGCAAAATTCTGATGAGTGATAATCTGAGGAGCACTCACTCTACTGGAGCAAGAGGGCTGGTCTGCTCACTCTGAGGTGTTCTGTTAAGGCTTGTGCTTGGGGTAGACTGGGGTTTATGCAACTGGGTGCTGAGGGCTGCCTCAGTAGAAGCACAAATTGTGCTTATGGCTCCTTTCGTGTTACACATGGTCAAGGTTGATGGAGAGGTTGATAAGGGAGTCAAGGGATGCTTGGTTATCACTGCATGCCAGTTCCATGAATATCTTGGTTCAAACTCTGACGATAAGCTGCTTTCACAGCTGGCTCATTCCAGCCACTGCCAGCGGTTAGTGTGCAGAATGTTAATGCAAACTTAGCGGCACTCTGGTTACCTTGCTGAAGTGTGAGAAGTTGCTCTCCCACTTCCTTTCCCTTGGGAGAATGGTTGAAAATTTGCTGAAAGAGCTCTAGGAAGTGCTCATAGGAGGTGGTGTGCTCTCTTTCTCAGTCACTCCCTCTTAACTAGAGAAATACAAGGAGCTCTGAAGCATGAAACCTTTATGTGAAGCAGGATCACCTGAATATTTGTCAGGTCGTGTGATGAGCGACAGAACAGTTTGAGAGGGTGCCATCATAGTAGCCCGAATAGGTGACAGAGTGCTAGAGAGTTGTGCTGGCTGGGCATTGATCATAGCAATCTGCTGCTGTTACTCACTGAAGAGGCGGCCTTGGGAGGCCAGAGCCTGTCACCACTTTTGGAAACCTGCTGCCTCTGTCAGGCAGTGGAGGCAGTGACAGTTGCAGGTTAAGAGTCATGCTGAGATGGCCCAATATGTTTTTCTAATAGTTTAATAAAAGTTTATTATTCAGTGAAAGTGCAGGAGTAACAAAATATAAAACCTTTTTTTTTTTTTTTTAAATATTACATATTTTACATATTTGACAAATATACAAGTCAAAACTGTTCTCCAATTCTGAAATGACCCAAATGTGTGCTCTTATTTTAAGTGAATTTTCATTAAGAGAGTGACATGAAAGTCACTTTAGCATACTGTGCCTCAATCCCAGTTACTGGCTTCATTGTAAATTCAGTTACAGTTTACCATCAACTTTTTTATTCTTTTTCCTCCTTCCTCCTCTGTTACTTTTATTTTTTTTTATCACAACTGATATATGCTGAGCTCTTGTTATCTCACAGGAGAAAAGTGCTGCTCATCTCTCTCTGTCACAGATTCAATTCAGTTTTATTTGTATAGCGCTTTTAACAATGGACATTGTCACAAAGCAGCTTTACAGAAATAAATGGA
>CM075022.1:8408217-8418410 GCA_037576675.1 Pangasius sanitwongsei | reverse complement strand
TGTGCTGTCTGCACATGTTTGCACTTGTGCACTTTATGTACAATTTATGTAGTCCCTGTAGTTCTGTGTTGTTCTGTAAATAAATGTTTATGTTATGTTCTGGTTTATGTTCTGTTCAATAAACCAGAATCCACAGGGTCCTACACATTATAAAACATACTACCAAGCCATGTAACTCTGTTTTCAGACCTTTTGAAGTTTTAATTCACATTTTTTTAATCGAGGTTTCATAAATACATCTCTCTCTCAAAAACAAAAACACAAACAAACAAACAAAGCGTCCATAGAACTAGTCTGAAGATCTCAATGTGCGCACACTGGACTGTTACTGATGTATAATTAGAAGAATTTATAACAACAAAAGACACATGGTCTAGTATATAATAGGAGGATCGGAAAAGCTAAGTGCTAGCTTTATATACAACTAAACACACAACACTGTAAGAGACAAAGACTACATACAGTAATGATTGTTTTACGCAGTGTGAATGACCTGAAAACAGGAATGTACAAAAACCTACATAACAAAAACATTACCCACTCACATCTTTCCCATATTCTATATTGATAAAACTAATTCTAAGAAGCCTCTCCTATGGAACTCCACTCAGAAACACTGCTCAAAGAATGACCTCAATTTTCAAGACAAAAAGATAATTGTGTGCGTTTCTTGTGCATGAGAAAAAAGAAGTCCTAGGTAAGCTATACAACTAATTATTCACACTGCAGTAATCTTCCATCATTTCATCTTGACAGGCTCTTTAGTGCTGTGTCCATTTGATACTTTTCAGATCAATGCCTTCTTGCACCATCTCCCACAAAGGACTGTAAAATAAACAATCTGTCAGAAAAGCTATAGACATTACTATTAAATTTGTTTGGGTCCCACCAAGGCAATGTAGAAGTGAATAAATTACCTCATCTCCCGTAGACGGTGAACCTGCTGAATGCATTTCTCTGCTGTGTAGTCCACTTCCTCCTCTGTAGTAAAGCGCCCAATTCCAAACCTGCACACAAGTGATAACTGCAGTTATCATAATGCTTGTAGACACTAATTAGCAGATTAAAAACTCCAAACCTAATGCCTACCGGATTGAGGAATGGGCAAGATCCTCATCTGTTCCTATTGCTCTCAGTACGTAGGAAGGTTCTAAAGAAGCAGAAGTGCAGGCACTACAAACAAGGGCCTATTCTCAGTTAGAGTAACAAGACACAACTTCTAAACAACAGTTAGAGTAAAACAAGATAAGATTTTCATCAGCATCTGAGTAATAACTGACCTTCCAGAAGAAAGTGCAACATCTTTTAAGGCCATCAGCAGACTTTCTCCCTCAACATAGGCAAACGATAAATTGAGGCATCCTAAAGGATGATGAAAGGTGTCACACATCACCATAATATCCAGTACAAATACATAGTCCCCTCCAAAAGTATTGGAATGGCAAGGCCAATTCTTTTGTTTTTGCTACACAATGAAGACATTTGAGTTTGAGATCAAAAGATGAATGAGACAACAAGAATTTCAGCTTTCATTTCCTGATATTTACATCTAGATGTGTTAAACAACTTAGCATCTATTAAACAACATGGCACCTTTTGCTTGAGCTCATTCTTCAAGTGATCAAAAATATTGGAATATGTGACTGACAGGTGTTTCTTGTTGCAGAGGTGTGCCCTGTTAGACAGACTGTTTAAATAATTAACAGCTCTGAATGTCTATTCTTGGACTGAGCCCTGGTTTTTGCCTGCATTTGTTGTTAAAAAGGATAAACCAACATGAAGACCAGAGCACTGCCTATGGGAGAAAAGCAAGCCATTTTGAACTTGAGAAGGGAGAGAAAATCGATCAGAACCACTGCACAAGTATTAGGCATAGCCAATACAATAATTTGGAATGTCCCAAAAAAGAAAGAAACAACTGGTACACTAACAACCAGACATCGAACAGGTCGGTCAAGTATTTCACCTTCTGAAGAGGAGACTGAAGGGAGAAACCCCCCAAAACAAACAACAAATGAAAGAACTTAATGGTACAAGCCTGGAAAAGAATCACAAAAGAAGAATGCAACAGCAAGGGATATGCAACCAAATATTAAGTGTTATTTACTTTAACTTGATGTTATTAATTAAGTTAACTAAGTAAATTTTTAAATTAAGTTAACTTTAAGTTAATAATTTTGCTCACCTAAAAACTGGGTGGTTTGCAATCAAAGGTGCCATGTTCTAAGTTGTTTAACACATCTAGATGTAAATATCAGGAAATGAATGCTGAAATTCTGATCTACATTTACATTTATGGCATTTAGCAGACACCCTTATCCAGAGCGACTTACATTTATCTCATTTATACAACTGAGCAGTTGAGGGTTAAGGGCCTTGCTCAAGGGCCCAGCAGTGGCAGCTTGGCGGTGCTGGGGATAGAACTTATGACCTTCTGATCATTAGTCCAACGTCTTAACCACTGAACTACCACTGCCCCTATTGATCTCAAACCCAAATGTCTTCAGTATATAGCAAAATCAAAAGAATTAGCCTTGCCATTCCAAAACTTTTAGAGGGGACCACAAGTCAAGGCACAATTTCAGCAGGGTTGTATTGCAAGTATGAACTTCAAAACTATAAAGAAAATGTAAAAAAAAAAATTGATTTGCAGCAGGACAGCACAGCACAGCACATCACTGTACAGTGCAGTGCCATCCAGCGAATAGAGCATATAGCACGTTTGGGCTGTTCTCTTTACTGCTTAATTCCAACTTTTTACTTAGATGTGAGCTTTCTGCCTTTATGGTACACATTCACCTTTTGTAAGAGACATATTTCTGTCCTTATTGTAAACTGACATCTGCACTGAAGCATGACGCATGTGCACATTTGGCAAATCAATAACATTATGCATAATTCCTTTGCATCAACAAAAATAAATGTGGGGAAATCCTCCAATGCAGCAGCAAAATGAATAGACTAGCAGTAAAAGCTTTAATTCCAAAGATTATCAGCCGAGCTCCATAGCGAATAAGAGTGAGAAAGGAAAAAATACATCTGTAGCTTTCGCTATTTTGCCCCCAATGCTGGCACTACTTTATCTAAAGAATCTAAGCATTTTTATTGTGGTCGCATGGCCACACATAGGTTATACATCCACTCTAGAACAATATATGAAGATAGATCATCTGATTTTAAAAGATGTGTGTTCACACAACTCTGAAAAATGAGGTGTCTCATTTAGGCCAAAAAAAAAAAATCAAAATTTATTGCAACACTTCAACCTTGCAGCATTGGAATGGGCACCACTTAGTAGCACTAACAAAACAAATTTGATTAATTAAAGTCATATGAACAAATCTATAGCAGTTTCTTAGACTTGAGTTTACCTCCTATTTTGTAAGGCCTTCTATTTTGTAGAATTTTGTATGCACATGCAAGTCATCAACAGTCATCAACAATTTAATCACAAAAATTTTTCTGTCTATGAAAGACTCCATGGTTTCAACTATGAGCAGCTGGGATGTGTTGCAGTTGCTTCACTAATAGAGTTCGCATCAAACTCAAGTCTTCTAATTAAGCTAATTCAACAAACCTCCATTACACAACTGAAAATATTTGACCAAATGTCTAAACATTTAAAACCAAGGCATGTCAGTATCTTGTGTGATAACTGGAGAAAAATGTTATTCCATATTTGATAACAAGATTATTTCATATCTGGTAACTAGAATAGCATGTTATTTAGCAACACTTCCAATAGCTGATTTAAAATGGTCTCTAATATTAACCTTGTTTGACACTTCTTATGTGAATTATATTTTTTACCATGGTGTTTAGGCTTTTTGTACTTCAGGATTCTGGGTTGAATTCAAACTGCACACATTGCCCAGTCCACCTGGTTGGTACACAACATGTATTTCAAACCTGTAATTCATGGCACTTTATTCTATGGGTGGCGCCACACATTTCTGCTGGTTAGTGCAATTCTGTCATGCTCAGGTATTTGAGAGAGGTCAGTTTCTCACAAACATCTGAGTGTCTAACCTGGATATCTCTGTTCAGGATCTCCATTCATCACAACATCAGGAATCTCAGAAATTATCTTCTGCAGAAGACGATTAGCAAGCATGGAGACTCGAGCATGGTCATACTGTAAGAGGAGACATTTTTAGGCTTGTACATGTGTATATAAAGCTTACACGTTTAGTCCACTTAACACAAAATAGTGCACAGGAGTAACTGTCAGGTTCTACCTCCATTTCTTGCTGGGCAATCTCGCAGGCAGTGCCGAGACCCACAGCCAGTGGAGTGGGTACAGTGCCTGAGCGCAGGCCTCTCTCCTGACCCCCTCCACTTTGCAATGGCTCAATGCGAACCCTGGGCCTCCTCCTCACATACAGAGCACCAACACCTGGTAATTTACAAAAATAAAACTTAAATATTCTACAATATACAAATTCTCAGCTCAGCCTGCAATCTTTATTGTCTTTGAATAAAATGTTGTAAAAAAGTAGATGTCTTATTATACCTTTGGGGCCATATATTTTGTGGCCACTAATAGACATTAAATCCACTTTTAAGGTAGAGACATTGATGGGGATTTTTCCGATTGCCTGGGCTGCATCAGTGTGGAAGAATACATTCTTGGACCTACAGATCTGACCTAAAAGAGGGAACATTAGCTGAATAGGAAGGCAATGATGTGGCTGCACAGTTTCATAGTTAGTCATATATGTACAGTACACTTGGCCATAGCTATGTGCACCGGGACTGGAATCCCATGAGATCCAATAAAATAGCTACAGGAGCAGACTGTTTTTATTTTCATGTGAGTGGTCAGATATGAATCTTGTGGGACAAAAAAAGGCTTTAATGGTTTAAATGAATGGATTATCTTTCAGGGACTAACACCAACCACGTTTGTGAGAAAATTTCATATAGGTGCAATTACCTATTTCTTTGATTGGTTGTTTGACTCCAATCTCATTGTTAACAGTCATCACAGATACCAAGCTCGTATCAGAACGTATTGTTTCCTCTAATTGCTGAAAAAAAGCATAATGCAATGATGCAATAAAATTAACAATAGTAAAAATAATATCTTTTTTTAGAAAAATATACATGTGCTTGATACAAATCTGTCAATGCGTCACACCTGGAGGTCAATCAAGCCATTATTTTTTACGGGCAGGTAGGTTATTTTAAATCCCTCAGCCTCTAGGACACGACAGGAGTCTAGTACACACTTGTGTTCTGTCTGTGTGGTGATGATGTGTTTCTTCTTGGCTTTATAGAAACGGGCCACACCCTGTGATCAAATAAGCAGGTTGAGAATAATTTCTCTGCATATGTATTCTGCAATGACACTAAACAGTACTGGAAAGTCATGAAAAACGGTTCCATTATCTACATTAAGATATGATACTTTGCGCTCATCTTTACGCAACCCTGCTTTTTATGAAATAAGGAAGCACTTACTTTGATAGATATATTGTTGGACTCTGTGGCACCACTGGTAAACACAATTTCTCGTGGATCAGCACCAATAAGATCTGCTACTTGCTGGAGGGGAAATAAACAATAGTACACACATAAACTAAGCTATTTCAATTTGGCTTACATAAGCAAAAGCAAACTATTAAGGTGTATTCAAATTGGAGCCAAGCAAAGCATTAATTGTCCCACTTACCATTCATTGCACTGTTTCCCACAAATATGTTATACTTCCAGAAGTATATTTTGACCCTTTTCAAATATCTTCTTAACATTTTAGCTTTTTAATTTTTTTTTGTCAAAGATTTGTGATACAGAGAGAGAGAGAGATTATGGTGATATTTTGTGCATGCATGCTTCAAATGCAGCTTTGAAGCCCCTGGATTCTGTTTACCATTCAGCATTAAAGTTCATAACAAAAGCCAGAAGCTGCATGAATCACTGTGATCTCTATTAAGTGGCTGATGCTTTGCCCTATGCTTTCGGTCCAAAGGCAGACACACTGGAGTATTTTTATCGAAGATGGATTTTGTGTGCTAATATTTTGAAATGTTACTGGGAGTCACGTTCAGACAAGTCACATTTGATTTAACAGGGTGCATGTTATTTTAATCTTTCTACTATACTAAGATGCTGCACTAGCATAGTTCAGCAATTAAAAAAAGTACAAATTTCCCTGTCCATCGACCTCTATAAAAAAACTAGTGTTATGTCTCAAATCGCATAACACTGCAATTTCCCTCAGGATCAATACAGTTTCTAGCTATCTAGCCATCTATCTAGCCATGAAGCCTACAAACCTACCAAAAGGTCTGTGTTAAGTATCAGTCTTCTGGATAATCTAGATTAGTAAATACTTGTGAGTGCAAGGCCAGAGTTTTCGATCTGAGATGTAGCCCACAGCAACAATCATGATGCTGTCCTCGAAGTTTTAAGAGAACCAGAGCTCGTCAGTGTTTTTAACTGCTAAATTTTTTATAGTTCCACTTGGAAACCTGACACAGGGGTGTTTGGTTCTGATGTGCCATCTATTAAATGCCACTTTTAAATCTTCTGGATGTACATTTGATACACAGTGAGTGTGTGAACAACGTCACTCGCTCTACTGCTGCCATGCAAAATCATGTGACAAGTATAAACCAGGCCCTTCTGCTTCACATCTCACTACTCCAGCATGGATTATTTTCCTACAGCAATAGAACAGACTGGTAAATCAGTATATAAACAGTAAATCAGGAATATTCCTTTGGTTTTTAGTCACTTACATTACACACAGCCTACATACGATATGTTACTAACATAATAAAATGTTCAAATATTACATTAGTCCTATATTATAAATCTGGAATTAAAAAAAAAAAAAAATTGTAGGGTGGGTAAGGCTTGGAGGTCACAGAAAATTCATACTGTCCATCTGGGGTTGTTTCCCAAATAGTTTGGGAACCCCTGGTTTAAAGACAGTTGAGAAACATTACTGAGTACAGAAAACCACCACACATGTTTGTGGCAGCAAGAGAATTTTTAAATATTTATGGAACAATTAAAATAAATTTTTTTTTTAAAAAGTGTATATTAGTAGGCTGCAATCAGATTGCTGATTGCTGAATAGCATGCTGCACAGCAAAGAAAGCAGTTTGTCTTGCTGCAGTGTGAAGAAGAAGAAGAAGAAGAAGTAGTAACATTGAATGTAACATTACTTCAGAATTACAAGTGGTACTAAAACAAAGAAATATCAACTATCCACAGAGATGTCCAATAAAACAGTGAAAAAAAAAAATCATAGGTACTTTTCTTGCTCTTTCCATTGCACTCTCACTTTCCCACCCATAAGCATGAGTTCTGGAATGTGGATTGCCGTAGTAGTTCACTTCGTAAGGGAGCATGGCATCCAGGACTCTCGGGTCCTGTAAAGACAGACATAAACCACATTGTCCACATCAAGGACAGCCAAACAGCACTTTAAGTCATATGCAGGAATTACTGTGGTGTTTTTCAGAACCTAAGTCAATTGTTCTATAAAGAATTCCCACAGGCAGTAGACATTAATACACCACAAAGTTTCAGTGTTTCTTGTAAACTTATTAGTTACTGCTTAACATCCACATCATACATTATTCTTAAGAACATTTTTCGGTAATTATATAAAATACTTCCCATTGGTGTTGTTGCCTGGAAGTCCATGTAGAGCGGCCGCATTTCATTTTTCTCCAGTTTCCTACGTTTGATCCCTTCTGTGGATTAACACGATAAAACACAGCCGTGACAAAAATGTATGTTTTTTAAATAGAACTGTTTAATTTATATTAAATTTACTATCATCAGTAAACCTAACGTTTGTTTATTTTACACACTTTCGATCTACCCCACTTAGGTGCCCAGTTAACTTCGTTAAACAACTTGAGAAGCCAGCCAATGTTAGAACGACTAGCTAGCAGAGGCTAGCAAACACACGCTGTATAAATTCAACTGCGCCATGGGGGAGACACTGGAATGTGTAACTACCAAAGGACATTTAAAAAAAAAAAAAAACATCCAAAAAAAAACATCCAGCAAAAGCTAACATTACCTCTGTGTGTGAGAGAGACACTGACAGACGTTTGTGGAAAATTCAGTCGGAGGCAAGAAGAAGAAATCCCACGTATGGAGCCCGAAAATGCCCTCACAACACTCTTACTTATCATCTTCACGCGTTTTATTTCCTTTGCAAATGACAATCGGGTTTTTAATAACAGCTCCCAATCAGTTACAAGTAATTCTGGTCCGTTTTCCCTTCACACTGATAGCTTTTTAAACTTCAGCAGAAAGGACACCCCACACCTCAGAACTCTGGCACGCTGCAGATGGACACTGTGAGCTGTATACACAGTAGAAGCGGCGCTGCATAACACTGAGATGTGGGCGGGTTCCGTCTGTCCTTACAAACTCTGATAGGATATTTTTTATATGTAGGTGGGATTTCAATAACGTACACGAAACAGACTGGTTTTGGAGTTAAAAAATAGACCGGTCTTGTCCAATAGAAATGTTAAATCTCAACCAACAGAACTATAACTTCCTGCGCTTTCGCGTTCACACAGCGTTACGTCACAGCAACGAAGAAAGTACTTCCGGGTGTATAACACCGGGGCTCTGCATTGGTATGGAAGTACTGAGTTATCTATTAATTTTGTGCCAAATATTTCAAATTAAATTAAATCCACAAGCAAATGCAAGTATTGAGAATCAAATCAAAATTATTAAAAAAAAAAAAAGATTATTTCTGACCCACACTAATTTTGCTTTCACTTTGGACTAGCCACGCTTGCCCAATTAAAGATGGAGTATCCTCTGACATGGAGGAATTATCAGTCAAGTGCTCAGCAGCAAGGAAACTGTATTGTAGTTGCATTTTAAAAAAATAAGCTGACAAAAGTAATATGGGCGCTACTGAATTGTTTGTAAATGCATTCACATATTTCTTTATCGTACAAGTGATTTTGATTTCATCCAGTTAAGTAGCAGTTTAAACAGTTAACGTTAGCTAGGTACGAGGCTGAAAGGTCCAGGTCGTAAGAGCTTGCGCCTGTAGATGGCGCCATGAAGCGTACTATCACATACAATTTCCTACACCATAATCTCAATAATAATAATAATAATAATCCACTTATTTTCATATGAAATGGTCTCAAATGCCAAGTTCACAGGCTATTATTTAAAAAAAATTATACAGTAAATTTCTTCTTATAAGTAATTTTAATGTATATTATAGCCTATTTAGTTTCATGCAGAATTGTCAAAAATTTTTTTTGACATTTTCATAATGAAGAGATAATGCTATCTGAATTTGGCAGAAAGTGGAATAAAGTGGGACAAAAATCAGAATAAGAAGCTGGTGAATAAGAAACCAGCTTCATTCTCGTCACTTAGTTATCTTTTTAAACTGCAACTTAACTGGAAATACATATGAAATATATGTGAATGCATCTGCAAACAATTCAGTAGCTACCCATGTGTTTTTTTTAATGCAACTACAATAGTTTCCCTGCTGCTGATTTTTTATTATCTTATTATGATTTTTTAAAATGCTTTATTATCAATGCATGATGCATACAACATATCGCCATATCAACTGGAGAATGTTTCACGTACAACATTATGTTTACAACATTAAAACAAAATAAGATAAAAAAAAAAGTAGAGTACATAACCATCAATTATATATTATATAATTGTATTATAGAAATATATACATGTGAGGGTACATAAGCACCATTAAGCACTCTTTTTATATGAAAATGGTAAATGAAGAGCATACTGCAACCATTTTTAATCTCCTTCTCAAACCCTGTAAAAATGAGGCTTCCCATTTGTAAATTTGCATTTGTGAAATTTACATAAAAATGAAATAAAATTTATAATGAAACCAACATCATTTGAGTAATGATAGCCCTGGTAACCATATTACTAGAAACAAATTCTTTTAATGTAATAGGTATTTTGTATTCTGAGATAAAGTCTGCAATAAAGAAATAAAGATTTGTTCCTACACAAAACACTGCAGTTTTTCCAAATTCAATTCAGTTCAATTTTGTTTGTATAGCACTTTTAACAATGGACATTGTCACAAAGCAGCTTTACAGAAATAAATGGATTAAAAAAATATTGTAAATATGTGAATTTATCCTAATGAGCAAGCCAGAGGCAACGGTGGCAAGGAAAAACTCCCTGAGACAATA
>CM075022.1:8383933-8408117 GCA_037576675.1 Pangasius sanitwongsei | reverse complement strand
ATCCCTAGTGAGCAAGCCTGAGGCGACTGAGGCAACTGTGGCAAGGAAAAACTCCCTTAGATGATATGAGGAAGAAAGCTTGAGAGGAACCAGACTCAACCAGACTTTTAAGTGGAGCTACCTTATCTAGCAAGGTGCAGAACGTTGATTCTAAGCATTCAGTTGCCTGGTCATGTTCTTCGGGATCAGACGGTGATCCAATCATGGTTGATAAATCTGGGAGATTACTGATAAAACTCTATGCAGTTGTTATATAATAATATATAATTATTATATTATATTATATATAATCATTATAGATAACTGCGACGCCTCCTCCTTTGCCAGTTAGACGGGGCTGATGTATGTAACTGTACCCGGGACTCAAACTCGTTTTGTTTAATCCACGTTTCTGTTAAACACAGTACATCGAACTCCTGGTCAGTAATGGTTTCATTAACAATAAGACCTTTAGACGTAAGAGATCTAATATTCAATAGTCCTAGCTTCAGATCAACGGTGCTGGCTACGCATTCGGTTTGATTTAATTTTATGTTATTTAGGTTACTAAGACAAATGTATGTCTATAAATTTGTTTAGCTCGGGGAACAGACACGGTCTCAATATGGTGGAACCTAAGTGACGACTTCTAAGATTATTTTCGTTATGAAGAAAATAAGTTGCATTTATTATTTGTGAATTTATTTTCTTCATAACGAAAATAGTCTTAGAAGAAAGTAAACAACTTATATACATAATCAATATATCAATATCAGTGGTCACAGCTTGTGGTGCAGGAGACATTTTCAAGTAGGTCTTCTGTGAAGCGACAAGACGCTGCTGCTGATGCTGCTGCAAGCCAGGATGTTCTGGAAGTGTTAGAAGAACAAAATAAAGAACAACTGGAAATTCAGCTCTTAGAAGCTCAAGTTAAAAAGAAACGTCATTTAGAGCAAGAAGCAGAAGAGGTGAAATGAAGAATAAAGAGAGAGAAAGAGGAAACCAAAATTGAAGCTCAAATGGAAGAAGAACATGCAGCTCTACAAAAGACTCTTGAGGAAAAACGGAGAAAGATACAACATTTGGAAGCAGTGAAAAGTCTAAAGGCAGCACGAGCGAGAATGAAGGTGTATGATCAAGAGGAGGTCATAGAAGAAGATCAGAAAGACTTCTTGAAAATGTCTCCTGCATCACAAGCTCTGACCACTTCCTCCTCAAATGAAAGTACAGCAGATCTCGTGAAGGTGCTGGTAGGTGTTTTAAGTGCAAATAGAATTCCGGTTCCTGAACCATCAGTATTTAGTGGGGATCCATTGAAGTACAATGACTGGAAACTCTCCTCCGAAACATTAATCGACCAGAAGAACATTCAAGATAAGGAGAAGATCTACTACCTCTGTAGGTACGTAAGTGGCCAAGCTAAGAAAGTGCTCGATGGATACTTCTTACTTGGAACTGAATCTGCGTATGCTGCCGAATGGAAAATCTTAGAGGATAGATATGGGAATCCATTCACGATTGCAAAATCATATAGAGATAAGCTCCAAGCGTGGCCTAAGATGGGATCTAGAGACAGTTTTGAGCTCAGAGAATTTGTTGATTTTCTGCATAGGGGTGAGGCTGCTACGGTTCACATCAAGGCATTGGAAATGACTGTAATGAAAACAGGGAGATTCTTTCAAAGTTACCGGATTGGCTAACAGTGAGATGGAATCGTAAGGTTATTGAAATAGAAGAGGAGACTAACCAATTTCCCTCCTTCAGCCAGTTTGGCAAGTTTTTGATGAGAGAGGTGAAAATTGCCTGTAATCCTGTTACATCACTGCAAGCACTTAAACTAGGTGAGGTTGAAAAAAGTTTCAAAAACATCAAAGCTTTGGAGCAAAGACCCTAACTACAAGTACCAGTGAAAAACCTGTCATAACATGCATTTTCTGTCAGAAGACCGGACATCTTTTGCACAAATGCAGGAAGCTTATGGAGAAATCAGTTTCAGACAGAATTAAATTTGTTCAAGGTGAAAAGTTATGCTTTGGTTGTCTTAAGCCTGGCCATTTCTCAAAGAATTGCAACAGTAGGAGTGTCTACGATATGTGCCCCAAGATGCACCCAACCTGTCTGCACGAGGAGTGAATTAAAGAAGTTAAGTCAAGTACAAGTCAAGAAAGGCACCAAGAAAGACCTCCATCAATACAACAAAGAAATAACCACAGCTGTTACTTCATATAGAGTAATTCTTGATGAGACTAACACACAAACAGCAGCGACAATTCCTGATTTCATCCATAACTCAACCAGCACAAGAAGTTCTTGTTTATGCTCTTTTAGACTCTCAAAGCGACACGACTTTTATTTTAAGTGAAGTAGCTGAAGCATTAGAAGCAAGCAAAGAACAAGTTAAGCTCAATCTATCTACTATGACCTCAAAGACCACAGTGGTAAGCTCTCAAAAGGTAAAAAACCTACAAGTCAGAGGCTTTTATTCTGATAAAAGGATCTCATTACCACCAGTCTACACTCGGGAGTTTATTCTAGTTTATTCAAAAGCTTGGTCCCATCTAGAGCACCTTCGAGACGAGATAGCACCTTTGCAGGATTGTGAAGTAGGCCTGCTCATTGGATATAACTGCTCACAAGCTTTCCTTCCAAAAGAAGTAGTTTCTGGCCAAGAACATCAGCCTTATGCACAGCGTACGCACTTAGGATGGAGCATTGTTGGTTACGGGAACCCTTATGTAGACTATGGCAATGCTATCAGAACCAGTCATTACATAGTGGTAAAGCAAGTGACACCAGGTATGGAATCTTCTGTTAATGTCAGAAAGGAAGTACACTATGTAAGTCTAAATAAAGTAAGAGAAATGATTCCCTCAGACATAATAAAAGTCAGATTTCTCAGAAAGAGCTGGAAAGATTGATCTTGTGTCCCAAGAAGATCTCAAGTTCTTGTCGATTCTGAGAGAAAATATCACACAAAAGCAATGGTCACTACAAAATGCAATTACCATTCCAACCAAACCTTTCTAATAACAAGATATGTGCAGTACACTTCCTGAAATGTCTTGAAAAGAGATTCAAAAAAGATCAGCGGTACTATGAGGACTATGTAAGATTCATGGATGACATCATTTCACATGGTGATGCAGAGAAAGTCCCTGAGGAAGAAACTGACAGCGGTCCAACATGATATATTCCACATCATGGAGTTTTTTTCCATCATTCACAGAGGAAATACGTGTAGTATTTGACTGTTCTGCCAAGTTTCAGGACACATCCCTCAACGAACATCTGCTTACAGGTCCTGACTTGACCAATGCATTGGTAGGTGTCCTATGCCGCTTTCGAAAGGGTCCCATCGCAATCATGTGTGACATAGAAAGAATGTTCCACCAGTTTCATGCGAAAAAGGAGGATCAAGATTACCTGCGATTTCTATGGTGGGAGAATGGAAATTTGGAGATCACACCATTAGTCTACAGAATGAGAGTCCACTTGTTTGGAGCTGCCTCGTGTCCTGGTTGTTCCAACTTTGGCCTGAAACATCTGGCAACTCAAGAGTGTGGTCAGTACAGTGAAGACACCATATGCTTCATTCAAAGAAACTTCTATGTAGACGATGGTCTGATAAGCGTTCAAACAGAAGCCATCCAGCTTATCAAAGAATCAAGAGAACTTTGTTTCACTGGCAGGTTAACACTCCACAAGTTTGTCTCTAAGAGTGAAAGAGTGGTGGCAACCATCCCAGAAGAAGAACGTGCCACAGTCAAAGATCTGGATATGGCTTTGAGTTTACCTCAAATGGAAAGAGCTCTTGGAGTAGAGTGGTGTATTACATCTGATTCCTTTAAATTCAGAGTTCATGTGAAACCCAATCCTCTAACAAGAAGGGGCGTGCTTTCTACCGTGGCCTCTGTGTATGACCCCCTAGGGTTCATGGCCCCATTTGTTCTTTTGGGTAAACAAATACTTCATCAAATGTGCAAAGAGAAGGTTAGTTGGGATGAGGAAGTTCCAGAGAACTTAAGACCTCAGTGGGAGTCCTGGATCAGCTGAAATGGAAATCAAGAAAGGCTTCTTACCTTCAAATTTCGGCAAGGCCAAAAGGTATAAGCGCCGCCATTTTGCGGACGCAAGTGTCTCTGGATATGGTGAATGTACCTATCTGCGAGCAATTAACAAGTCTAACAAAGTTCATTGCTGTTTGGTAATGGGAAAATCAAGAGTTTCACCAACCAAAAATTCTATAGTCGTTCTTGGCTACATTAACAATGACGCCAGACGGTTTCATATGTTTGTAGGCAATCGTATTCAGAGAATCAGATCCAGTACAAAGCCTAAACAATGGGCTCATGTTGCCTCAGAGAATAATCCAGCTGATCATGCCTCTCGAGGTTTGACAGCAGAGCAACTTAAAACCTCAAACTGGTTCACAGGACCAAAGTTTCTTTGGCAAAAGGAACTACCTGACAGAGATTGCAAGGTGGGAGAAATTAAGGAAGATGTTTGTGTAACACTGCTGCAAAGGAGAGCAGGTCATTATTGGATTGCCTACAGAAATTATCTGACTGGTCAAGGGTTGTAAAGGCAGTTGCTAGACTGAAACGCAAAATTAAATAATTCAAGGATGTGAAGCAAAGAACCACAGAAAGTAAAAGCCTGGAAGAAAGGAAAGAAGCAGAACATGTTATCATCAAACTGGTTCAAGAGGAACTAAAATTGATGGTTAGTGACGCTACATTTGACAAAAAAGTGAAACCCATAACTAAAACTGTGTTTCTTGAAAGACCTATACATAAGGTTGTTATTCTGCTTGATACGGATTAAGAAGTATGATGTTTAAGTGGTTAATAACAGGAATGTTTTCACTGAAAGGTTGAAGTGTAAAAGTGTAAATCAGTAACTATATTGTATTTTGAGAAATCTCACATTAAGGTTGTGTGATTTGGTGGGAGTGTAACTGTTGCTATTATATTGTTTATGTTATGTATATAAGTTGTTTACTTTCTTCTAAGACTATTTTCGTTATGAAGAAAATAAGTTGCATTTATTATTTGTGAATTTATTTTTTGTTAAGTTTGGTACTTTTACTTACCGGCTGATGGTTGTATGTAATGGCTGACTGCATCTCAGTTCCTGCAAGTCAGCAAGCGGCAAACACGGACATTGTGCATGTCAGTGGATGTGTTCTTGCAGAGGACTTGAACTTGAATGTGTGATTAAGGACTATTCAAGACAATTTCTCTTTCATGTAGCATGCAGGCAACAGGGTATTTCGCTTTATATTTGCTTTATGTTTGTATGTTTTGGTTTGTATTAAGTTAATGTGGTTTTGTATTTCATTACTTAGTTTTCACGGTGGATTTGGGGGAAAACAATGTTACTCTTAGTAACCTCAGACTGACGAAGGCGTATATCATTAACTATCTTTGAGAACCTGTGCTTGCCTAAGACCCTAAGATTACCTGCTATGGCTGGTGCCCTGGCTCCCGGTATACACCTAACTAAAGCTGCTAGTGCCCCTAAAGGCCAATTTCACGTGCCGCGAGTCAC
This sequence comes from Pangasius sanitwongsei, assembly GCA_037576675.1. Lineage (NCBI taxonomy): Eukaryota > Metazoa > Chordata > Actinopteri > Siluriformes > Pangasiidae > Pangasius > Pangasius sanitwongsei. The sequence goes on along the minus strand of CM075022.1, from coordinate 8,402,588 downwards.
CTATAACCAGAGCTCTTTCAGCTTTCTCAGCGGGTGCTTCACTGAGGAGAGCAAACCTGTTAGACACGTGAAGTGGAGAGGAGTGGTGCTCCCGTGGGCGAGCCTTAGCGTTAGCTTTGGCTTTGCGATTATGCCACCGAGTGGTCACCCATTCGCCCTGCTCTAAAGAATAAAGAATATACCAATAAAGAATCTTTGGGGTGAACAATTGTGTTTGTAGATAAGACTCCAAGCAGTGAATGCTTGATGATAAAATTTAGAGTGGTTGGAAGTTTTTCAACTTTATAATTGTACATTAAAAGAAAATCTAAACCACCCAAACGAGAGAAGACATAACTAGGAATTATATTCCAGACAGATGATGGCCTTCGAAGATACTGTCTAGAACAGTTGATTTTAAGGTTATTGTTCAGAGAGCTAAAATCAATAAAATTTAGACAGCTTTTATCATATGAGTTTAAGATGATTGATTTCTTAATATAGTGAACTTTATTTTTCCATAAGAATTTTGTCAATCTCCTGTCAATTAATTTACAGGTCTGTTTGTCAACATAAAGTGACTGAGCAGCATAAGATAAATGAGAAATGCCTTCTGCTTTAGTGAGCAGAACTCTGCTTTTATGTGATAAATCTCTTGTCATCTTTATTTTAACCCCCAAATAGGTAATACTTTCTTTTACAGGAATGTTACAAATGGAAGATTTCAAACAGTTGCCAACTGGGAGTTTGTTGATATTAAGGTGAAGATTGTGAAGGGTTTGTAACAGAAATTGATGTTTCAAGGAATTGAAGGCTTTATAAAAGTCCAAGAAGAGAATAAAACAATCATTAGAGATAAGGTCAGAATAGTCTAATATATCTACGGTCAGACATATATTATTGGAGATATGCCTTTTCATGTAGAAAGCCAGTTTGGCATCACATTTCAGTCTTTTTCACAAAACCTGAGCAATTATTTTATAATCATTATTCAATAATAGCCAATTGTAAATTAAGAGGGGGTCTTTATTTGTTTTTGGAATTAGAGTTATAAGCCCTTGACACAGAGTAGGAGGAAGCAAAGCTCTTTCAAGACTCTCTACATATACATATGATGCTGCTAAAAATACTGTACCGCTGCTGAATTTCCATTGACTCAGCAAGACAACTCATCTTTCCATTGCATTGCATAATGTGTAATGAAAATAAAATGGCTCAAATGACAAATCCAAAAATGACAAGCAGAGACAGTATCCGAAAACAGGCAAGGGATGTACAAACTAGGCAAAACAAACATGAGAAACAAGAAACAGGCAAGAAGTCAAAAGCGGAATGAGAAACACTGGACTGGGCACTTGAAAGAGCTTGATAATGATCAGGCAGCAAACACTGAAAGGGCCAAGAACAAAGACAAACAGGGAGGGGTATAATTATACAAACTAATCAAGGGCAAATTAGGAACAGGTGAGAGTGAATGTGACACATAAGGGAGACAACCAATGACAAGACATAAGGGGAGACAGGACATGAACCAAAACAAAACACATGTCAAAGTAAACAAAGTCGTGTCAACCCAGAAGCACGCACAGTCATGCTATAGGCATCTTAAGCATATGTGTGTCTCTTGACCGATGTTATTATACAGTTAGGTCCACAAGTATTTGGACAGTGCCACAATTTTCATAATTTTGCTTCTGTACACCACCACAATGAATTTGAAATGTAGACTTTCAGCTTTACTTCAATGAGCTTAATAAAAATATTGCATTAACTGTTTAGGAATTACAACCATTTTTTTTCATAGTCCTTCCATTTTCACAGGCTCAAAAGTAATTGGACAAACTAAAATAATCATAAATATTTGGATTATTTTTAATTCTTGGTTTTTTAGCAAAGTTTATTCTGGCCTTTCTGTTCTTGAGTGTTACCAGTAGTGTGCATCCTAAGGTAAATGGTCTGTATTTACATTCATGAAGGCATCTCTTGATTGTAGACAATGACACATCTACCTCGTTGAGAGTGTTTTTGACTTGGCTAGATGTAGGAAAGAATTCTGTGATCATCCACTTTAGTTGCCTTCCATGGTCTTCCAGGCCTTTTGTCATTGATCACTGAGACAACCAATGACAAGAGATGGGTGGAGACAGGACATGAACCAAAACAAAACACACGTCAAAGTCATGTTTTGTCATGTAATGTAAGTGCAGATGGCTGCAAGTGCAGTTTAAAGCTTTTATTGAGAGGCAGACAGACAAATCCAAAAACGACAGGCAGAGACAGTATCCAAAAACAGTTCACCAATGCCTGGTTCAAGGTGAAGGTGAGGTGTGTGCACATGGAACTTCATGAATATCCGCTGGTGCCAGTCAGCATTAAATTCCGGGGGCAAAAGCATATAGCGGAGGCAGCGATTAGTACTTGCCCCACCCACCCACTAATCCTGGGGAAAATTGGCCAGGGTTTCAGGCATTAGAGAGAAATATTTGTGGATGGTTCCTGCAGTAGCGAGGGATGGTGTGGAATGTGCGCAGCGTTGGCTGGGGAGGTAGTACCGAGGCTGTCAACGTCAGCTCCATGTCAAGGACACGGAGAGTGGGGAGGGATCCGCCCATCCACTCTTGGGGATTCCCCTCTGAGATTTCCCCTTGGAGCAGTCCAAGCAGAACAAGACCCTGTGGCATGCCTTCGACCAAGTGAGAGTAATCGATGGTCAGCAAATTAAGGCCAATATTGCGCTAACCCACATCTATTTTTCAATTATTAATGATAGGTTATATCAAGTGATGCAGGACACTCAGACTAATGAAGAGACGACCCAGTTGTTGGTCCCAAAAAAAACTTCTGTTCCACGCGGCTCATCGTAATCCCATAGCTGGGTATTTGGGCCAAGATAAAACACTCAACTGCCTAATGGCTCACCTAATTCTCAGAATTGGGATAAGTGGCTTGAAGCCCTGTTATTTGCAGTTTGAAAGGTCCCATAAGCCTCCACAGGGTTTTCCCCCTTTGAATTATTGTATGGGCACAAACCTTGCGGCATCTTGGACGTCATTAGGGAAAATTGGGAGAAGGGACCTTTTACCAGCAAGAATGAAATTCAATACGTTCTGGACCTGAGGGCAAAACTCCACACCATAAGTCACATAACACAGGAAAATGTGAGTCAGGCCCAAGAATGACAATTCTATGATGGGGTATTCATCATACAGGAATTTTCACAGGGAGATAGAGTGCTCGTATTGGTACCTACATCAAGCTATACTGCTCGCCAAGTGGCAAGGGCCCTTCGAGGTCACACTTGGGCCATGGGTAGGTGTGTCCCCACATTGATAAGACAGCAGTGATTGCGGCCTGCCTGAGAACAAAGACCAAAAAGGAGCTGAGACAGTTCCTGGGGCTGGCTGGCTACTATTGTAGGTTTTTGCCTAATCATTCGGATGTCACCAGCCCTCTGACTGATCTCACTAAAAAGGGAGCGCCAGATTCGGTCCAGTGGATGGAGCCGTGCCAGCAGACTTTTATTCAGGTAAAAGCTGCACTCTGTGGTAGGCCACTCTTACATTCTCCTGACTTCTCTCTCCCTTTTATTTTACAGAAGGACGCATCGGACAGAGAGCTGGGGACTGTGGGGGTAGGTCCCTGCTGGTGGAGGGGGAGGAATGCCTCATACACATGCACAATCGAAAAGGAGTGTCTAGCCATCAAATGGGCATCCTCTCTCGGCAAGGGGGTGTGGGGGAGATTGAGTGTGGGTGTGTGTGTGTGTGTGTGTGTGCGCCTTATGAATAAGTTTGCTGAAAATCAAAAGTAAAAAGAAAGAGAATAAAGAGCCAGTGTGAGTTGTTTCAAGCCTGCCTCCAGTCTACTCATTCTCGACCCAACCAGTGGAAGTGCCACAATGCACTTCCTGAATTCTGAGGTCCCTTTTTCACATTCAGGAGTTCTAATGTTATAATAGCATTTCAGAACTCTTCCCCCATATGTTTGAATGTTGTGATAATTTGAAGCTTTTTGCTTCCACGTCATTTGATCAAATCAAAGGTCCATGTTAGATTTATCTGGCTTTGAACTCTTGTAAAGGAGCACGTCACCACCCTTTGGATGTAATGGTGGTTCAGTGAAAATTAATTCTTTGTAGTTTTCAACATTATCTAGAATTGCTTCTGCTTCTTTTAGTGTAAACTCTGACTGTTTTTGCATTATGTCAGTCCATGGTTCAATACCTGATACAGCTAGCCGTAAAACCATCTTCCACTGTCAAGTATAGAAAATGTGGATCCACAGAACCAAGTTGAGGAGAAAGGCAAAAGTACATCAGTTGCAAGTCTTGCAAGTTCAGTATACTCTGTCTCCACTGACAAAATTCTGACAGTGTGGTTGAGTCAAACAGTGCCTTTATAGAGCAGTCACTTGAAAGGTCCAGCAGATCATCCTGTTGATCATCCTGTTGTTGGAGTGACAGGTGACTCCCTGCACTTTCGATGAATGGGTTACAAACCCAGCTGTACTGGTTCCAACTCTGCTGCTCAAGAAAATACTTCATGAAATGTGCAGACAAGGCATGCCAATGGAGAGTGATTTCATTTTTGTAGCATCCCAGTTAAGCCCATTTTCTGTGAGAAATTCATCCAAGGTTGGGAACATGTCCACATTTCCCCCCATCAACAAATCTTTTTCATCACTCCAGTTTCTTTACAAAGCCCATGATTTTATCAGACATTGTTAGCAGGTTTGAATTCTGTCCCTTCAAAGACGAGCCACTTCTGGTCAGTCAAATAATTTGCAAAGGAAGATGCACAGTCCAACAGATAAATTAGTAGTTCGTCACGCAATGAAAATATTCGCGCTGCAGTACCCTCTGGAGAGCCACCTTGCCTCTGTGTGCAAGACTAAGGATTTATTTTCTGACCCCTTGATTTTATGGGACGAGTCTTGATAAAATTTACCATTTGTGTTGCTGTCTGTCGTACTGCGTTCAACTCTGCAGGAAGAGTTTTTGCTGCAAGGGCCTCCCTGTGAATCATACAGCGGGTGAAACTAACATGTGGAGCTGCATCAACTGCATCAAAATTCCCAACCCTTATTCTCTCAATTAGTTGACATTGGTTGCCATGTCAGTGATACGGCAGCTCATGGTGTTATCTGATAGCGAAATTTGTTCAATGTCACAGGCAAACTTATCCCCAAACATAGTTATACAGATGGCCATTGCTGCTGGATGAATGAGGCTCTCTACAACTGTGTGAGGATTTTTGGCTTTGGCAACTAAATACGCCACCTCATACAAAGCAGTAAGTGCTTTGACTGGCACCGTGGCTTTTCCAGTCCTCATTTGTTTTTGGTTTGTTATGCCCAATTCTTTACGGTTAAAAAAAATTCAACTGGCTTATCTTTGAACGTTGGGTTTTGGTTTGCAAGCGTCTTATCAGTTTCACAGGTTTCAAACTATCATTTGCAAGCACCTCAGGACGTACAACACACTGTGGATGTGGTTAGTTATTTGGTGTGATTCACGTGAGTCCATATTTTATGTACTGTTCATCATACTTCCATCGTTTTGATGCACCCAGTCCTTTGGTTTTTGCAGCTATCCTCTTCTGTGTGGAAAGCCCTGCTGACGTGGAGGGTTCATCGCCATCAGTGGGGTGAAGACGTATGGGCTCAGTCGGGGATTCTTCTTGTTTTTTGTCAGTCAATTCAACAGTTTTTCCTGTTGTGAAACTTGCAGCCTACAAGGATACTTAAAGGTCACCTGATTAGCGCCACAGTATTGCTGGGGGACTAGTCAGATTGTCCCCTAGTGGATAAGAAAAGATTTGCTAGCAAGGACAGCTTACATTCACAGCTGTGCCAGTCTTCTGCATTCACTCAAGCATGTGCCTTGGAATCTCACACTCCCTCCCCCCAGGAGGCACACCCCTCAGGTTGAAAACCCCTGCTGTAGGCTTCTGAATTCATTCTGCTGCTACCAACAGGAGTTACATCATAAAAAGATTAGTGAGCCCATTCCAGAAGTAGGCATGCATGCCCAAGCCATGACACTACCCCTACCGTGCTTGACCAATGAGCTCACGTGTTTTGTATCATGAGCAGATCCTTTCTTTCTCCACACGTTTGCCTTTCCATTACTTTGGTAGTGTATCTTGGTTCCAGAACTTTTGTGGCTCAGAGATGTTACTTAAAATGTAGGCTTTGGTCCTTTCCCTTTCACTAACATGGAAATGAGCAGGGTTAAAAATAGTACTGCAGCCAGCACTTTGAGGGCCTCTCTTTTGAATCTGTTACATTTAGTCATTGATTTAAACCTAAAGAACTCCAAGGCAGTGCCTTTAGCCTTTAGCTGTTAAGAAGCTCTGAAGAGCTCTTTAACAGTTATAATCTGGCATGTCTGACAGCTAGTGAGCCACCAGTCACAAGTGCAGACGATTCCCATTTTTGTAATGGAGCAGGCTCTCCATGAATGAACGCAATCACATGACCAGTGTGCTCTATCTTTTAACTCTAGTCTGAAGCCTGAACTAATCTACACATGGTTCCTGGTGTGCAACGTTAACTGATTAAGTGCAACTTTTTGTTGTTGGTGGAGAATGACATATAAATAACAGCAAAAAGATTAGGGGCTATGTTCTTACCTTTTTTAATACAAAAGCACAACAAATTTAACTTCTCACCTGAAACATGACAAATAAACCAGCATCATGGCTTTATTTGAAATGAACTGTTCAAGGACTTTACAAAATCAAGTCTTAATTAGAAAAAGACAATGCATCAAAACCCATAATGGTCTCTATGAACACACAGGATCTCATCAGTCATTTTAATTTTCCTTCAGCTCATTGAGCCCAAAACACTGCATGTAGATATTTAACCAAAGCTACAGGATTTTAATTCATTCAAAAAAGATTCAATAGTTGTAGTTTGGTGTGGCTAACTGTACATGTCTTCTAATGGAACTCATGCCAATCACAAAGACAATGTGTGGAAGAAAACAAACCCTGAAAACTGTATAAACAATAAGGGGTCAAAAGGCCCACCAAGAAAGGGAACAAAAAAGGCTGTACATACAAAACTACCACATAAACTTCTTTAATGCCCAGGTGATGTAAGGGCATAAACATACACAAAGGTGTCAAAGCTTGCAGGTATTTAATATTAATATTTTGCCAAAATTATTAAAAAGAGAAAGCCTGAAAAAGTGGAGCTCCAGGGATCACCGACGAGTAGGCATAAGAAGCTGTGTAGCTTGCACTGACTCAGGGAAAAGATTGTGGTATGTTGGGAGAGGGACATATGCTGCTTTGATCATTTTACCTGTGAAAAGAAGCATGAAATAAGAGTTGTAACACCATGTAAAATTCAAATGGTTATTCACAGACAAGCTGAAATGCACATTGAATAACAGTCACTGTAAAATCAAGGAAGACTGCTAAAATGGCTTAAAGTATGCTTTAAGTAAATTCAGCACTGAATCTGACCGAGCACTTACCTCCAAACCAGCGTCCATGTAATGCACTAACAGCAGCCATTGCAGCAGGGATGCTTGGGCACTTCACATATACATTTCCCTATTTTTTAAAAAAACAAATGCTGTTAAGATTAAAAGTTATTTATATTTACCTTTTACTCATTTTGGCTTTTTATTGTTTTCCTAATATAATAAATTATTATGTAATATATTGTATATGATATATTTATACAAAAAACAGACATAACACTATTCGACAACATTCTTATAGATACAGCAGACTGAATAAACCAAATGGCTGAATGAATCATCATGAACTGAAATAAATAATTATATAAAATGATTCAGTATCAACACATAGTACATGCACACAGTATAAAATACTGAACTACACAAACACGAACATGGTGCAAATCAGAAATTCATTAGCTAACCCACTATGCCCTTGACAAAAAGGAAGAAAGTGGTTGGCCAACATGAGCATTAGTGTTCTCACAACCTAATTAATCCACATCTTCAAAATTTCTTCTAAACCTACTTCTCTGTTGAGGGCAAAACATAATTTTTTAAAATAAAATAAAATAAAAAAAATGCAAAAAGTAAAATTAATCCGGTTTTACATTGGAACAAATCAGTAGTGTTTCCAGAATTTTTTGACACTTAACAGCATCTTTTGCAATCTGAACTTTACTGTGCTTGGTCATACTTAAAATATCCCACAGCTTCCCTCTTCCCGTAGCCTGCAACCGTAGTTGTGTAAACATGATTCCTCCATGTAGGTGTGCAATTCAGCAAAGTGCAGACTGAGTGGCTGTTAAATATACACCATTAGCTGAGCAAGGACAATAATCTTGCATGTGAACCTCACCAAGTCATCACGGCCTATTTCTACTTAGCACTACTATTTTTCTGAACATTGTTATAATCATAAAATCATATACCTCGGTAGATTTCTTGTCCACATATATATGAATTACTCCACCATGTTTGTTACATTCTTCAATTACATCATCTTGAATTTCAATATCCCATCCAGGTTCATTCTCCCTATTAATAGGACAACATGAACATATTACACTTGACTGTAATGCAACATATGTACACATGTTAATCTTCAAATGTTGCCTACGACACTTACGAATTTGGATCAAACATGTTGGACAGCTGGAAGCAGTGTGTGGCAATTGGCTGAGATGGTAGATTGAGAGGTTGATTTGTGGGTACGTTGATATTGAAACTCAATCCAGGATTCATAGCCGCTAGAACAAGAAACAGAATGTAAAAATCTCTAAATTAATCACTAGGAGCATTAACAGTTAATTTAATTACTATATACCTGTAGCTGCTGCCATTGCCACCATTGAGTTGCTCATTTGAAGAGCCTGCTGCGCAGCTGGAGGGATCTGCAGACCAGTCCCTTAAAAAGAAGAAAAGAAATGCTCATGCTCTCATCCTTTATCAGCTGCTCCTTAGTAATCAATAAAGACATCACAAACATATGTTTAGGTAGTACAGCTATAAACCAACTTTTACAGGCATATTCCAAATAGTTAAATTTTTTTACCTTCGGCCAGCCTGGCCATTAGCTGCAACCTCCCAGTGGTGCCCAGGTCAATGCCAGTCCTTTCCAGTTCATCATTATCCAGGAAAGAGCTGGCTGTAGAGGCATCAGTGCGCTCAGTCACATGGCCCACTTTCATTGGCCTGCCAGCCAGTTCAAAGCCATTTAGCTGTTCCAAGGCTTTCTTAGCACACTCAGCATCAGCAAACTGGTGAGAACAAATTTAAAAAGACATTATTTTTCTTGGTGACTTACCATTTTGTTCTGTGACTCAGAATTACTTCCAGAGCTTTTCAATTACTTTTCATTTTTAGGCTGATATGCTTGAAATAGAAAACGTGTCTGTAGTATTAACGCACTGTGATAAAGCCGTATCCCTTGGATCTCCCTGTTTCACTATCCATCATAAGCTGAATACTATCAATCTGTTAGGAAGACAAAGCAAAAGAAAAACAGGTTAAATACAGATGTTTAATCAAATAACAATGAAAGTGAGGAGCAAAACTAAGGCAGACAGGCCATGAGCTGCAGCCTTAAGCAAATGAGCCTTCACCCGTCCAAATGGTTCAAAGATCCCTCTGAGCATGTCCTCTGTGATGTTGAAATGCAGAGAGCCAACATACAGCCTCATAGGTCCAGCACTGCCTTTCTGCAGGTTGTTGGCCATTGCAGCAGCTCTGTTCTTTTCAGCCTGGAAAAAAGCAATAAGAATGTATGCACCCAGATCAAGATACCTAAACACACCACAAATCTCATGTAATTATCCATTGGAGGATCCAGCTTCTCTTACTTGTGAAGCCTGAACAATGATTGGTACTCCAAGCAGCCTTTGCCCAGACAGACCAATTGCCAGTGGTACAGAGGTGGCTTCCACAAATTCAATGTAGGCAATTCCCTTGGACCTTCTGGAGTTTCTGTCAGAGATCATCCTCACATCCCTCACCTGTTAAATGATATCAGTGTTAAAACTGCACAAAACAAAATTATTAGAATGACTAGGAATTGGCTCACAAAATAATGCTGAGCTACTGACTTTCCCCACAGCAGAGAAGAATTCCTCTAGGTCCCGGGGCCGGATTCTGGCAGCAAGCTGCATGCAAAAAACTGTGCGGGCATCCCTCTCCTCTGGCGTGAGATTATCTATAGGCTGTCTGTAAGCAGAGAAAAATAACTGTAGCAACACATCAATAAGAGTCATTTAAAGTAGTTTTATTTTACTTAAAAATAAAATATTGGAGCTTACCTGATAGGACTTTTGTCTCGTCTGAATGGGCTCCGGCTCCTGGATTTTCTCCGGCTACAAGAAAACACTTTCTGTTAGTATTTTTACCAAAGGTTTGCACCTGTTGACTCATACACTGAACAGGCAACTACCCACACACAACAAAAATAGTATCATAGAAACCTTAGTTTGATGACAGGCAGTGGGCCAGTCTTCCCCCTGGAACCACCATTAAATTTCAGGCCAGAACTGTGATTTAAAAACAAGGTTTATCTCAGCAGCGACTACTATCGCTCTACTCCCAATGGTTATCATGAAACTTTTAGGTTTAATTGGAGACAGCAGGCTAAATTTGATCATTTAACTATTACACGGAGAGCCAAGCAGGCATAATTACATATTTGAGCGTACGAGTATGAAGAAAACATGGTTTTGTGAGAACTGCTTTTAAAAGGTTTTTGTGAATAAAAGCACTTTAAGGAACACCAAAAAGAGCAAAACCTATGTTATTTTAACGTGGCTATACACAGCAGACAAATGTAGAGCTTAACTGAGGGGAAGTATACATACAAGGCTGTTCTGAAGCGCCCTCCACGCTCCCTGCTCCTGGAACGGCTGCGTCTCCTTTCTCGGCTCCGACTGCGTCTCCTGTCTCGGCTCCGGCTCCTCTTTCGTTCACGACTCTTTTCCCGGCTCCGGCTCTTCTTGCGGTCCCGGCTCCTGCTTCTCCTTCTCTCTTTGCTCCTACTACGACTTCTGCTCTTCTTTTTCCTTCCATTTTGAAAGTTTATATTTGTCAATTTGCACATGTTTAACTTAATGTAATCTGCTGGCTCATGACTGCAATGTTATAGAAACACTTACAGCGATTTTCAATTTAATCCATTCAGGTCTCTAAAAGAATATATAAATTCTAATTCAGCACAATCACAATAATTATTTGTTTAAAATATGTCAAATTAAGACAGACTTACTTCTTGCTCCGTTCTTCATGCCCATTGGAACTTATGGACTTGGTCTCATCCTAAGCAGGGTCGATAGAAGAACATCGTGAGGAGGACGGCGTAACATTGCAAGTCGTAAGGATAAGGGGGGTGGGAACAAAAGAGAATATAATATAATCATTAAATATGTGTACTTTACATGATTTATGTGTAGGAGAGTGACAGAAAAGGGTCATTAGAACCACAAGGCTGCCGTTTTCTTCCTTCCTTACTAATGCTTATATTGCGTATGTGGTACGGTCAATAGGTCAAGAGCTAGTGCTATGCTGTGAATGTAAAAATTGCATATTTAGTGATTTCATTCTTTTAGCAGCCTGAAAGGTTCTGTACCAAGGCTATCTGTGCCTATAAGACCCAAAGTGGCAACGCTAGCAGCCAGCCACTAAGTGAGCTCCTGTGGTGGATGCCATTCCAGTGATCTTCACCCCATTTGCCTTCGTGGATTGTAAGAGTTCGATGCCACCTCTGTCACACATCTCGCCCTGAAGCAAACAGGGATTCACACGGCTTAGTAATATCGACTCCCAAAGAACATCTAAAGCTGAGATGTTCTTTAAGCTACCTAATAATGTGCATGAGTGTCTTAAAACAAAGTGGCCATTTGCATTCAGTAGAAAAGTTCTCTTTCGATTGAAAGTTTTTTGCAGTATGCAGAAAGCCATCATTTCCTATTCTGAGACCAATGAAATAACCACACATTGGTATATGAAAGTCAACTGCATGCATAAATGCTAAATACAATGAATGTCCCTTCAATACATCAATATTAATGATTTTTTTGGTTATAGGTTATGATGTACATCTCTGTTCATTTCCAACCCCATGAAAAACATGAGAATTGCATGGAATAGCTTGTATGACAAGTCCATAATTGTAACATAAAAGCCATATGTAGATTACTTAAGACATGCAAATTAGAATTATCCTTCAGTAATGGCTTTAGCTTATGTTGAATACCAAATGTAAGGGTAGGTGCTAAAATTACCATGCATATAAAAAGCGTGAATAGTCTCCAAGGACTTCATACCAGCACTTAAGTTCATGTGCATCCACTGCATTTATTTTGACGGCACCAAAATCAATCAGCCTAAATATTTTCAACCATGGGTACCACAGTACATCAATATATGGGGCAATTACTACCTTCATTTTTTTGACAGTTCACACTGGAATTCATGGGAGTAGAGGTGAGATATAGGCATGTCTACAAAAAGAGATAGATGGGCATTTATTCATTGAAACCACTATCATATAAACAAACATGGTATTTATCTGTACATAAGCTAGCGAAAACAAAGCGTTGATTGGACTGCAGTTTCAATTAAATGTAATAGCTTATCGCGCTAAACTAAATACCCACCTTTTTATAGGGCGCTTCAAGCATGGCTTCGATGTCAAAGTCGTCGGCCATGATGGCGGAGCTCTGCTAGCGCATAAAGACAGGCAAAATTACACACGAAAATAGATTACCCCAACAGCGCTCTCTTTCGAGACACATTTTACAATCCACAGTCACTTATTTATAACCATAGAAAAAAAAGATTTTTTTTTAAACAACAACAACAATTTTGGACTGCGAGGAACTCTGACTAACTTGTAGCTAAGCTATATATGGCTGACTAGCTACGGTTTCTCTGACACGGATAGCAAGCAGCTAAACCACAATATTAGCCAAGAGGTTCGCAAACAATACCACATTACACGTTAACTTTTCCTAAAAAGTTTGTGTAGAACATTATCATGATCATAAAAAGTCAACTACCCAGACTACAGTTAATAAACACGGCTAGCAAGCTAGTAAGGCCTCAATCGGCCTTCGCTGTAGACTGCGTTGTTGCAACAGGATAGCAACTACCTAGATTAGCAAACAAAACAGTGCAAATTTGATCTCAGAATTTAACTGCCGCAGCTGTTTATGGATAAAGTATCGACTACTGACAAGTAATTAGTTAGCTAACCATTAACGTTACGTCTCCTTTTCCGCCTTACCGTGTTAATGCGGCCTACTGGAATCCTCTTTTATACGACGGCCCTCTTCAGTATTGCTTTGTTACAGACTGGTATTCTCCAACGTCTCTAAAAGTACTCAAAACATGTATTTGTCTGCACGTTCCTATTTTTAATAAATGCTAGATTGTGTACAAGAATAGCGTGCTCTGCGTCCGCCTTCTCCAGCAGGCTGTGGCGGTAAACTATTATGGCGCACGAACGGTCCTTGTTGCATAAGAGACACTTCCGGATTTGTCCACAAGAGGGACTCGTGAGCACTGCGTCCTGGAGCTTGGAGTGGGTTTACATATAGGGAGGAGTAAAACGTGTAATCCCGCCCACAGCTATTTTGATTGGTTGTTGGACTCGAGCCTGTTCCATCGGTTACGATAATATACATTTATATCTATTTAATATGCGTATATGCATATTAAAAGAATCTTCATTGGCTATAAGACTTGCTGTACTTGCATATAGGTGTGAAATGAATATTTAACATTAATGTATTTATGTAGTTTTCTTTTTTTTTTAAGATCTACAGTACTCGCAGAAGACGGGAAGGCACTGCCAGAAAAACGAATGGTCTGCTATGTCGATTAAGAACAACCTTGTGATTTAGGATGAGGTATACAGGGGCATTTGCCTAAAATTCAAATAAGTGTGGATTATGGTCGATAATTCTAACTTTTCTTGTACCAGCAAGACAAAATGAAAGCCTACCGTACAAACACAAACAGACCCCCTTACATCCAAAGTCAGTCAAAGCAAAATCATGCTGCTGAAATGATATGGGAGGAGGCGATAAAATATGACGAGGACATTGTGGACATGGATCATCCATGTACCAAATGTTGTCCCCTCCTTTGCCAGAAAATGCTGCACAGCTGGATTTGGCTACATGATCGCAGCATGGAATGCCCATGCAATTCCTGGGAAGGGCATCCCAGATGTTTCCTTTACAAATAACTTGAGAACTATGTGAGTTGCCACTGATCTGCCTCCAGCAGCTGTACTGGCTGCAGAGTACATCAACCACGGAGGGTATCTTACTTATCCAGCATCCTTTGGTGAAGATCCTTTAAATGCCCATCCAGTCTCAGTGCAACAAAGAGAGGAGATTTTCTTATTTACCTGTCCAGGTTTTGAGAAGCTCTTTCACTGTGCTGAGTCGAGACGTATTTCATGTCACTTTGATGTTTTACATAGACATCACACAGGCTTAGAATATAAATCCATACAGACAGACATGTTTTTGTGTACATAATGTGAGACAATGTATATAAAAAGGCAAAGAACTCACTTAAAACTCTTTTTTTAAAATATTGCCTTGTTACCAAAATAATTTACACAATACTATTGATAAATGCATTGCAAACAAGACAACAGTTTTTGTTTTTACAAAATGCATTTTGAAAAAAGGGGAAAAAATCGGACTTTCTCATCATGAAAATAAAGATCCAGACACAAACTTTCAGTATAAATTTTGTCTCATCAGACTTTTGCATAACATTTCAGGTTAACTATCTGAGCCAATGCCCTACCAAGTGAAAACAGGTAGAGTGAATTAAAGTAATCTGGCACAAATTTTGTCCCCATGAACTTCTCAACCACTCAGTCTGGCTCCCAGCAAGGCCTACTGCCATCTAATGGCAAAATAATGGAATAGTGGAGAAACTGTAAAAGTTCTTTTACTCTTTGTATAATGTCTTATCGTTGTGATTATGAAGATTTGTGATTGTGATGATGTGATTTGTTAATTGGTAGAGAATTTTAGCTAATCTTGAAGCAAAGTACATCATGTTCTCAGGAATCAGTACAGATTAGCACATCAGCCAGCGGGCTAGCCAAGTAAAGACCCATAAAGTTGATATTACCGACCTTGAAAATGAAAGTAAGCAAGTCTTTTGTTGCATCCACAGAGTTCATTGTTAGACATTTATTTTCAATGTACAGCTGAAACATGTTTGAAGAAAATGTGTAATCATTAACAATACTGAGTTCTGCATTCATTTTACCTAGCTTAGATGAGGTAGCTTTAACAGCGAGAGCAATGATGCTTTCACCTCTCCCGAACAGCTTAAATGGTACAGATCACGATGCATTTTTTAAAATTAAAAAAAATAATAATAATAATTTAACTTTAAAAAAAATAAATTCAATATGTTAAGCATTGCACACCTGAGCCTGAGGTAATACAATGTTTTACATCCCTTGCTTACCTGGTTGAGTTGTGTTGGAGCTAGAATAGATCATGAATTTGGAAACTCAGAGATTAAGCATATTAGACCCCATTTACACCTATCTGGTTCATGTTCACTGAATATCAGAATTATCCAGCAGATGTAAATGGACCCTAAATTGCATTAAAAACAGTGAAATCTGATTGACCCAACTGCACTAGATATATGGACAGATACTGCTGTTCATGACAAATTTTAATTGGCACATAAAATTGCATTTTTTTTTTTTTTACAAATCGTATACCATCATATGGAGCTAGTTGGTTGTCATATGATATAAGCGGATTTGCATTTTACCCCATGCAGAAATTGGAATTCAATTGGGCCAATTCTAGATGCATTTGCCTACCTAGTGTAAATACATATGGTTAAATCTTTTTCTGATATAATCCTGATACTCAAGATACATGAAACTTCCAGATATGAATGGGTTCCTAAAGGATTGGAACTGAACACAATTAGCGTGTATGTTGATGACAATATTTTGAATTTCCATAAAAAATCTTTAGTCCAGGAATAGGTTTCACCATGACTGGACCATGGTCCAACCATACTTTTTGTTTCAGATGTGTCTGCAATAACAAGCCCTTTACTATTGCAGAGTTTAGGTCCTCTTTGACAGCTGTGGCTACAGCTCTGTAGGTTCTGTACCCTCTTGAATGGTTATATAAATATATACATACAGTGTAACATGCTATTATACACTGTATACGTATATATATACAGTGTAACATGCTATTACACTACCTGCTTGTCACTATATTAAAATATACCTCAAGTTATCTGCTATCACATCTCTTTGTGAGTTATCTATCACAGAATCCTACCACAGGAAGAGAAGCCTACATATCTAATGTACTACTTGATGTCTATTACCTGACTACATCTCAGCAAGCATTTATTGCAGAGACTATGTATAAATTCCTTTAGGCTTTTATTATTGTATTTGCATTACTTTTGCTGGATGAGGGGTGTGCAAACCTTTTTCAAAGGGGGCCAGATTATTTTGATTAGTGCCTCATCAAAATACCCCAGGGGTCAGTCATATACAGTTATACATATGTCTACCATAGTATATTGCAGTTTAAATTAAATAATGTATATGAGGTGAAGGTCCTTTTGTGTTTTTATAATGGACATTGTTAAAAGCACTTTACAAATAAAATTTAATTAAACAAAGCAGCTTTACAGAGATGTATATATTCCATATATACAGTATATAATGTATAAATTTATTACATTTATAATATATAAATATATATAAATTAGATATTTATATATATTATAAATATATATAAATTTCCCTAATGAACAAGCCAGAGGTGGTTGTTGCAAGGAAAAACTCTGAGATGACATGAGGAGGAAACCTTGAGAGGAAACAGACTCAAAAAGGAACCCATCCTCATCTGGGTGACACCAGATAGTGTTGTTATAAATAATTCCTCTTCTATAAGTGTATAGTATGTAATCAAAAAGAGCTAATTATGTTAACAGGAATTTGAGTATGAGCAGCAGAGTCATTTCTGAATGCATTATAATTTTAACTTAAAGTTTATTGCATTGAACTGAAGTTATCAACTGTTCAGTGATGGGGACGAGTGCAAACTGTTAATAGCAATTGCAGTCCTAAGGCTATCCAAGGATCTTTATGGTTTCTGTGTGGTACCATCCACAGTAATCCACAGTGATCTTTAGGCTGTCCATGTGGGGCCATCCTTAGAAGCAGCAAGTGATATTCAGGTGACGAAAACTCTAAACAGAAGTAGGGCATCAGGATGGAACAGGCAGGTCTGAAGAGCAGAAGGAGTCAGGATCACTGGTAACTTTTGAGTAGCGAGAGAGAGAGAGAGAGAGAGAGAGGAACACAGATTATTAGGTATGCTGTTGTCCTGTAATGATTCAAGAAAATGTACATTGTGCACAGAGTGCAAGCAGGGACTCTGGCAAGACTACGTATGACAGCATAACTAAAAGGGAAAGCCAGAAGATGATAACAGATATGAGGGTGCCCCGGGACATAATGCGGCCAGCCACTACACCATCAACAAACCAAGTGAATGCATAAGAGTATGGGGGCAACAGCATCCAAACATCCCAGTTTACCAAAACACTCTATTTCCATGAACTTTTCAGATCTTTGACTTTACCCAAAAAAAAATAAACTATTCACAAAAGGCTTGACTAAACAAATGTTTTCAGCCTAGACTTAAACAGAGATTGAGATTGTGTCTGAGTCCCGAACAGTAATTGGTAGGCTGTCCCATAATTGTGGGGCTTTGTAAGAGATTGTTCTGCCCCCTGCTGTAGCCGTCAGTATTCAAGATACCAACAAAAAGCCTGCACCTTTTGATTGAAGTAGGCGTGGCGGACCATAAAAGACCAGAATTTCACTCAGGGACTGTGGTGCGAGACGATTCAGTGCTTTATAAGTCAATAGTAGTATTTTATAATCAATGCGAAATTGTACTGGAAGCCAGTGTAGTGTGGATAAGATAGGGGTGATGTGGTCATACTTTCTGGTTCTAGCATGGACTCTGGCTGCTGCATTCTGGACTGGAACATACTGGATACATGTTTGAAAATTGATGAATAAGAATAACATTCTACTTTGCCCATTCATGTAGCCAAGGTTGGTGATTTCACCCTTAAACCAGCACCTAACGCTCCTCCACTGATGTGATGAGCGTTTATGTAATTACAGATGTGGGTTTAAAAGCCTGTTTTCATTATACCTCATAACTGACCTCTATAAGAGATTACAACAGTAAATCTCCAGCAGTGCTTAGGTGGTCACTTGAATTTACAGTGTGTAGTAATTTCATGCCCAGCAATGTTAAACAGACCGACAAAATTCCCTCTATAGCCTTGACTGTTGTGATGAGCTGCATTTCAAAAGTATTTATTAATCTAGAGATCCAGAAGACAGGTATGAAAAAACAGACTTTTCAGTATGTTTGAAGATTACATAAATGGCTTTTAAAATTCAAACAAACTGGTTGGAAAACTGATTGATGTTAGTACTTAATAATGGTCTAGAATAGTACATAAGTATGCAATTAAGATAAGATAAGATAAGATAAACTTTATTGATCCCACAGTGGGGAAATTCACTTATCATAGCAGCTCACAGACAGTTAAAGTGCAGGAAGAAAGAAAAGGAAGGAAGAAAGAAAAGTTAAAACTATAACTATATAT
>CM075022.1:8359079-8379295 GCA_037576675.1 Pangasius sanitwongsei | reverse complement strand
CCATTGTGGTGGTGTATAGAGCCAAAAATGTTAGAATTGTGTCGATGTCCCAATATTTATGGACCTGACTGTATAATTGAGAAAAAAATGGATTTGGACATTCATGAATATATGTAATGAATGAGAAACATACATGCTCTGTGAACACTAGACAAATTCTTATTCAATTTAAGGTAGTACATGGATTATATTTCTAAATCTAGGCTAAATAAAATTTGTCCTGAAATCTCATCACATTGTAACAAGTGTAAATCATCAGAAGGCACATTGTTTCATTCTCTTTGTTCCGGTTATAAGAGCCATTTATTTTGGGAACAAATATTTAGATTTCTAGGTATACAGTGGATATAAAAAGTCTACACACCCCTGTAAAAAGGTCAGGTTCAGATCATATCAGAACTTTTTTTTTTTTTTTACAACATATAAAAATTAAGTGAAACATTTTAGGGAAATAATAATAATAATAATAATAATAATTATTATAATAATAATAATAATAATAATAATAATAATAATAATAATAATAATAATAATAAAATACTTACAATAACCTGGTTCCGTAAGTGTGCACACCCCTGAACTAATACATTGCTGAAGCACCTTTTGATTATATTATAGCACTGTCCTTTTGGCTAAGAGTCCATCAGCATGGCAGATCTTGACTTGCCAATATTGTCTCACTCTTTTCTTACTAGCAGACACCTGAAGGTTTTGCACTAAAATCAACTGGTATTTGTAGCTATTCATGATTCCCTCCACCTTGATAAAAGCCCCAGTTCTTGCTGAAGAAAAGCAGCCCTAAAGCATGATGCTGCCACCACCATACTTCACCATGGGTATGGTGTTCTTTTGGTGATGTGCTTTTTTTTTTTTTGCACCAAACATACTTTTTGGAGTTATGGAATTATTACCTTTTGGAATTGGTCCAATCATCAGACCATAGCACATTTTGCCACCTGGTTTGGGGTGATTTAGTTGAGCTTGGATTTTTTTTTTTTTGTGTGAGAAAGAGCTTCTGTCTAGCCACACGACCCCACAGCTCAGACATGTGAAGAGTGATCAGTACTCATCAGATATTCCTGCAGCTCCTGTAATGTTGCCGTAGGTCTCTTGGCAGCCTCCCTGTTATGTTTTGTCTTGTCCTTTTGTAAATTTTAGATGGATGTCCTGTTCTTGCTAATGTTACTGTGGTGCTCTATTTTCTCCACTTGTTCATGATGGCCTTCACAGTGTTCAATGGTACATCTAATGTTTTGGAATTTTTTTTTACCCCCCTCTCCTGATTGACACCTTTCCACAGTGGGACACTGTACAGGCTTTGTAAGCTCTTTGCAGACCATGGCTTCAGAAGTCAGATGAAACCAAGATGTGAAGAAAATCCTACAGAAGCTGCTGGTCTTTATTTGGGGTTAATCAGAATTTCCTTGATGACAGCTGTATGAATTACTTTTGAACATGACATTGAACATGATTGGTTCACTCTGAACACAGCCCCAATTATAAAGGAGTGTGCACACTTATGCAACAAGGTTCTAGTTTATTTTTCCTATTTTTCCCTAAAATGTTTGTTTTTGACTTAATTTTTTTAATAAATTGTAATTACACATTGAGGACGGAAAAAGTTCTGACATTTATCTTGGTTTAATTTTTATACATCACAAGAACCTGCCATTTTTACAGGGGTGTGTACATTTTATATCCACTGTATTCTCTTGAGTTGGAGCCGGATCCCATCCTGGGAATTCTGGGAATGGGGATACAAAATTGTAATAAAATTGCCTGTTTTTGAAAATTATTTTGCATGATTTAAAAAAAAAAAAAAAGCTAATACTACAACTATGAAAATCAGATTCTGCTCCTACTTTTGAGAGGTGGGCATGACAGCTGGGAAATTTGTTACATCTGGAAGAAAAGATAAGCACTTTTATTAATAGTTTTATTAATAGTTAGGGGAGAAAAAAACAATCACACTTGGAAGGAAAGGTTTAAGGACAAATAAATATCTTGGTATTTGATCTGCATTCTAGAATACATAATGTATGGTATTTATAATTTTTAATTTTTAAAAGTATAAACTCTTGAACATTGACAGGTTGCTCTACAGAGTTTGATGGACTAATAAGTGCCTTATAAAGTTATATTAACAGAAGTGACAGCTGTAAAGGAAAATCTTGTTATTACCTTGAATTAAAAAAAAGAAAACCATCCAGGATAGTCAAATACTCTCTTGAGAGTCGGACGGTGTGTCTGTGAGCCACAGGGGAGGCAAAGCAGGACAGGGCATAGCCGAGGGCAGGCAGGCAGGCAGGCAGGTGGACTTGGAGCACAAGAGAAACAGGATTACTCGAGGAACAAGCACAAGGAAACAAAAAAGGCACAACGTAGCCACGAAAGCGGTCTTAACACCTACGAACGCTGGTTATGGGTGTAACCATGGTTCTATGAATAGTGGAAGACTGCCAGAGATGGTTAAACATAGGGGAAGATGGTCATGCACTTGCGTATGATACGAGAATCTCGTATTGATTCAGTCACACGTGACCTTGACCAATGACGTATCTGAGTCCATATAAGCTTCCGTTTATGTCATAGTCTGTCTCTGCAGTCATTCTCGTCAGTCTGAGTGACCAGAGACTCTGGCGGTCTTGCACTATTCATAGAACCATGGTTACACCCATAACCAGCGTTCTATTTCATAGTTCCAGACTGTCAGAGATGGTTAAACATAGTGGAAGATGTATACCACCAAGTCACGAGGACTGAACTCTAACGTCCGTAAATACAGCAGAGCTAACTGAAGGTAGGGAGGCAACATTCAGCCTGTAGAATCTCATAAATGTGGAAGGTGATACCCATGTGGCTGCTGCACATATGTCTAATAGGGAAACACCACATAGAGCCGCCCAAGAAGTGGCAACCGAAAGAGTGGAATAAGAAGCTGCTTAGACAAGGATGCACCTCTCCGACAGGGACCAAAACAGACGAACAACTGGTCGGTGGTGCGCCACGACGCCGTTGTTGACACATACTGTCACAACGCTCGTACTGGACACAGTGCTGGATTAGGAGCTTCATCAGCAGGGCGAAATGCCGCAAGCTGAAAGGGGTGGTTAGCAAACTGCGCTGATAACACTTTGGGCTGAAAAGCTGGATTTAGCCAAAGCATAACATGATTATTCTCAGGGCTCCATCTAAGGCATTTTGGACTCACTGAAATGGCCTGCAACTCACTGACCCTCTTGGCTTAGATTATGGCCAAGAGGAAGGCAGTCTTCATAGAAAGATACTTAATATGAGCTTGTTCGAGGGGCTCATAAGGTGCTGAACACAAGCTATCAAGCACGACCTGCAGATCCCACCGAGTGTGTGTTACCCGCACTGGTGGGTTAAGGTGCACTGCTCCTCTAAGAAATGCCACTATAAGCCTATTCGCGCCAATTGACACCCCCCCACAGGATCCCTGTGGGCTGCTATAGCTTCCACAAAGACCTTTAGTGTGGCTGGGGTATGCCCAAGTGTTGTAAATAATTCAATATCAAACTAATAGGGCAATCATATGGATTAATAGCGCTGTCTTTACACCAGGAAGTAAACAGCCTCCATTTGCTAGCATATGCAATACGTGTTGACGGGGCCCTGGTATTCAAGACAGTCTTCTTGACTCCAGTTGAACACTCTGAGAGCACCTGCTCAGCCCCAGGGGCCAGACACACAACTTCAACCTCTCCAGGAATGGGTGCCATAGCTTCCCGTCCATCTGAGACAGTAGGTCCTTCCAAAACAGCAACGGTTCGCAGTGGGGCAGTTGTAAGGGTTAACAGGAGACTGAACCATGGCATTGTTGGCCAGTGGGGAGCTATTAGTATTAACCTGTGCTGTCTCTCCTGCACACGTCTCAGGACCGACCAGACAAGTGGAAGAGGAGGATAAGCGTATTGAAATTTCAATTGCTCTATTGAAAACCACAGAGGACAATGTGTTGTTGCCGCTCTGGCAGAGAGGTCCACTGATGCCATCCCGTATCTCTTCCAGATCAATTTAATCACTTCCCTGTGGAGACACCAATCCCCCGACCTCAGGCTGCGGCAAGAGAGGGAGTCCGCCACATTGCTGTTCTGGCCAGGAATATGCATTGCCCTGATCAACAGGAGGTGTCTGTCTGCCCACAGCAACAACCCTCGTGTCAGTTGGAGACATGACCAAGACCTTGGTCCACCTTGCTGATTGATCAGAAAAACTACTGTGGTACTGTCTGTTTGGACCAATACGACAGTACCCCGACAATTCAATTCAATTCAATTCAATTCAATTTTATTTGTATAGTGCTTTTAACAATGGACATTGTCACAAAGCAGCTTTACAGAATTAAATGGATTCAAAAAATATATTGTAAATATGTGAATTTATCCCTAATGAGCAAACCAAAGGTGACGATGGCAAGGAAAAACTCCCTGAGACAATAAGAAGAAACCTTGAGAGGAACCAGGCTCGAAAGGGAACCCATCCTCATCTGGGTGCAACGGATAGTGCAATTATAAATCAATCCCTTCTATTACTGTGTACTATATGGACAACTATACCATTACCAAAAAGCGTTTCTGTACAGCAATAAATAAAGTAAGTTGTATTGTTTTCATAGTGTCAGAAACCCTCATTGTGAATAATTGATAACAGCTGATTGTCAAGAACAACATACTGAGTAAGAGCTGTTATTTTCACTCACCTGGCATTCTCAAGACTATTTTTCTCACCTAGACAGCATTTGCTGATAGCAAAAAACTCCTTGTGCCGAGTTTTGTGTTTTAGATCTTTTTGTTGGAAGTTGCTCCTCTTGATATTTTTAAAGAGCACAGTTTGCAGCCTGCTTTGCTTTGATTGCTATCAGATGTTGATAACGGACCATTTAGTACGAGAATAAGGAAATGATATCGCACAACATCGTAGCCGATACCAGTGTTGGTATTGATGCATCTCTATTTATGACCATAGCCAGCAATCACAGACAACTGCTGAAGATTAAAACAAAAGCCCTGTCTTCAACAGTCTGCAACAGCTGCAATACAGAAGCCTGATCCTGTACAGCACAGCACACAAAATATCAGCTGGGAAAAAGACTACAAAAACTACAAAATCAATACCAGAGACATGAAGCTATACAGAGAATATCAGAGCACAAAATACATTACACATCATTGCCCACCAAGCATTAGAAACTTAGGAAAATTAGGAACCCGACAGTACCTGCCTGAAATGTCTCAGGGTGAGAAACACTGCCCATAGCTCCAACAGGTTGATATGGCATTCCCTTAGCTGTGGGCTCCACCTCCCTTGAATGCCACGATGCTTCCACAGTCCTTCCCATCCTGACGGAGAAGCGTCTTTGGTAATCACCTCTCTACGCACAGGAGGCGGCCCCATCCGCAGCCCTCTCCGGAGAAACTGCTCCTGCTGCCAGAGTGCCAGGGAGGCAGAACAGCTGGCTGTGACGCAAACTAGAGTTAATCAGTTGTGAATTGGTGACAACCCTGTGGCTATTAGCCAGCGCTGAAATGGCCGAAGGTGTAACAGCCCTAGATGAATGACCGACAAGGTTGTGGTGAGTATCCCAGCCAGATGTAGAAATTTGATGTAGGGTAGCCTGCGTTGAGTTTGAACCCTACTAATGTCCTGTGCACTGTGAGGGTAGCCCTCATTGACCTGGAATCCAGACGCATGCCTAGAAAGCAGGCTGACTGGCCAGGTAACAAACAGCTTTTCTGCAGGTTTACCCTCAATCCCAAGGCTGCAACATGCTCCAGTAGGTGCTGAGTGTTGCTGACAGCCTGCTGAGACATCCTGGCACACAGCAGCCAGTCATCTAGATATGACAGGATAAACAGGCCATCCCGCTGCAATGGATCCAGGGCTGTCTGAATACATCGTGTGGACACGTGTAGGGAGAGAGACAGCCCGAATGGAAGGACACAGTACTGGTATGTTCTTCCCTGGAATGTGAACCGTAGAAACTGTCTGTGATGGACAGCAATTGGTGAGAGGTGGAGTGGAGCACTACACACACACACACACAAACAAACACAAACAAACAAAAGGGAACGAAGAAACTACAGGAGCTTAAGCCCGGACCATGACAAGCAAAACATAAGCAGCTCTGGAGAGCCCTTCTGCTTTACTCAAAAAAAAAAAAAAAAAAAAAAAACGGGGGCATGGTGGCTTAGTAGTTACGACACTTGCCTCGCAAATCCAAAGACATGCATTGTAGGCTGATTGGCATCTCTAATTTGTCCGTAATGTGTGGATGGGTGCATGAGTGTGTGTGTGATTGTGCCCTGCAGTGGAGTGGCACCCCGTCCAGGGTGTTCCCTGCCTTGTGCCCCGAGGCCCCTGGGTTAGAATCCAGGCTCCCCTGTGACCCTGTGAAGGATAAGCGGTACAGAAAATGGATGGCTGGATGAACTTGACCTTGGATGGATAAGTCTCTAGCCAAACAGATACTGAATTTCTTCTGTATATTGTTAACTATAAGAAAATAATTTAAGTCATTCATATTTTTCTACTTAATGAGAAATTCTAATACTAATGTAAGTGACAACTTCTTTGATTGGGGTTTTACATATGGAGTTAATTTCACATTTATTTAAGGGAAGGAGCTCACATTTATTAAGATTGAGAGTTAAACCAGACAAAAGTTTGAAAAACGCTGAACTACATTAAGGTCTCTGGGAACTTCAGATTTATTATCAAGAAATAAAGTTGTCATCAAGTAACTGTGACATTTTTATTTCACCAATATTAATGCCTCTAAAAGAATTTTGTTTAATTAGCAAGATAAGAATTTGAGTGGTCAAAATAAAAAGTAAAGGACTGATTGGACATCCTTAATGAATTCCTCTTTTAACGCAAAACCTACGTGACATTCCATAGACAAGTTTGACTGAGCTATTCATGCCACTGTATAAAGTTTTAACCTTGTTAAAAAAAACTGATGACCTGAATTAAAAAAAAAACAAACAAAAAAACAATGTATCAAAAATAAATTTGTGGCTGAATGTATCAAATGCCTTGTGAATATCAAGGAATAAAATAAAAAGGAATACCATCTAAAATTTCACAATAATCAGTAATTCAATTATTTTAAATATGGAAACCTTTTATAAAACTGCTGTGAGTTTGACTTATTAACCATGACCTTTAAGACGATAATCCAGAACAGACACAATCGTTTTATAATCATTATTACGCAGGGTAATTGGATGCCAATTATCACTTTTAATTGTGTTTTGGAATTAGGGTGATAATCCCTCCTTTCAAAATATGGGTAAAGATTTTTTACTGAAGGATTCCTCATGAACTGGGAAAAGAAATATAGAGATATTTTCTCAGTGAAGAAAATATTTGTCAGTGAAGAGCTTAAAAATTCAGAGATCAACCCATCATTGGGGCTGAGGTCAGGGCTCTGTGAGGGCCACTCGAGTTCTTCAACTCCAATCTTGGCCAACCATGTTTTCATGGACCTCGCTTTGTGCACAGGGGCAGTGTCATGCCTTCACCTTAGTTCCTTTGAAGGGAAATTGTAATGCTACAGTATACAAAGATATCCTATACAATTGTGTGCCACATATGAAGTTTCACATACTTTTGGCCATATAGTGTTCATCAGTAAGAAAAGAAATGGTAGACATATTTCTTCTTTTTCTGTATTTTAACAGTGTTAAAAGTTAACAGTATTAACAGTGGTTTGCATTTCTGATTTGCCGTATACAAATTTGCTGTACTCTGCAAAAGTCATGCAAATGCAAAGATGTGCTTGTAAGGCAAAGATGCCTTCAAAAGAAATTGAATTAAACATTTCTACATAAAAAATACTATAACGAGCAGTGAACAGTAATAAACAAAGTCAATACTTGGTGTGCCAGCCATTTGCTTTTTAGAAAAATATCAGTAGGCTCAGGTACATTTTGTGCAGTTTCGTGTGGAATATAAAGAAGGCCAATTTCATTAAAACAGAGTTCTTTGATATATGAATACGATGAGGAGGTGCACTATTCATTTTTTCTGCCAGTGGTTTGCTCCAGTAGCTTGACCTAAACACTGGTTTCCAAAATAAAAGCATTTGCACAGTTGGGTTCACCAAAAATAATTTTTTTTTAATTAATTTGAAAAATAATAACTCATACATTCATTGGGCCTTTTTAGTAAAGTTGTGTGTAAATGTTTGCATAAGCCAAATTGAACTAATCAATTCTGCCGAAGTTTATTTAATGCCGATTTTCTTCGTATTCACACGTGTATGCTGATAAATGGCAATCACCCATAAATTATTGGGCACATGCACGCCACACCTGATTTGCATTTGGTGATTTGCATTTGGTGACACCCTCAAACAATATAAGTGATAGCAAAAGAAAATGGTTTGGCACAAAAATGGAGTAAAAAAAGTATTACCTCCATCTCTGGAGTAAAAGATGTTACAGGAGATAGCAATGTGCCAGCAGAGGCACAAAACCAGGTGCCATGCTCCGTACCTAATCCGAAAGGTAAGAGTAATACTCACCCACGTCTGCTAATTTAAATTTTTCATCTACAGAAGTATACAGAAGTAGTCATCGACACCAAGCACATGACACCAAGCACACAGAGAAACTGTTAGTTATTTTAAATGTGTTTTCCAGATCCAAGTGTCTCAGCGCTTGGAAACCTCTCACTCCCCAGCATTCACCAAGAGTCCTCACTGAAAAAGCAGGGCGCTATGCTTGGAGCTGTGGAGGACATTGCAGCAACTCAAGAGACATGAGGTCAAGTTTAAAACAAATATGCCAATTGCTGCCATAAGCCAATTGCTGAAAGTTAAAATAAAGCTTAAGAAAAAATAAAATTAATGTAAATCAAATGGATGGCTAATTTTCTAATTTTCTAAAATGCGCACTCTAGTAGATTTAATTATGTAGGGCAAATGTGAATAAATCAAGTGTATTCAACATCAGTTCATCATGGTTACTGATGCAAAAATACCTGAGGGATGGTTCATATTTTAGGAAGAATGGTTTTCTTTCTGGAGGAGAGCCAAGAATAGGGTTAGAACTTTATGTGGATGACTTTGAGACATGTAACCCTCTGGGCACATCTCGAAAGAGACACAAGCTTTGTGGTGTTTATTGGGTGTTGGCTAACTTGCCTACTGGGTTTCATTCTACTTTAACATCGATTTGTCTGTCAGTTTTGTGCAAGAGTGATGATGTTAAAACCTATGGATTTGACAAGGTTTTAGAACCTCTTCAAGATCTACACATTCTAGAGGAACTTGGTGTGTATGTCCCTCTATTTGGCGCATCTGTGAAGGGCACAGTACAAACTGTAGTGGCAGGCATTGTAGGAGCTCACAGCCTAGCTGGGTTTGTTTAGAGTTTGCTGTAGGTTTTGCAGAGCAAAGCGTCGTAATTTTCATTTATATTGTGCTGCATCTAGGGCTTTCATCCTGAGAACAGATCTTCATGATACTCATGTAAGACAAACACAGCAATCTGGAAAAAAGGGCTGTGTTCTCACTAGTAACTTGTCTAATTTTCATGTAATGATGTTCTGGGTATCCTCCAGATGTTGCTCATGACATATTTGAGGGTATTGTCCCAGTAGAGCTAGCTCACTGTTTATCACTGCATATATAAATAAGACTCTTCACCTTGAATGACTTGAATAAGGCCATTTTGAATTTTCTTTACAAGTGGGGAGATGACAAATAGTTGTCTCATGTTGTACCTCAAGGTTTCTCCAGTAGAAGATCAGTGGGTGGAATTGTTCATGAAAATTGGAGCTTGCTAAGGTTCTTGCCATTTTTGATTGGACATCTAGTGTCTGAAGATAAGCCAGCATGGCTTGCACTTAACACATTGATTCCTCATCTCTTTCCAGTGGCTCATGTGACACAGACATACTTTCTTCTGCAGGGTCTACAAGCTCATGGTCCACTTAGCCTCCCATGTTCCATGTGCCTTAAGTTTCTTTTGATGCAGAGTTATAGCTTCAACAGGCAAATTCTCTGTTCCTTAAAATGTCACTCTACATATCCCAGATCCAAAGCTCAAGTCAATTATACTCGATGGCCTACTGCAAGAAATTGTCCAGTACATGGTGTATATCACTGACAAGGAAATGGAGCAAGTTACAGAAAGTCTCATTCAAAAGCATCCCTGTTTGGCTGAAAGGGGTTCAAAGAGTGGATGTGCAGGATGGAAAACCAGTTTAAAATACAAACTGTCAAACTACTGCACTCATCTAAGTAGACTTGGATATCCAGAGGTGGAAGTAAACTGGTAAAAGCACAAGCCTGCTGGAAAGCTGAATGCAGCATATGGTGTCAAAGGCAAGGAGAGCAGAAGTGAAATTCTGTCCCATGTGTCCCACATATCCCACTGGAGAAAATTCAGAGAGCCTTGAGGACATGCAGAAATCTCTTCTTTCTGAGTGAAGAAGAGAAACAATGGAGAAACCATAAAATTCAAAATGGAAAAGACATTTGCATAATAGGCAAGAGGTGGTTTGTGACGCCCCCATGGTAGAGGACTTGTTGTCAAGGGGGTCTGCCCTTTTCACTGTCAGTGAGGCAATTGTGGCAAAGTGAGGCAAGTGAGGTAAAGGTTATTGTTGATCTCTTTAGGATGTTATTTATGAGTTGGAGAATAGTGAATCCAATATTTATATTGCATTGTCCAATAGGTTTTGCTACAGTAATACAATTTTAATCCATTCTGTGTATAGATATAAGCATCTCTCCTTTTCTTTTAGGTTAATGTGGAGTTTAAGTGAATTACCACTATACCACTCCATTCCAAATTTATATCTCAACTGGATGTACACTCTGCTAACCTCCTGAAGATGTTCCAGAGAAGAGGACAGCTAGGAGCAAGACTGAAATCAATTGTAGCACCCTACCTGCAACATCAGCACATCAATTGTGGCTGATGTAAGCATCACCACATGTAACCGATTGTTAACCCCATGTGGTTTTATATTGGCACAACAGTTGCTGATATAAGACAGACCTCATTGCAAAACAATGATTTGTCTTTTTAGAATGATGACATTGGATGAGAATGCAACATGAAAACTGTCTGCATGTATATGGGAGAGGACACAGATAAACTAATCAAGAAATATGGGATATGTTGTATTCCTTTTTTTTGTTACATACCTTTTAACTACTGTCTCCTGTTCATTTACTTCAACTAACAGCAATCTTTTTTGTATTTTTCTGTTTAATATTTTGTCACTTTATTGAAAGCATTGGTTTTTCACTAATTAACTTAACTTTAAGGTTTGTGTGTTGTTTTTTCCTCTTCACCTATGACTGCTCTGCTAAGCACAGCTCCAAAATCATCTTCAAAACTGCAGATGATACAACCATCTTGGGACTCATCACCAATGGTGACGAGACATTCTACAGAGAGGAGGTCAGAGCACTTTCATCATGGTCAGCTGAATGTCAGCAAGACCAAGGAGATGATTGTTGATTACAGGAAGTCACAAAGAAGGGGTCACGCTACATCAATGGGGTGGAAGTGGAGAGAGTTACAGAGATACAGAGATACAAGTTCCTTGCTGTCCACATCTCTGAGGATCTCTCCTGGAGCCTTCACACAGTCGGTGCTAGTGCTTGCTACACATCTTAAATTCGAATGCAGTTTTTGCATTCGATTGTGCACTTTTATCTAAAATTTGATGAATATTTGAAGTTCGAATTTTAATTTGGCAGCCCTAGCCCTGTCTGTGAATTAAGTAATGATAGCCAATATGAAGACCTATATTGGCTGGTTTATGTGTTTTTGAATAGGGTTGAAGATAAACTCTAAACCAAGGGTTAGGGTTAGAGTTAACTCTAGGGTTAGGGCTAACCCTGACCCTAACCCTGCTATACACCATACTACTTAAAGCCCTATCTTGCAGCACCACAGATTCCTGTGGTTCTTAATTTGGTCAGCACTTCTGCGTAGTGCTATTTTGATCAGTGTTAACTCTAGACATGTTTTGTGTAAGTTTTTATTGTTTCTTTTTCAGAGTTTGGATGAATAGTCTGTTCAGACAGCAATTGAGAGCACTACTTTGGGGATCTATGTAATAAAAGGCCCCACTTCTAGTGAAAACCCAGAAGATATTGGGATTGTGCTTGAAGGAATTAAGGTGCTGCAGGATTTGGATAATGTGCCGTTTGTGGTTGCTATGCTCTTCAGCCTAATTTATGCCCTGAACCTCAATTACCCTGCCAATCTCCGAAACACATTTGAAGTCCTATAGAAATTTTTCATGGAGCTGAATGGGGATAAACTCTCAAACAAAGCATTTGCTCTGCATGCAGCCAAAGTATGGTTGTAGATGTAATTTTGTGCATTGGATTTACCTGTTTGAACTTGGTTGCCCTATACTCTTTAGTACTTGAAGACATATTACCCAGCACTTGTGAAGGTGTCTAAGGTTGGAAGAATTAGCATATTGGATTGCAGTGATATCAGACATTTCCTGAACTAATTTATGCATTAAAACCAATCTCTGATACACTGTTGAGCTGACTGTGGACAAACTTTCAAACAAGCTCTTATGTTTTAGAAACTGTTTCACTAAGAAATGTAGTGGTTTATTGCTTTGCTTTATGTTCATTTAATTGAACATGCAAAAGTGTCTGTCATGTTGTGAACATGAAGTGTACATTTCTGCCGATTTTTGTTCCTGCCAAGTGTTGTTATTGGCATTGTTCAAATTTTGAGAGTTATTGTACCATCCATTCTACAGTGTAGTACTTACTGGAGATGCTCTTGAAAATGCTCAGTATAATAATTTTTTTTTTCTTTTAACTGAACATACAAAAGTGTCTGTCATGTTGTGAACATGAAGTATTGTACATTTCGCAGATTTTTGTTCCTGCCAAATGTTGTTACTGGCATTGTCTAACTCGTATTATTGTTATTGAGTTATTGTACCATTCATTGTACAGTACTAGAACTGATTTTTAAAGTTTCCATTGTAATTGAACATAATTGTTGTACATGGTTTTCATAAAACTGTGAAGTTTAACTACAAATACACTGTTTTGAGGAGAAAAAAGATTTGGTGTCTGGATGATCTTTTGCACTTCACACACACCTTTTAACCCATATTTCCTCTATATAATCATTCAGTGACATATAATAAGCAGGATTTCATACTGTGTTTACATGATTACTTTCTGTAGAACCTTTATAATATAATTGAATAATGCAACACAAATAAGTTGTAACACAAAGAAGCTAATTTATTTCTTATAAAACTAAAAAAAATCACGTCGGGGGACATATCACTTTGAAGCTAATTTATTTGGTTACTTAAAATAACTTGATTCCATTGTGTTGAATTTACATGAACAAATTGTGTTCTAAACTTCAAGGAACTCCGTAAACTAACTAAATCATGTGGAACTGATGTACATGATTAAATCTTGTAAATCCAAAACACTTTTTTCAGTGAATACTCTTTTTATGCCAGAAACCCTTGCTTTGTAGACACTTGATGAGGTGTCCTCACTAGGGCCATAAGAAATTGAGTTACTCCTAATGAAGCCCTTAAATGCCTCCAAAAGAATTTGTGGGTCTTCAACAGAACCTTGATCAGTTTGAATAAACTCATCTGAAATTCATCAGCTTATCCCACTTCCTTCTCAGGACCCTGAAATGAAAACCAATATAAAGCCCACTCAAGTAAACTAGTGCAGATTGGACACTGAACAAGTCCATGTACAAGTTCATCCTTTTAGCAATCTGTGTCATCAGCTTTGGCCTATACATGTTAGGGGACATACAAAATACTTCCCAAAGACATCACCAGATGCTGGGGTTTGTCCCTGGTTATGGTCTGCCATGGCTTTACTGAAGCTGTCTTCAGTTCCTGCTAGATCTTGGGGCATTTTCTGTTTCTTCAGCAAGTGAATTGCATGCTCAGTTGGATTCAGATTTGGTTACTGACATGGCCATTGCAGAACATTCCTCTTCTTTGCCTTAAAAAAAATCTTGGGTTGCTTTCAAAATATGCTTCGGGTCATTGTCTTGCACTATGAAACATTGTCCAATGAGTTTTGAAGCACTTAGGTGAAAATGAGCAGATAATATAGCCCTATACACTTCAGAATGCATCCTGCTGCTTCTGTCAACAGTCACATCAATAAATACAAGGAAACCAGTTCCATGATGCTTCGGATCATGAGTTCCTTCCCTTCTCATCATTCTGGTACTAGTTGATCTTTGTCTAATCTGTTAGGATGTTGTTCCAGAACTGTACAGACTTTTTTTTAGATTTTTTTTTTTTTGGAAACTCTTCCGTTTTTTGAGGCTTACCGATGGTTTACATCTTGGTAAACCCTCTGTATTTACTCCAGTGAATGCTTCTTTTGATTGTTGACTTTGAACCAATTTGATACTCTTATTTCCTGGAGCATGTTCTTGATCTGGCCTACTGGTGTGAAAGGGTGTTTATCTTCACCAGGGAAATAATTCTTCCTTCATCCACCACAGTTGTTTTCTGTAGTATTTTTTGGGCCTTTTGGTGTTCCTGAGCTCACCACTGCATTCTTTCTTTTTAAGAATGTACCAAATAGTTTATTTGGCCACACCTAATTTTGCTCTCTCTCATTTGTTTGTTTTGATTTTTCAGCCTAAAGTGGACTTGCTTCACTGACAACTCTTTGGACTTCATATTGAGAGATTACAGCAACAGCAAATCTGTTGTCAATCTGCGTCAAATGCCACAGCTGAAATCAACTCTAGACCTTTTATCTGCTTACCTGTAAGTGAAATAGACTAATGAAAGATAATTCCTACACCATTCACCCGATTTGGATGCAAATACACTCAAAGCTGAAGATCTGCACTTTGAGATCATATTCATATATGATTTAATTTCAACGCCAATATACTGTGATAGCTAAAATAACAATAACTTGTTATTGTCAATGTCCAGATATTTTGCGTATTAGAGGCACTAAAACACTCTGCTAGTTGGGGGCACGCTTGGTGTCTGCAGCGGGAGTATGGGCAATTAATGTGGCACACCTGTTGCTTATTTGTTAGTTTATATTAACAAGATGTTAAAAGCCTCGGTTTCCCCATTTTCCTTTTGTTTCGTTGTGCAATGAAAGAAAAAAAATGCTCATGTGCAATCTCACCGCTGTGTTCTCAAGCTGTGTCAGCCGTCATTTGTTACAAACACACAGCTATTTGCATTTCACTGGAAAATGTTTGCTGCATCAATGGATTAAAAAAAAGTGTACTATGTTAACTTTGGGTTAGGCATTTCAAATCCCACAAACCACGCAAGAAATGATTCTTAATAAGAAAATTAACCACGTATAAGAACATACAGACAAAAACCAACAAAAAGCTTCTTAAAAATTGGTTAGGAAAAAGTTCTTATCTTATGCTTATCTTTTTCCTGTTAAAAAGAAAAAAAAATATTGCTTTATTTTTCTTGGATTAATCTCATGCTTTCGATAGTAGTTTGCTCCTTTGCTGGCTGCCAAACACCCCCTCCCACCCCACATCCCACATCCCAGGGCAGCAAGCCAACAGACTGTGGCTAAAAGTAAATCTCCCAGGAAGCTTTAGACAGTGTACACATGACACACATCTGGACGACGCCAACTTCTTGACACATTGCAACAACCAATCAGTGTGACTGGTGCAGGGTCATTCATCTTCCTACATCACCACCTCCTTGGCCTTTTTCACTTTTTCCATTCTGCTCTCTCTCTCTCTCTCTCTCTCTCTCTCTCTTTCACACACACACACATACCCATATTGAGTTTTTGCACAATTCTATTAGCTTGACCCCCTATAATGTGTGTGTGTGTGTGTGTGTCTTAATATTTAACACTTAAGAGATGAAAATACATTTCATAGAGGCACAAAATGGTATTTAGTTACACAGAAGGGAATATAAAATAATTAAGAATTAGAAAGTTCCTAAGCAAGTAGTGTATTTAACTCAGCAGATTTGAAAGGTGCAAACATTGTAAGATGTCAACTGTTTTCATACAGCCAAAAAAAAAAGCCTGACTAGAAATTCCTTTATATTATATACACCAGGCATAAACAGTTGTTGACACATGGAATTTCATTGTCAAATTATGCTTTTTTCTCACAATTGTCAGAGAAAATGTTCAGAAGACGGGGTCTCTGTTGCATACTGGTAGTGTCTGAATTAGCTGGGGGAAGAGGTTGACCATGGAGTGAAGAATTCTTTCCATTAGCCAGACTAAATCAATGCTGTGAGTTTCCAGGGAGCAGGCCCTCCCCTC
Source organism: Pangasius sanitwongsei (assembly GCA_037576675.1). NCBI lineage: Eukaryota > Metazoa > Chordata > Actinopteri > Siluriformes > Pangasiidae > Pangasius > Pangasius sanitwongsei. The sequence continues at coordinate 8,362,986 of CM075022.1, read as the reverse complement.
CCCAACTGCACCAGTGTCAGGGGCTGAGTGGAAAGTGCTGACCCAGGCAAGATAATTTTGAAAATGGTTCTTGCCCCCTTTTCTTCCTAGTGCTGAGTAGTGGCTCTTCCAACACATTTGGCGTACACACACACACACAAGCAACAGATGTCCAAAAAAAAAAAAAAATCAGTGTCAAGGTTATTTTGACTTGTCCAAGAAAAGTCACTGATCAAGTTAAAATGGCCAAAGTCACCTAATTGACTACAAGTGCCAAACTTTATTTTAACTGTGCCCAACTGTGCACAAGATGGCTGCCCTCTGTACACTGTAGTCATTCTTAGCATTGGTTGTGAACATCTTTATAAATTACTTTCTACATGCTATTAACACCAATTGTGTTTGCAAGATGCAATAGCAACAGTGGGGGTAGTATATCACAAGGTGAGGTAATGTAGCAAACTGAGCAATGCATTACAACAACCAAGTGTTTGGAGAGGGTCGGAGTCTAACAGATTTTGTCCCCCCACATTTGTATGCCACTTCACAATAGGTTACCTTTTACAGGTGACATAGAAGCCTGCTTTGAACAACTGTATTTGAAAAATATTTATATAGAAGCTGCACAAGTATAATTCCACCATATGGAGTATATGTTAGCCTTCTGGTGGCTATGTTAGGAAGCACTGCCTAGTGGGGAGGAAGTAGGTCACTGCCAATATTGATATTGACTTTCACCATTGTTCACCAGTGACCTGTTTGTCACAGTTCAATAAACCATCCAAAGCTGTGACAACACACAACACACAACAGCCCAAGCATAGTTGCCCAAAAGCATCATAGTAGATAGCCCTAACTATTAGAGTGATGGTTCTCAATCTAAAACCTGATCAGCCATTTTCATATTAGTCATATTAGCATATCATGTTTCTATGTTTACAAAGTGTAATCTGTTTAAATGCATCAAAAGGAACCAAAACCAGCAAATCGGTAAATAAAGAGAGTTCTTAGAGCTAGCCATGGGCTCTTAGAATGGGCCTTTTGGTGAACTGCAGGTTTTAATCCTATCCACTGTATTGATGAAGGTCAGCCCTCTTGAAGCCATTTGCATGTGAGGAGAAAAATAATGGATGGTCATCGAGTCTACATAGACTCAGAAGATGCACAAGCTCTTCACTGTCATAGAAAATAATGCTAGGTTTCAAGATATGAAGAGAAGTAAAACAGAAGTATTATATTTTAACATTTTCTTACACTTACAATCTACTCTGAAATCTTATTCATAGTGACTTCATAGGAAAGAATGTAAGCTGTAGAATGGTTAATTATATACACTATACGGCCAAACAGACAGGTGGACACCTGACAATCACACCCATATGTGCTTGTTGAACATTGCATTCCAGATTTAGTCCCCCCTTTGCTGTTATAATAATCTCCATTCTTCTGGGAATGCTTTCCACTAGAAGAGTGGAGCATAGCTGTGGGGATATGCCCATTCAGCCCAAAGAGCATTAATGAGGTTGGGTACTGATGTCAGACAAGAAGACCTGGTGTACAGTCTGCATTCTAACTCAACTCAAAGGTTTTCAGTGGGGTTGAGGTCAGGGCTCTGTGCAGACTACTCAAGTTCTTCCACTCAAACCTTGCCAAACCATGTCTTTATGGACCTTGCTTTGTGTGCAGGTGTATTGTCATGATGTAACAGGTTTTGGCCCCTTAGTTCCAGTGAAGAGAAATCTTAATGCTACAGCATACAGCTGTATAAGACATATAAGTCATTCTAGACAATTATGCGCTTCAAACTTTGTGGCGATAGTTTTACCCATATATGGGTGTGATGGCCAGGTATCCATGTACTTCTGGCCATATAAGTGTATCTGACTATCATTGTTTAAGGAAAATAAAAAAATACTTAGTACCTAGGGGAGGAACGATACACAAACCTCAAATACAATTTCTATATGGTGGCACCTCGATATGATACATTTTCAATACAGCAAAAATAAGCATTGCATGCATATGTGCCTTAGGTTTCCATTTTCAATTGATCAAAACATTTGACATTATAAAAATAAAATGACTGAAACTTAATTATGACAATGTTTGTGTGATCCATTCAGACAAGCATCTTAGCAGCATATAAGAAAAGAGCTGTGAATTAGAATATAACAGAATTAAACATGGCTAAGCTGTTATTGTTGTGACTCACAAGGGGGGCATGTCTGAAGCATGGGGATTTTCTTATTCTGCTATTAGATAGTTGTAGGTTTTTGAAACTACCGAATATGAACTTCTCAAATGTCACAGTGGTTCCGTTAGATTGAATCAGCGAGGAAAGACTGCCTGAATGCAGCAGTGAGTTTGCTACACACAAGCATGAGTTTGTTTGTGTTTGTGTGTGCGTGCCATAGTAGTACTGGTGTATTGTGCTGAATGTTTTGGTCCATCACTCACTCGCCATCAGCATCGCAACTTATCGGGAAGCTGAAGTGTTCCCATACACCAGACATGGAGGAATTTCCAGCTCCTGCTTACTGCTGAATGTAGGAGCTAGTATGCTAGGGTACTATCTCATGAAAAGAGTGTGCTTCATATGACCGCTTTGGAGTTTGTAAACAAAAAGAGATGCGCACACATCCTAAGTGGCCTAGCAACTCGATGCTACTTAGATATAATCTGACTGAAGAATCCATTGTGAATTCTATTTAGGAACCGGACCGACATTAGCAAAAATGCTATCTGCTTATTATTATGGATTACCACTAAAAGACAGCAAGTGCTATTCAACTAAACTAAAACTTTCAAATGGTGTAACTCTAGAAGATCTTTATGACTTGACATCCTGTCAGTGGCTAAATGATGCTAAGCGGTGGCCTAGCCTGCAATGTTTGGACAAATATCCTTATCTCATAGAAACTCCAAGCTTTTATACTAGAGAGAAACTGAAGGCATACAAGTCTTTGATGCTTACAACAAAGTTAACTTGCTAAATGTGTCCTGTATAGACAACTACTCAACAAGAACATGACCTATATAACTAGTTTCTTGATGTAGATTTTAGACGAGATACATAGGTTTGTTAAAGCTATATGCATTAGACATGTAAGCTAACTAGCAAGCTAAGTCTTATTCTTAATTAGCAAGCCAACTTCACTGATATGATAGTTACGTACTTTAGCTGAGATGAAATGGGCACTGCAAAGACGGAGCTTTGATCTGTCCTAATTGCCTGAAACCACAACGGTGTTGGCTTAGAATGAATGAGCGTGTCTCACTCAGGGGTCTATACACTAAAAACATAATATACAGAAGGCTATGAAGATTGTCTAAAATCCAGAAATTTAGACTATTAAACATATATTAAATCTCCAGTTGTAAGGATTAGGAATTACAGATTTTCTCTAAAAAATTAAATGTTTTTTTAAATTAGTATAACTGAATTATTTTATTTTACAAATATAGAAATACATATGCAAGTCAATGTTTCTTTGTAGAAAATGTTTTTTTAATCAGGTTCCAAAAAACTAGACAGACAATTGTAAGAACAAATATAGAGCATTGCCTTTTACCTAATGAGTGAAACAACTCTCACTTATTTCTGACTCTTTCTTTTGACGCATATCTGCAAACTAAACAGAGCCAACTGAGACTGAGGATAGTTGCATAGTATCTTCACCTAAAATACACACACAAAGTTTAAAAGGCAGGTTTGCATAAAATATTGACAATATATATAGATGATCAACATGCTTACCCTTTTAACAGCCTCAGTTAGGTAGCTTTTTTTTTTTTTTGCATATTTTTGATCTAGAATCTAGCCATGGGGGTCACAGTACAGTGACACCTGTGCCGGTCCCAAGCCCGGATAAATAGAGAGGGTTGCGTCAGGAAGGGCATCCGGCGTAAAACATTGCCAGATTTAATC
>CM075022.1:8344880-8354914 GCA_037576675.1 Pangasius sanitwongsei | reverse complement strand
GGTTAGTACCTACCAAAAGTGGTCCAAGGAAGGACAACCGGTGAACTGGCGACAGGGTCATGGGCACCCAAGGCTCATTGATGCATGTGAGGAGGGAAGGCTAGCCCGTCTGGTCCGATCCCACAGAAGAGTGGTGACTATGGCAGAAAGATGTCAGAACATACAATGCATCGCAGCTTGCTGCGTATGGGGCTGCGTATCTGCAGACCAGTCAGAGTGCCCATGCTGACCCGTCCACTGCTGAAAGCACCTACAATGGGCTTTTGAGCATCAGAACTGGACCATGGGGCAATGGAAGAAGGTGGCCTGGTCTGATGAATCACGTTTTCTTTTACATCATTTAGACGGCCAGGTGCATGTATGTTGCTTACCTGGGGAAGAAATGGTACCAGAATGCACTATGGGAAGAAGGCAAGCCAGCAGAGGCAGTGCGATGCTCTCAACAATGTTCTGCTGGGAAACCCTGGGTCCTGACTTTTATGTGGATGGTACTTGACTTTGACCTACCTAAACATCGCTGCAGACCAAGTACACCCCTTCATGGCGATGGTATTCCCTTATGGCAGTGGCCTCTTTCAGCAGGATAATGCTGCTGCCACACTGCAAAAAATTGTTCAGGAATGGTTTGAGGAACAGGACAAAGAGTTCAAGATGTTGCCTTGGCCTCCAAATTCCCCAGAATCTGTGGGATGTGCTGGACAAAGTCTAATACATGGAGGCCAGACCTCACAACTTACAGGACATAAAGGATCTGCTGCTAACATCTTGGTGCCAGATACCAGAGCACACCTTCAGAGATCTTGTGGAGTCCATGCCATGACAGGTCAGAGCTGTTTTGTCAGAACAAGGGGGACCTACACAATATTAGGCAGATGATTTTAATGTTATGGCTGATCATATGTACCAAAAGTTAGACTGGTTTTGACCAGAAATAATTTTAATTATAAACAGCTATTAAACAGTTTGAGACTACCTAGATGTGTAAAAGGCTACCAGAAAGAAAACACAACTTCAGAGAATTCACCTTAACTTCAAATGGCTAAACCTTAAGCCTCAAGAACATTGAAAGCCAGGTTTACTAAATACATAATAACCTGTAGAGTTCTGGAACAAAATCTTATGGGCACAATGAGAGAATGATGGAATGAGTATTTATTAATTACATTTAAAATATTAATTACATTAAAAAATAGTATTAATCTGTACAATTGCCTATGGGGGACTACTAATAAAAACAGCTGTGTTTCCTTCATGATCACATAATGACATTACACATTACACATATAGAGAGAGCACCCAAATTAAGCCAATAATCACTATTTCATTTCATGATAATTCTTACTTTCATTGTGAAATAAAGAGCAAAAGCAACACAACCCGTGTCACCATCTGATTACTTATGTACTAAATAGTGTTTATGTGTAAGTGAATTCAAGCTCAGCAGGTTAAATAACACAAAATCACACACTGCATACAAATCAGAATTTATTAATATTGCCCTACAGTTAATGTTTTCAAGTCAAATACCATACATGGCATCTTGGGTGTTGAATCAATCAGTTCAGTAGTGGCAGTTAAGCCAAGGTTATGTGCTAGAAGCAATTAGTAGTCTTCATTGCTAATGAGAAAGCTGAAAAGGAAGCTCCTAATTAAGAAAATGATTTGATACATAGGATGGCATTATGCATGGACAACAAAATAACTTTCAAGAAGAGAAGGGAAGAAACATAATATAAAACCAAGACTTAAGTACAGTAACAAAATACAATTTTTTTTTTAAATCTGTACTTTTTATTTTTACTTTTTATCTACATTTCAAAAGGAAAATGACTACTTTCTACTCATTACATTTTCTAACACTACATTTCTCTATTATCATATATTTGTAAAGCCATAAGGTTACTTTTAGCATCAGACAGCTTCAAGGAATTGATCTAAATTACAAACAAATAAATAAATGTAACTTTTAACAGTAATAGCGAGAATAAGACCTGTCACTGTAATCTGTCTGTTGCTATAGACACTTGGCAATTATGCAGTTTGTGTTATGACAGCTACCATTGAAATAGTTATTGTCAGAGTTATCATGTTAGCTAATATTTGAGAGATTAGGAATAAAGTTGTTTGTTAGCCTTAATATTTCTCATGTTCTTTGGTGAAAGGGTCACTAATTTACCATCAGTAAATAAAATCATTTTGTGATTTGAGGCAAATGTCTTTTTCTTATGTGAATATTTTTTTAAAGTAAGTTTGAGTTTATATGATTTTGAAGCATTACTTTTACCAGAATATTTATTTATTTAAATGAGTAATTGCACTTTTGAGTAAAGAATTTGGGTATTTTTACCACCTCTATTTTCACAATACAGTACAGGATCTCAAACATTTTGTAGCCAAAGACCTCTTTAACTACAAAGTAAATTCCATGGACACCTTCAGTACAGATTTATTTCATAATCATTATTTAAAGGTATACAATAATTTTTGCCTATTTATTAGAACCATAGAGTTTTCTATTACTTAACGTTTTAACATCAATTTTAGGCCTACTCTGATTTTAGTTACTGAGGTTTGTATCAAATTGATTTATATAACCAGTCAAACAGGCTAATAACAATAGCAACTCAATAATGAATATAAAAACTTTGATAGTGGTGGGGTGTGGGGGTTCCTCAAACCCCACTTTTACAACCAGTGCTTTAGATTATATCCAGGCTTTTAATTGGACTCACCGCCTATGCAGTTGTGGGCATCTTTTTCTTGTATTCCAGCAAAGATGCTGGTGAGACTGGACTTGCCGACTCCGTGATCACCCAGTAGGATGACCCGGTAGAGACACTCGTAGCCTGAGCTGTCGGACTCCTCCGAGTCAGAGGACCAGTGAGCTCGCAGGTGGAGTTTCGTGTCTCCAGCCTGGTAGGAGGCAGACTGGGCGAGTGGAGGATGCTGAGGTTCTCTGTGTATTACTCCATGCTGAGAGGAGGGGATGGGAGTACTGGCCCTTCTCCTCACCACCTCTCTACCCTCTCTCTGCGTGTTCAGCGTCATTTCAGAAACTTTTCAATGCCTTCAGCCAACAGAGGAAAGCACAACCTTGAAAGTCAGCTTAAGTTGAACCTTAAGTTCAACTGAATATTCTGGCTTAAAATAGGACTGACCCCAACAGAACAAAACATGGTGATGTCTTTTGCTCTTGGTGTGAAAATAGAACATGCAGAGTTAAAACGGAGAGTTGCACCCAAACATTTAAGAATAACAGCATGTATAAAGGTAGTGAAAAAGAAAGTAAAGTAGAAGGAAAAGTCACCAGATTCTAAGATTTACTCACAGGCAGGTCCATGCGTTTATTTACTCTTGCGTAGCAGAAATGTGAAGTCTGACGATGAAGTTATGCGTTTGGAACTACCTGTAACTATTGTGCCTTCTCCGTCACCTTCGGTAAAAGAGGGCCGGGTCTGGGGGAGTTTTGCGGAGCTGCTGCGTGCAGGCTGTGAGGGATGTAACGGTATAGCCCAGGAGTCATAGCGACAACCCGCAAAGTTCCACAACGCCGTTAAAAATGCACGAGTGGAATCAGGGGCTGTTCTTTCTCTCTTTCTCCCTCCCTCTTCTCTCCGCCGCTCTCTCGTCTCACGCTCGGAACAACACACGGGTGAAATCGCCTGCCTTTAAATACTAAACTTGTCGTGGCTACTAAACCTGCTTGTAATCATACATATCTGTTTACGACTTTTTTGTGAATATTAACACGCGAATTCTCGGAGTGAGTCTATAACCGCAGGCGTAGTCAAAAATCCTTGCGTGGCTGGGCGCATAGCACTTTAAGCCATAAACTCACAGAGTAATGCTTTCACATCATCCTCGGGTCCTGTTTCTGTTTACATAGCACTGGTTCATCAGTTCTGTGGGATCTGGAAGCTCTCAAGATAATTCAGTCCCAGTCTCATATGGAGAAACATCCCACTCCAACAAAGTGATGCGATCTTCCTTTCCTGCTAAACTGTAATAACAGACCTCGTCACACACACTTTGTTAGTCAGCCTTTTTAATGCAAAAGTGTCAATAAACCAGAATCTTATATACAGAATCAATACACTAAACACTCTGTTGCTGTGAAGTAATGCCAGATCCCTTCACAAGTTACCTGAATGATTCAAGAGGAAAAAACAATGGTCAAGGCATCAGTCTATATTAACAGTTACAGAAGGCCAGTAGTCCTTACCAGGAAAACATATTCTCTGAGGCTATGCTGAAACTTTTCCAACTGAAACAACAGAAATAATCAAGGCAGTTGGCCATGCATTGGGGTGATGAAGGCCCTAAACTGTTTACAAAAACCAGCCTTGTTCCCACACTTAAGGCAATTACAGCAATGTCCCAAATCCCAGCAGTCACAGAGTTTACAGATATTTACAAGCAGTGTTAAAAAGCTCACAAAAAAATTTAAGTTATGAGGCAGTCTGGAATTAAAAAAAAAAATGGCAGAAAAAGATGGGATGCCTGTGTTCTGTGTTCTAGTACTTTACATCAATTAAATAATTGAATTTGAGGAGCTAAACCTGTGTCCTGCAGTGTCATTAAAAAGAAATTACATTGTCTGAATTCTTTGATGAACTTATGATTGATCATACAACAACAACAACAACAACAACAACAACAAAACTTGATGGTACTCGAAATAACCTTAATTACAGCTGTTTTGGTATATTGAGGTGGACATCCATATCTGGAGTACACCTGCAAAGAAAATCATGTAAACTATTACATGTGTATATAATTCATGCCACTAAGAAACTATCTAATACAAAGTTCATAATTACAAAAACAAAAGAAAGAAGGGTTCTTAAAGAAATAATAATAGTGCATTTACACCTATTTTTCATCATCTGCTGCATTTGTATTCATTATCCCGGACATGAATTTCTACATTTTTTCAACAGTTTTTACGTACTGAGAAAAGTTATGGTACTGAAAACCCCTTTACTCAAGACGCCTAAGAGAAGCTGCAGGGGCAATAAACATCAGTGTAGAATGCTTTTATGAATTCTTCAGTCAAATGTGTTCCTAAATTAAGCTCTAATTTGGTTTCTTTTTGCAGTCAGACTACTTTTCAGAAAGAATAGTTTGTTTATGCTTTACCAATAAAAGTGCCTCAGTTTCTAGTGATCTCACATGGGTACAACAAAACCCATATACTCAAGGGTTCTTTGGATTGTTAAGATAATGAGTTCTACCCGGATCCCTTTATGTTAGGGACACATTGTTGTAGGGCCCTACATAGAACATTTAAAGGTTTCCCCAGAGGGACTAGCTGAAAAACCCTTAATGGGTTTAAAGTTTAACATTTCTAGATTTCATTTTTTCTCTTTTTATTTTTTGAATCACTTTTCTAATTGTATAAGAAAGCATACATAACCAAGGTATTACTCCACTGTTGGCATTAGAAACTGGATAAAATTATATAAAACAGTTTTGGCAAGCAGCTCTCTCATATGTGCTTAATACTGAGACCATCCTAAGAACTGCCCTTAGACCTGTATTATATGTTAGACTCAAAACAATGTGTTATCATTCTTTTGTATGTATAATCTTGGTCATGTTAATCACCCATATTTTTTGGAAAAAAAGAGTATCTTTATTATCGGTCACCTCTATCATACAGTCTCAAATAATGCACAGCATATGGTCTTATACTCCAAGTATTAAGAACCAGCTTCTAAACAATAATTGTATGTTAGATCCATATTTTCCCATGCATAGACTACTACATACAATCAATGTGGATAATCACAATCAATAATTCACTATAACAGCACAAACCATTTAAAACACATCCAAAGAGTTAACTGAGGCTGTGTGCAAGTTGTCTGAACAGCTGTGGTTATGAAGTCTGTAAATCAGGATGAAAACAGAGACTCTTTATGGAACATCTGCCCTTAAACATGGCCATTATGGTCTGGTATGGTTTTGTTTAACACAGGAAATAGAAGAAGAGCCTCTTCTGGGACATCTGTAGGCATTAAAGTCAGGCCTTTGTCACGAGTGATTCAGGAAATCCCAAATCTGGTTGCCATTATCCTCAAACAAATGCAAACATCTATCATAAAGTGTTGTTTGCAAAAAAAAGTGACATGATATGAGAAAATACAAACAAATGTCTCCCTTTACTGAAAAAGGTAAACAAATTGTAGATTCCTAGATCTGTATAAATACATCTTGGCCTTTGTATAACCCTTTGCAAGGGATTATGTAAGCATGCTTTGACAACTGAGGTGTCCAGAATTAAAGTGTTACTGGCTCTATGTAAATATAAGAGCTTGTCATGGAGAGGAAATGTCATGCTGTTTTTGAACAAGCTGCTGGGAAATGTGAAACCTTTATTAACCTTTAATAGCCAACTGGGATTCCATGAATGCACCTTGAAGATTAAGTCTTTTCCAAATGTGTAATATTACACTCCTTACAACAGCATGCTGCAGCTTTCCTTTGCAGCCTTTGTAGATGGTTTCCTCAAATGCAAGAATGACAAGTAGTAGCTAACCGAATAATGTACAATAATTTTTAGTTAGCTGTCATATTTGGTTGTTGTACTTAGTGTCAGATATTTACTGGAATTTTAATGTCTCTTAATGTCTTAATTAATTCCTGTTTTTTAAAGTGCATATTGTATTAATTCTGTAGTTTATATATTCAAAATTTCATTGTCAATGTTTTCAGTGACAACAGCAGTGTTTAATAGCTAAATATTCACTGTCAGCGTGAGAATCCTAAGAGAAATGAAGTTGAGGTTTTTAAACATGCATCAATTTATAAAAGTTATGATCCTATTCTATATTATACTGATTATACTGGTCAGAGAACATAAGTAGTCTATAAATTAGATGCCTATATGATCATGTTTCAAACAGATTATCCTTTTAAACTCCCAGCTTATTCAGTTATTTATTTTTTCTAGAAATCACTTTTTTCTAGGAATCTTTTTTTTTAAATCACTATTGTGTTCATATGGAATACATATGGATTTACAGTATATGTAGTGTCAGCATCTCAGCCAGTACACTGAATATCCTCTTGTACTCACTGACTTTGGAAAAATTTCTTGAAATACATTCCAACTAATGTTTGGCCTTGACAGCTGTAATTTCTGAATATTCTTGAATAGTTTTCTGTCCTCCTACTCCAATTCCATTATTTTCTATACACTCAATGAACACTTAATTAGGAACAACTCTACATCTACTCATTCATGCGATTATCTAATCAGCCAATCATGTGGCAGCATTGGAATACATAAAAGCATGTAGACACAGGACAGCAGCCTAAGGTAATGTTCACATCAGCTATCAGAATGGGGAAATAATGTGATCTCAATGATTTTGACTGTGGCATGATTGTTGGTGCCAGACGGGCTAGTTTGAGTATTTCTATAACTGTTGATCTCCTGGGATTTTCACACACAACAGTCTCTAGAGTTTACTCAGAATGGTGCAATAAAGAAAAACATCCAGTGAGTGGCAGTTCTGCGGATGGAAATGCTTTGTTGATTAGAGAGGTCAATGGAGACTGGCCAGACTGGCTCGAGCTGACTGAAAGGCTACAGTAACTCCGATAACCACTCGTACAATTGTGGTGGGCAGAAAAGTATCTCAGTGTGCACAACACACGTCAAACCTTGAGGCAAATGAGCTACAACAGCAGAAGACCACGTCAGGTTCCACTTCTGTCAGACAAGAACAGACAGCTGAGGCTGTTGTGGGCACAGCCTCACCAAAACAGGACAGTTGCAGACTGGAAAGATGTAGCCTGGTCTGATGAATCTCGATTTCTGCTGAGGCACACAGACAGTAGGGTCAAAATTTGATGCCAACAGCATGAATCCATGCACCCAACCTGCCAGTCCAGGCTGGTGGAAGTGGTGTTATGGTGTGGGGAATGTTTTCTTAGCACTTTCGGCTTGTTAATACTAATCAATCATTGCTTGAATGCCACAGCCTATTTGGGTATTGTTGCTGATCATGTGCATTCCCTCATGGTCACAATTTAACCATCTTCTAATGGCTAATTCCAGCATGATAATTCACCATGTTACAAAGCAAAAGTCTTCTCAAACTGGTTTCATGAATATGATAATGAGTTCAGTGGCCTTCCCAGTCACTGGATCTGAATTCCTTTGCTCTCAAAACAGCCTCAAATCTTCATGGCACCTTTGGGATGTAGTAGAATGAGAGATTCGCAGCATGAAAGTGTACCTGAAAAATCTGCAGGAACTGCGTTATGCAATCATGTGAACATGGACCAGAATCTCAAAGAAATGTTTCCAACATCTTATGGAATCCATGCCACGAAGAATTATGGCTGTTCTAAGAACAAACAGAGACCCTACCCAGTATTTGTATAGTGCTTCTAATAAAGTGCTCAATGAGTGTATTTGTATATACCAGAATGAACAGTTGCAGATGATCAATAATCAAAATTCTTTAAGTGCAAAATGAGAAAAATATTCAATATTTGACAAGTATGTGTGTATGAGATATAAATTGTTCATCTGTTTGTGCATATCAGTGTCTTTCTTAATTGTGCAGCTGCCTTTTACAAAAGGAGAGATTAAGGTCACACACTGTTGTAAAACAACTCACAAAATATTAATATCCTAAAATATAATAGATTATTCCCTCTTGGACAGAATATATTGTATTTTCAACTCTATACTTTGTATAGATACTCTGGCGATTGCAGACAGTACTTTCTGTTTCTGGTAGAACTGCATTTCTAAATTAGCCATCACTCCCTGAAACAGCTACGTCACACCTTCAGGTTCCTCCTAGCAAAACAATAAAGGTCAGTGGTCAGCTCACCCAGCTCTCTCTTCAGTTTAGCAATCTGAAGGGCTTTAACTGGATACTTCTGGTCTTTGTAGGTTTTGAGGGGACAAGCCTCTGCTTGGGCATTAGCCACATTTGCTTTCACTGCCTTCAGCTGTGCCTGAGAACATGAGTACTAAAAACACTTTGTTAGTCATATTTTGCAGACATTCTAGACTTCAAGTCCCTTATCTACCCCTGAAGGGTATGCAGAAAGCTTAATTATTGTTTTATTCCTGATTTTTGAGCCACATAATCAGGGGCTCTGAAACCTGTAAACATGTATAGTTTAGTATTAAATGTTCTGCCTTCATTTAAACACTGTGTAGTTTTCTGCCTATCAATTTTATTCTAATGTCAATTACTTGTGAGATTGAACCAAACAGCAAATTGATTTGCTGCCTCCACATTGGCATTCCTCAGATCAGATTTGGCCTGCTTGATCAGCCTGTTACTCATTCGGTTAATGGCAACAATTGACCTCTTGAAAAAACAGATCACAGGCCTTAAGGGTTCTTAAGCTGTCCCTCAGGGGAAACCCTTAAAGTATCATGTATACAGATTGAGTCCTGGTCCTGTTTTTCAGTTTTTAATCTTCTGCAAAGTCTAGTGGAAGCTGCAGCTTGTTTAATTTAGTATCGTCTCCTCCCCTTTTATGATTAACTGGTTTCAGGCCATTTGTTCTCTTGGTCTGTTCCCACTTGCTGTAATCTTGAAAATAAGTTGATTTGTACACAAATAATAGCACAGGTACAGCACTAGTAAAGTGGCTAGCTAACATTTCCCATATGTGCATGATACTTGGTTGTGGATATTTAGTTTTCTTATTTGCATTTGTAAACATTTAGTTTTTTTGTATTGGAAATAAAATTGTTAACAAATTGCATTGTCCAAATAGTTTGGTTGTTACAGGGCAATGAATGTTTAGGCTTGATTTAGGTCAGGGGTGTCAAACTCACTTTAGGGGGGTCACATAACAATTAGTTTAAAGGGCTACATAACACTTAAGTCTAATGTCACCTTGGCCAGACCAATAAAATCTGTTTAGTAGACCAATAACATAGCAACTCTTCTTAAATGTGTTCCTTTATCTTCATATTATTCAATTCAATTCAATTCAGTTTTATTTGTATAGCGCTTTTAACAATGGACATTGTCACAAAGCAGCTTTAC
>CM075022.1:8331588-8341938 GCA_037576675.1 Pangasius sanitwongsei | reverse complement strand
TAGGAATGGGATGGCACTTAAGTTCATATGTGAGTCAAGGCAGGTGACCGAATACTTTTGGTAATATAGTGTATAAGTGTTTGGTGCAATATGACTCTGTTCCCACCCTGATGGTAAAACAAAATGTGATTGTTTGGAGCGAGAATGTGCTATGATTGGTCAGTGCAATTTTATCCGATTGGTTTGAGTAGATGGTGGGTGGAGTCCACCTCTCTGTGGATTAGTGTGCACATCTTGACGCTAGAAATGTTTCAAAATCCACAAATGTGTGCAGTGATCCACAAAGGCATAGGAAGAGATCCACAAATGAACGCCAGGCAGAGTTGTGTTTGTGACATAAAAACATATTTGCAAATTCTTTTTTCTTTTTGCAAATCTCATTTTTATTTGTGAATTCAATTCATTTTTGTGAAACTCCCAACATTTGTGGATCTCATTCTATTTATTTGTGAATTTGTTTAATTTTTGTGAATCTCTCCAAATTTATTTGTAGATATTAGTCTATTTATTTGGAAATATGAAACAATTCTAACCCCATAGGCTATCCTTACACTTCTCATAAGTGGCCCCTGCTCTCAGGCCACATAGGCGCTCAGCCGTATCCCTAATGTATGGGCTGCTTGGGCAGACCCAGTGAATATCCTTTGTGGCGGTGTACATGTCTAAACTAGGAATGAGAAGAGAAGGCGTGTCTTCTTGATATGTTAACATGGATGGAGTCTTAAAGTGGATGTATACATCATTGTCCCAAAATCCTACATTAAGGACATATTTGAGTTGGTAAATGTTTTGTGGACCAATAATAAAGAGAAGGAACCCCCCTCCATTCTTTGTGGATTTACAGAAATTGGGATTGCACTGCCAAGGCTGTAAGCCAAGTGCACTTGCAAGGTCTTAATATGGCCAACCATATCAAGCAAGACTAGATAAGGAGATATTGCACCTTCAATTAGGCTTGTTGCTGAAGCACTAACTTTGCTTATTAGTTATTACATAAATTTCTTTACCATGTTATGCTCTATAAGATCAAACTCGACTGCTTTGGAGAATTTACTAATTTTGTGTAAAGAATTATTGATTAATACTGAATGAGTGTTCACCAAGAGAACAGTGCCCAGTATTGGTTTGCCAATACCTTCTAACTGTTGCTGTTGAAGCAGACATTCTGTAACAGACATGGACCTAATTAGGGGTATAGTGCACAAGAAAAAATAAATAAATAAAATAAAACAAGCTAGCAAAAGAGAACAGGAGGATACATAGGGAAGATTAGCCACATGCATAATGACATTTACAACCTCTTTACTGGGCCTAAATTGTGAGGGCAGCTGAAAAGATCAATGGAGTCTCTCTACCCACCATCACAACACCTCATTCAACACCCGCTGCATCCGCAAAGCTACCAGTATTGCGGTGGACCCCTCTCACCTCTTTCCTGGACTCTTCACCCTCCTGCCATCTGGCAGTAGGTACAGGAGCATCTGTGCCACCACCAGCAGACTCTGCAACAGTTTCTTCCCTGAGGCAGTCAGATTACTCAACATCCTGCTGCCTCCCAATGTTCACCTGGGCTAGTCAAACACCTAACCCAATATGACTCAATACCACCGCACACCACACTTTACAAAGCTGCATCAGACACTTTATATTATGGAACTCGTTTTTGCCGCCAATATTGCTGCTACACTTGTGCTGCTACATCACACAATAGTTTATAGTACAGCCCATGTTTGGTGTATTTATTGTCTTGCACTCACCTGACACATTTGTATATTTGCACTTTATGTAGTCTTGCTGTAGCACTCCGCGAGGCTTCCGCCCAAACAATAACTTGAACGGGGAAAACCCTGTGAAGGCTTGTGGGACCTCTCGCACTGCAAATAACAAGGGCTCTAGCCACTTATTCCAATTTCACGCATCATTGTGAATGAACTTACAAGTCATGTTTTTCAACATTTGATTGAATCGTTCCACCAGGAATAACGCTGGTGTGAATCGATTTATTCCCCAACAACTCATAAAGCCAGGATCGCTTTCAGGCAGTTCGATCTAATGGCCCGACGAGGTCCTTGCCAATTCTTTCGAAGGGAACCTTGACTAATGGGAATGGGCGCAAGGACTCTTTTGGGGTGGCTGGTGAATTCACCAGCTGACATTCGCAACATGCTGCGCACCACCTGCGAACATCGCCGTGAATGCCCGGCCAATAGAAGCGGGCCATGAGACGGTCCTTTGTTTTATCCTGTCCTAAGTGCCCCACCATTGGATTATGGTGAGCCGCCTGGAGTAATTCCTGACAGCTCTTCAGAACCAAAAACTGAGTCGTCTTCTCTTGTGTTTGAGTGTCCCGTGTCACTTGATATAACCTATCCTTAATAATCGAAAAATAGGGGTGGAAGAGTGCTGAATTCATTGACCATCAATTACTCTCATTTGGTCGAAGGCGTGACTGAGACTCTCATCCTGTGACTGCTCCAAGGGCAAATCCCTGAGGGAAATCCCCGCCAAGACTGGAGGAGCCGAGCTCCCCCTGCTGTCAATGTCCCCCTGACATGGAGCTGATGTCGAGGGCCCCGGTACTGCCTCCCCAGCCAATGCTGCGCACATCCCACACCGTTTTTCACTATTGCAGGATCCTTCCACAAACATTTCTCTCACTAACACTCGGCACCCTGGCCAATTTGTCTCCAGGATTAGTGGATGGGTGAGGTAAGAACTAACTGCCGCCTCTACGCTATATTTTTGCCCCAAAAGTGAATAATGATTGTGAATAATGATAAGTGAATAACAATGCCTCACCTTGAACCAAGCATTGGTGAATTGAGGTCTGGTTACAGCCCAAATCCACCAATGTGTGGTATGTACCCCCTTGAACACTCACCGGTAAGTGGTACGTCCCTGCTCGATCAGGGGTGGTCTGCAGCGCGTCAGGGATCCGGACCAATGCCCCACCTCCATCACATGGCAGTCCTGGAAATGCCCAAGCTCCCCGTAGCACCCAAACACCAGACCAGGCCTTACTCCAACACCTGCGGCCTCAGATTCACCCACCTGGGGGAGAGAAGAGACAGACACGGGGGAGAGAAATGGGGGAGGGAAAGCACGGGTTCGGGGAATGGGTTTCTGGGGAATTGGCCCCTGTGGAGCAGGGACAGGGAAAGGGCAAGGAGGAGGGGGAGAGACACGAGAGTGAGAGAAAGAGAGAGGGAGAAGGGAGGCGCTCGCCTTCCCCTGGACAGGCCACCATGTGGTCCTCTGCCAGCTGGCTTGCCTCGTCAAGCAACGCCAGTCAGTGGCACTGGACCCGCCGTCCCTTCTGGAAGTCAGGTGAAGAACTGCTCCAGTACCACGAGGTCGCTCACATCCTCGGCACCGCGCCCCTCAGCCAGCAGCCACCTCCGGCAGGTGACCCGGAGCTTCTGGGTGAATGCAAACGGGCAGCCAACCTCGTGGAAGGTCAGCGTGTGGAAGCGCCGATGGTGCTGTTCTGGGGTGCGGCCGAGCAGTTCTTTTGCTCCTGATCGGGTCTAGTGGAGGCTGGCGAGGGACATGATGATGTCATCTTCCTCAACAACTGGGTCACAGCACCAGTGCAACACTTCCCAGTTTGAGTAGGGAATGAGGAGGCAGGAGGCAGGTTTGGGAACAACTCAGAGGCGTTTTATTTTCCAATTTCATTTTTGCTTTCATCAGTTTATTTTATTTGTGCACACACACACACATACGCACGCATACGCGGCTCTGTGCTGGATAGCTCTCTCTCTCCTTTTTATCCACGCCTCAGTTCACTGCAACACAGAACACTCATTAGTAGAATTCCCCGCAGGTGTGCATTCCTTATGTAATTCATTGAGTGGTCTAGCAATCTCAGCACAATCCTCAATAAACTGTCTTGAATAGTTGCAGGAATCCCTGCATTCCTACCCTGGAAGTAGGCATGTCTCAAGCGATTGTAGAAATTGTGAGGGTGCTCATTCTGAATGTGCCTGATTTGAATGAAATTGAAGTTTCAACAGAGCTGATTAAAGTTATCATGCACAGAAGCAGGTTGTACTTCTATAAAAGCACAAACAGTTTGGGAAGTGGTTTTCCAAATTACTTTAACTTTTTCATGCTTCGTAGCATGGGGCAGGTCAAACAGGCAGTGTTCAATCCCCCCTGATGTAGCCTATAACATTATTATCATCACACTTCTCTGGATTGAAGCATTCAATGTCTTTGGCCAAAGCATTGAGTTGTTTTAAGTGCAGACTATCGTGAGGGACTGATGCTCATCCCTGACTATAAGTGGACAAATAACCAGGCCCAGAATTCGGAAGATAAATCATAGTGAGGTGGTCTGTGAGATCTCTCTGAGTCTGATGCTCACTGGGACGTGAGACATAAAGGGAAGACAGAGACAATCAGAATGGAGCATAGACCTCCCGCACATCCTAAAAAGCTGGTTAAAGGTGCACCTCAGTCTGTCCTCAAAGAGTGAGGCTCCTCTATGGGCAGTGGGTGGCCTGCTGACTCACCACCGTGAGCTATAGCTTCAAGTGGTGGTGGAAAGTTTTGGCTGGTGGATTCAGCTGTCTGGTCAGCGCCTGCTGGCAGAGGGCCGCTGGCATACTGCCGAGGATGCAGTTTTGTCCCTGGCTGGAGCCGGAGTAATGCTCAACAACCTCTGTTAAAGACCTTAACCCTTGGTCTGAATCTTCTTCCTCATCATCACTTCCCTGCCTGTAATGTTTATGGGTCAGATGATCATGCCTTTGTTGCAGAACCTCAAGTTCTATATTACTCTTTCTGTGAAAGAGTAAGAATATTCTGCCCAAAGCATCGAAAATGTTTAAATTCAGTCCATGCTGAATGGCAGACACAGTATGTATGATCCAATCCTCACAGTCCACCAGGGAGTACTGACAGTGCAGGAAGGGATTTCTTAGACGAATTAATGAATTAATACAGCATTAAAATGAATTAGTACAGCATTACATATCAGAATATCAATGCCTCTGCACTGACTTCCACAGTGAAGGAAATAAACTATTCTAGACTTAACAACGAATTAATAGCACTGATTAATAGAGCATTAATTTTTTTTTTTTAAATATTAATGCCTCTACAGTGAAAAAACAATGCAAGTTGTGATCAACAAAGTTTGCAAATAATAATAATTTACTCTGGGAGTAAATCTAACTATTACATGTGAATTCTGTTATTTTGTTACTAATGTATATAATTGTATAATTACAATTTTAAACGTATTTCAAGCGATTCTAATTGAATTACTGCTTGATTGTAATTTACTACAAAACCGACAAAATAACACCAGAAAATGTTCAGAAAATGCATGTGTAGAGAAATTATAATTATAAAGCTTTTATGCCCTCTCGTGGCGATTTCAAAGCGGTGCAAGTTTTCACGGTTAAATTCCGCTAAACGTAATAAACGTTGGTGATTTTATTTGTGCAACTTGTTGCTATCAACAGATTAAACCTCTAGGAGCTATAGCTCAAATTGTTCCAAGTTTTCTAATACGTGGATTAAGAGGTTGAATAAGAGTGGTGTGATGTGCTTATTCTATTATCCACCAAATCACTAGAGAATCAAAATAATTCTGTTCAGGGACGAACATTGGCAGCTCTTAATGTGATAAACTAAGTTTAATCAAGCTTAATGCAGAGATTGAACTGAAAACTAGCAGCATTAGTGCACGTTGGCATAAAAAGGAGCATGCAGAGACACAAAGTTCAAAGCTTTTTGTATAGGCACTTTGTATAGGGCTAACGGGTTATATCATAAGAAACAGCACTCAGTCAGGTCAAATTCAGGTTAGTAAATAATAAATCACTTTACTAGAAATAGAAAACGAATTTTCCTAAAGTTAATTAAGCCCAGATACTCACTTTGAGTTTATCTTGCTTGCGCTCGTCACAGGGATTCACGTTGGCTGCTCTCATGGACCAAGGCGCATTCCTCAATTTTATAATTAATCTAAGTATGAATTCCTCCAGATTAATGTGGGGTGAGTCACCACATTCCAAAAACTAAACAAATCAAGGCACAAAGGGATACTAGGGATTATCCAAGACACACATTCCACTCAATTCAATATTGAATGTCAGGCATTGCATACACACCTATGTGTACACATGATTAAAACTGCTTACACTTCTGCTCTGCCAAGTCACCTGTTAGTCACCTAACCAAGAACCGCCATGCCCATGTCATGAGTATGATAAATTAAATGGCAGGCAGCGCAGTAGCATAAACATCAACTAAGAGTTTCAAAAACTGGTGGCAGTTTTATACGAACACATCATAATAATCTATTTCAATAAACCTATTCAGCAAAAGATTTTCTGAAATGTCAAACCAGCTCCAGCAGCAACACTAAGTTATCTCAGACATTGTTGAGTGTAAGCTAACAAACTAAGCTAGCAACTACATGACACTAAGCTAGCAGGGCTCAGGCTCAATGCTCCAACAGCGATATGGGTACACTGACCACGATGCAGAGATACAACAGGAGATAAAAACAGGAGTCTTTGGAGGGCAGAAAAACTGTAGCAAAACCACGAGGTCACAAGCTGCACAGAATAATTCAAGGATCTACATGTGATTCAGCATGTGCATAAGGCAAGTTAGAAAAAGGAAAGAAATGACATGGTTTGGAGTATTTGTAGCAAATACTATGTCACTATCACTTTGTAATTTTGTTCAAGGTCTTGACATTCATGAGTGTGCGCACTAGAGGATATCTACATGTTAGACACTGCCCCTGGCTGTTAGAAGGGGTGAAATCTATCCTTCTAAAACAAGTCCACGATATGCTTGATTGTATCCGTGAATGTGTAAAGGCTTTTGGCATTTGGTTTTCTTTCAAAATACAATACAAATTACTTTTAACATTCATCAAATTACTGTAATGTACAGTTTATAATTCTCAAGGGTTTTAAGATCTATGTTGTATGTGTTAATTGCATGAGTTTCAATGAGTTTACTACCATAAAACCATTTCTTTGAAAAACATTGAAAATATGTTTTAAAAAATTCACTGTGGATTTACATATATTTAACTGTGTGTTAATTTAAGCTTTTTAATTTTAGATTTATATAGGATAGTTATCTGAACTCTGTAATAATGGAGACTCATAGGCAGAGTGAAGATTCATGTGCATGAGGGTTAATAAAGCACAATGCAAACACAGTTGAAATCGTAATTAAAAACTCAATCAATATTGTTATGACATTATATAGATCTTACTTAAGAAATGCACTGGAGACTCTGGAGTTTTTGCAGTGATTTCCAACTTTACTCTTTGAATGCTCTCTCTCCCTGAGCATTTGCACAATCTACAACCAAACATCCTATCACTACATCTCCCCCTTTCACCTAAAGGACTCCCACAGTAACATAGATGTTTTCTCTTTTTTTCCACAAACATGAACATAATGATACCAGATTCCATTCCGTCCCCCTCTTTTTTTTCTCAACTCCTATATTTTTTTTTTAAAAAATCAGTCTTTTTTTTGAAAAAAAAAAAAAAAACACAACAGGTACTACTTCATTATTGTTATTATTTTCAGAACAAGAAAGGGAGATAAACTCTGAATAAACTATAACAGATCCTGGCAAATCTCTACAGGTTCCTTCTTAAGGGTGGTCTAACCACCTGACCCACTCTGCTTCTAACACAGTTGTCTGTGTTTCTTGAAGGGATGAGGGAGAGTGATGTCTTCTGAGAGTGCCAGTTGGCCCCTTCGCAACATAAGATCATGGTGTGTTAGCAGGGCTATTGACTGCCTGAGTGAGATGTGTTCTTTATCCAGACTGTTTGTCCTGTTTGTAGTGCTGGCTTTGTATGTGCTCTGTAATGTATGTCGTACCACTTGGCCTGTTTGTCCTTTGACTGTCTGTCTTTTATCTTGAAGGTGTTAAGGTCTGGTCAAACTGGTTTGAGTGTGGATGGACTTACAAGAAGGGTGGTCCTGATGTTTTATCCCATCAGGAGTTGTGCTGGTGAAGCTCCAGAGGCTAAAGAAGTGGCTCTGTAAGTCATGAGTGCTTTGTGAGGGTCCTCCCCTTTCTTCAGTAATGATTTAACAGTTTCTATGCTCGTTCTGCTTCCCCATTACTTTGAGGATAGCGGGGGGCTACTGGTCCTGATGAAAGTTGTAGTCTTTAGCAAAGTCTGCAAAGTCTGATGCCGCAAACTGTGGCACCAGAACCTGAGGGACTCCATGGCGAGCAAAAATTGCTTTGAGTCTCTCCATGACAGCTGTCATAGTTGTAGTAGTGAGTGAGGCAACTTCTATGTAGTGTGAATAATAATCTATCACTAGTACATAACTGTCTTGTTCCACTGGAAGAGATCTGCCACCACCCTCTGCCATGGTCATGAAGGTAAAGGGGTAAAGAGGTAGGTTTGAAACCTTTCACAGGCCCAAGTGATTGCAAGAGCCTCTTTTTCAATTCGTGCTTATATTCTCTCAGCTTGTGTCATACTCCAAGATATAAAGGCTACAGGTCTCCACTCACTCGTAGGCCGTAGCTGAGATAGTACTCCCCCTAATCCTAAAAAAGAAGCGTCAGCCAATACTGTAGTCTGTCGATCTGGGCAGTACTGTGCTAACACTGCCAAAGAACTGAGCTCCTTTTTTTAATTTCTCAGAGGCTTGTTGTTGTTGACATCCCCATACCCAGTCATTTTCAGCCTTGAGAAGGTCTCTGAACAGTCCTGTCAGCTCTGTAATGTTAGGGGAAAATTTTACCACATAATTCACCATGCCAAGAAAACGATTGACATCAGCTGTGTTTTGGGGCTCATGCACCTCCTCAATGATTTTTAATTTGTCTGGATCAGCTTGTATGCCATCTGCACTGATAATGTGGCCTAAAAACCTGGACCATCGCAAACTGACATTTTTCATTCAGTGTCAAGCCCGTCTGTTCTCAAAATTTTGAAAAGTTTGGCATCATGTTCCTTGCGTGTAGCCCCAAACACTAAGATGTCATCAGCATGACACAAAGGAGGACTTACATTTGTTTTTGCCCAGTTTTACTTATTTGAACCCGAATATACAGATCAAGAACTAAGACGGATGGAAGAGGCTGCAACAAAACCACAGCCAGAAGCTTCTGTAAGACAGACAGCAACGGAGATTTGGTGGTGTAAATGTTGGCAGTGCCAAGCAATGCCTACAGAACTGGACAGATTGTGCTGCAACGAGTGGGATATTGTCATGCCATATCTAGAATTTTTCGATGATTCAGTTGATGAGAAGACACCTAGATCCCGCTGTCTAACCAAGAACCCTGGTTTTCCACCTCTGCTAAGCAGTAGTATTTTAGAAGTGATGTTTCATTTGCCTAAAGTGAATTGGAGGAAAAGTCTGAGGTCAGGCACCCTATCTGTAAAGTAAGTATCATGTTTTGTATGTAACAGGCTAATGTGATGCTACAATTGCAGCTTGGCTAATTCATTCATTCATTCTACAAATCTGTTTTCTGTTCACAGTCAGTGCAGATTGGTGCCTTATCGGGTTGTACTGGAGTGGATTCTGAAAGGAGAAAAAACTGGGTAGACACAACGGAAAAGTTCTGCCGTCATGTGTTGTGCAAGCCATACGGGAAACATACCCCTCATTGTCTGGAACATATGTCAGTTTGAAGGAAGCTGAAGAAGCTTTTGGACTAATTTTTTTTTTTAATGATGCAGAAAAGTGTGTATTGTTTGTGCATTTTTGATATTTTGAATAAATATGTTACGTGGGTATTACAGCTACTAATTGTAATTTTTTTTTATTTCGAAATAAAAACTCCATTACACAATATAAATTTGCTTTTGCATGTCAATGACTGCTCACCAAACATGTTTTATTGGTAACGCATAAATAACTTCTTTAGCATATTTGCCCTTAGTCTTTTTACATAATTGTAATATACCAGCAATTATCTGTTTACTCCAGCACTGTTCCACATTATACATTTTCATCCAGGAAATGAGCACTTTAGCACCATTTTGAAAAATAAACCAAGACCTAAAGCAAAATCAACTTTGCATACAGTGTCCCTGTTCCTCTGCTGTAAACAGTGCAGTGCTTCTGGGTCCGGCTGTATCATGAGCACATCCGCTCTCGTGTCAACACAACATGAATGCGTCGTGGTTCTCTCATGAAGGCGTGTTAGAGATGCGAAGTGAAGATATTTTGTGAATAAAGACTTTAGTTTTTTTTGCACATACAAAGCATTTGTATCACTTCATAAAATTGGGATTAAACCTATCGAGGCCGGCTCTAGGCAGGGGCAAGAGGGGGCAGTGCCCCCTCAAATCAATGCGTTGCCCCCTTAAATCAAAATTT
>CM075022.1:8273482-8293265 GCA_037576675.1 Pangasius sanitwongsei | reverse complement strand
GTGGTGGTGTATAAAGGCAAAATCACAAAAACTCTGTCATTGTCCAAATACTTCCGGACCTAACTGTATGTGTGTGTGTGTATATATATATATATATATATATGGAGAGAGAGAGAGAGAGAGAGAGAGAGTGAGAGAGAGAGGTTTGCATTTTAGTTTTCATGTTCGTAAGATTTAACCTAGACTTAGATTTGGACTTAGTCATCTGTCACATCAACAATTGTATTTGTAGAGAACATTAGCTATGCTAGCCAAATGTAGTTTATGTTTATTCTTTAAATGCTTGGCTTACTCTAGAGTGCAGTTTCAGGCTGCTGTATTTAGACAAGGTGATTTAAAGGAAAGCAGGTTTTTCAACTGGGAAGTAACACCCGGCATATCCCCGCTTGACTTACCAAGCCTGATTCTGTGTTTGATATTCTGTTTTGTTTTGTTTTTTTGTTTTTTGTCTACAATTTGCTGTTTTCTGATTGCCTGATTCTCTGCCTGTCTTTTGACCCTGGATTTGTCTGCAACTGCATCCGTCTCCATCGCCCGACAGTAATACACTAAGCAATCAAAAAAAAAAAGCAAAAAAACACTCTTTTTCTGTGTTGGCTGGGATACATTGGTCGAAATCACAGACTAAAAGCAATAATTCCACCAGTGGTGTGAATAGTGTAATAGGCTAAAAGTGAATAATAATAATAATAATAATAATAATAATAATAATAATAGTAATAATAATAATAATAATAATAATAATAATAATAATAATAATAATGATACTCTAGGAGGTGAGGGTGAGAAGAATAAAATGACTACACTTTTATTTATGATATATTACTACCACAATTTTGATTTTGGTTGAATTTACAAAGGATTTATAAGACACAGGTTTAGGGCACTTGTGTACCACTGTGGGTTGTGTGTGAAACAAAAGCTTATTCAACTCCAGGAGTAACTCTGTGGTTGGTGGCCTTTCCATAGTGACAGATCTTGCTCAACAGAGGTGAGACAATCACAACAACAACTTCAATATTTCAGGGCTCCTTTTGCAGATTGGTTGAAAAAAGCAACAATTAAGCAAGAGCGATACTGCATACATTAACAACGATGCCTACCACCCACGGCCTACTCAAGCCGTCATGCTTTTCTCCATCTATCTGCCCCAATTATTCTCCAAATCATGCCAAAACAACCACCCCCTACCCCCCAGCTACCCCCTGTTTTTGAATGCAGTGATGCAAATGGTGGAGACAGGAGAAGGAGACAGGGATGCGGTAGAGGTTTTTTTTTTTTTTTTTTGCTGGAGTAGGCTAGATGTTGGAAACCTGCCAACTTGATTCTGTTCTCTTCTCTTTCTGGCTGACTAAATTTCAATCCATGATCTTCAGTCACTGATTCATCATAAGCTGCTCCTCAGGTTGGTTCCATGCTGAGATAGAGAAAGACAAGATACACTACTTTATTGAATCATCTTCCCCTTTACATTGATTTGTCATGTTAAATAATTGTAAAACAATAAATAACAGAAAAAAAAACAAAAAAAAAAATTCTGGTTTTAACTAAAAGGGCTCTACCTTTTCTATTTCTTCAACAATTAAAATATTTGTCTAAATGGTGAGAAGTTGAGAGAGAGAGAGAGAGAAAGAGAGAGAGAGCAAACATGGGCAAAAGACAGAAATGTACACACTAAGCAAGAGTTCAAGAACAAGATACAGAAAGAGAGACAGGAGAGAATTCTCAGGTCTTGCATGCTTTTCATAAATGTGTGACTCACGTGGTAGCACACACAAGCACACAAACATCCACCTACACACACAGGCATACTTTTGGAATTACAAAAAAGGGTAAACCACAACAAATACATTTCCACCTACACATGAGAGAAATAGATGACATTTCCAAGATATAACAGTTCAAAGTTTGCACTATGCTAACATCTGAAATGGTGCATAGAGGTCATGATGTGACATAAGAGCAAAATAAACTTAAGAAAGAATGAAAAAAAGAAAGATAAATCAAGTGCTGCTGAGCTAATGTAAACTATATGACCTATGCTGCAACACTCAAATCTAGCCAGAGCAGTAGTAAATATATTCTGACTTGGTAATAATAATAAAAAAAAGCAATCAAATTCTCAGCAGTCAAGCACTTCTGGCAGGGATAAAAATGAAACTGACACACTGGAACTATACAAGCCCTTTTCTGGGCAACATCAGTAAACACAGAGGAAGCAAAGGTATTAGGTTCATCCCATAGCTATAGCATAGGTGAGAGAACTCCACAGTGGAGCTTAGCTAGGCATGACACCAGCACTGTGTATCACAGACAACGACACCCTTTTCGATAAAGACACCTTCTCCCCATCCTCTGCCACTATAAACACTCAATAAAAGGAAACAAACTGTGAAATTTGGCTCAAACTGAGCCAATAAATGATTATTCTTCATGCAATTAAAAAATCCATGAGAGTGTGCACAATAGGTAATCTATAAGGTTGGTAACCCAGACACATCCCATGTTTCTCTCTGCTTTTGACTTAACCATAGAGTCTGTTCTAATTTGGAAGTGTGATATGAGAAAAAAGGGGGGCTGTCTTGGTAAAAATATACTCACAGCACTTTTGTGTGCATCGGGTTGAATTTAAAGTTAAGGCAATGCATTGAAATAATCAATGAACGGTTCCCATGTGGCATAAAATATGTGTACCTTCTCTTTCAGTGAAAACTTAATTTTTTCCAACTGGAGATATTGCATAACATCCCTCATCAGAGTGGAATGAGTGGATGTTTTTTTTTGCTTTCCAAATAAGTAAAATCAGTCTTCATGCTAAGAGTGTGACAAATGCAATCATATTATGTTCTTTGTTTGACAACACTAGGTTTTCATTCTTGACATCAAAGATAGTTAGGATTGGATCTGTATCAAGTGGCCTTCCTATTATGTGTGACAGTGACTGAAAAATTGAAAGCCAATAACTACAAATGACAGGGCATTTCCAATACATGTGTGCCAGTGAGGCTGTAGTTTGTCCACATCGATCACAGGATGGATCTACTGATGAAAACATCTTAGACAGCTTCAATTTGTAAAGGTGAAGTCTATGTAATATCTTAAACTGCAAAAGTCCATGTCTAACACACAATGAAAAAGAGTGAACTCATTCTGCGCCCAATCCCACTGCATGTCCATGATATTTATTCCAAGGTCTTCCTGCCATGCATCCCTTGGGTGTTCTAGTGTGGCCCCGCCTTCATACTGAGAAAGTTTATTATATATGCTAGATAGAACTCCTTTAGTAAATGGTTTAGGTAGAAACAATAAGTCCATTGGTGAACTTGGCGGTTTATGAGGGAAAGATAAAAAATTCTTTTTGACAAAACTACACACCTGCAAATACTTTTAAAATAATTATCTTTAGGTAGATTAAACTTCTGTTTCAACTGTTGAAATGACAGAAAGCTTTCATTAATGGACAGATCTTTGAATGAACAAATACTTTTCCCCCTTCTAAATATGAAATAATGGAAATGCCTGATTAGCAGTCAACGGGCCAAGAATTGAACATGCATGCCATTTGAAATGTCTCGTAATTTGAGTCTATATCTTGAAAGAATGAAAAACCACAGGATTTATTAATCAAGATGAGAGAGTGGTACATATGGCTGAAAAAATTAATCCGGGCCAAGAGGAGGGGTAGCATGTATAATTTTCTATACAAGATCATCAGTCAGACCTCTCTGAAGCCCAAATGAGAGAGCTCTTATATTACATGACCAGGAATAAAGCTGGATGTGAGGTAGTCCCATACCTCCCTGTGGCTTAGGTCTTTGTATGTAAGTCTTCTTAATTCTGAGGGTCTTACCATTCCACATAAACTGAGTTACACTCATCAAATTTTGTAAAGAAAGCCTTGCCAATAAAAACTGGAATGCATTGAAAAAGAAATAAGAATTTTGGTAATATATTCATTTTCACAATATTAATACAGCCTGTAAGAGAGATGGGTAGACTGGATCATTTTTTTTTTAATTTTGCAAAGTATTATCAAACAATTTCAAAATAATTTTCATTAAATAATGCGGAGAATGTTTTGTAATAGTGACCCCTAGGTATCTAAAGGAGTCTGATACTTTCAAAGGAAGGGAGATGAATGTTTAATGGTAAGTTATAGGTCTAATTGGAAACAACACATTCTAAAAGAAATTAATCTTATATCCTGAAATTTTCCCAAATCCCTCTAAAATTGACATAATGACCAGCAAAGGTTTCTATGTTTTTTAAGATAAATTACAGGTTGCTAATTTCTCTAAGATAGCTGCTAAAGCTAATGCGCTAAAGGACGGTAATTAGCATTAACCACCAAGTTCGCGTTAGCTTAGCAACCAACAAGGTAGCATTAACTTGCCTTAGCAAACAAACTGAAACTATATTCTTTGTCACAGAGGCAAAATATATATTACCTTAAATAACAGACTTCTGAATGTCACATTCTGTGAATACTCTTAATGTTCACTGGGCCCAGACTCTTTTAAATGTGTATATATACTGGCAATAAACTAAATTATGAATGTAAACAAAACAAAACCCCCGTTGAAGTCCTGTGCAACGCTCATGTCTAAAACTACCTTGCCACTTCACTCTACTCTTTTCTCACAGGTGACAATGGACTCCTTGAACCACACACAGTCTTGGTGATCAGCGGAGAAATGTAGAGAGCACCCAGTGAGAGTCTGTGCCTCCCGTGTTGCCAGAGGAGCTCACAGACATACCCGGTAGTCCGGAGCGCTATCTGGTGAATGATCTCCAATGAGGCCAGAGGAGCTCAGTCTCTGGTTAACCCAAATCACCATCGCGCCAAGCAAATGAGTAACACTTCAATGTGTGACTTACAGACAGTTTACAAAAGCAGTGCACTTTCAACACTCAGAAATGATGATCGAAAGAAAAAAACACATATTGGTTTAAAGTATATTGAAGAAATGCCAGAGCAACACGTAGTGCATCTACTCCGAAAGGTTCCTAATTGCATCACCCCTACTTTCTCACATGCACTCTACCTCCCACAAGTCCCATCCCCAACCAATCACAGTTCCTGCAAAAAAAAATGGTACTTTGACAAAAAAGCTTAACGTCTAACTTAATGTATCTAACTCTGATATAACATATAGTATAAAACTATGTTTATACAAAATCAGATTATATTATTGCTATTTTTTATTGTTATTCACATAAATTTAGCCTATATATTTTTTAACATGAGAACAGATTAGGAACCAACCAAACTAGCCACTACAATAAAATAGCTAATATAAAAAGTCTGTAAATAATTTTGATTTTTAAATTGAAATTGAATACAAAACCTGATTATGTACTAACCAACCAAAAAGCTATTCAGGGACAGCCTGTGTAGAAATACTGTAAAATAGTGGAACCCATGCCTCTTTGAAATCAACTGCTCTGCCGAGATTATCTAATTATCCAAAGACTGTAAGTGTGTTTTGTCAGCCAAATAAGTTGGCTGCTGAGCTGGAGCTTAACGGTGGAGGTTTGCAGATCCCTAGAAGGGATCATGGCACTTCTTTTATAAGATTTTCTATGGTAGAATGTCAAGGAGATTCTTGAGACATTTATAAACTTTTTAAATTAAATACCAACCATTGTGTTCCTTGACTGCATCTAAGAAATATCTTGCCACAAAAGACTGTTTCCTGCTGGAAGTACCTGCTTTAAGCCAGATAACCTTGTGAGAGAACCTTTGGTTCAGTCATTGCAGCCATTCAGGTGTATACTACATTTTAAAGGTCCCTTCAGTTTTACTCTTTCCTAAATCCACTGTAATATAAACTGTATGCCTATATGGCATTTATTTTTATTCAAAGTACAGTCAACTAGGATACTAACTAAAAAATAAATTCAAATGAAGAGGCAGTGAGGCTGGATTCTGCACCCCAAAAAATACTCATACAGAGGATGATTTGCTGTGTCAAAGTTTTTTACTAGGAAATGTAACTTTGCAGATGCACCACTATGAATATGAAAGCATATGCAAGAAAATGTGTGTCTATCAAGCATTAATTTCTGACTTTGTCAGCTAATGGAACAAGCAGGCAGTCATAGAATAAAAAAAATGTAGCCCTAAATAGCTACCTCAAAAGCAACCCTCAAATTGTATTTTACAGCACAGTCTTGATGGTTTACTTTGTAAACTGTATTAAGGTATCATAGTGGCTTTAAAGAGAAACCAGTTTGCTACTTACCCATCTACATACAGATGTAGCAAAATACCTCTTAAAGTAAAGCAAATAGGGTCCACATGTAGGGTCCAAATTATATCATTCAATTTTTTTTTTTTTATAACACCAAACTTATGTTATACTATATAGACTGATTTATAGATTTTCTCATGCTATAATTAAAAACAATTTTTTTCAGTGATATTGTCTGCAATATTACCATCAAAATAACATCTGAGTTTTGTCTGATGCAAGCTCCTAAAATAAAATCTATGTTTAACACTGTATTAAAATTAATGGCTTGCAATAGGATACATACCAGATACCATTTGGACCTTGACAATAGTAGTTCTTCCTCTGAATCTTCTTTTTCCCAGGCTGCCTTCTCTCTAGACCATTGGCATCAAGGTTCCTCATAACCTGAAGCACGTCATTCCTAAATAAAGTGAAATGAAATAGTATATTGATTGATGTTTATATCATGAAACAGTGACTTTGAATAAAATGGACAATCTGTCACATTATGTGTAATGTCATACACACAATAGAGTGTCTCAAAGGTTACAGGAATGGATTTAGTAAATAAAGTATATTCTTTTCTACACCATATGAAAGAAACATGTAAAAATATTCAGTACCTATAGCAACGACGAACACCACTGCCATCTTGTACTTTCTTAGGCATGGCCCGAATAACCTGGCCCAACTCGCTCTAATTTTTTTTAACAGATAAAAAAAAATGTAAATTGGCAACACTTCACCCCAATATTTCTATAATGGGTCTACAAAGCAACAGTGTGTTTATATACATGTGCATCAATACCTCTACGCACCATCATTTTATTATGACATTCATTTGCAAAAGAAGAAAATGGATACATTAATAATATTATGCTTCTGGGACACAAAGGACAAGCCAGTTTCCTTATCACAGGTTTAGTCTTCAGGTTCTTAGTCTTGAATTTCTTAATTAAAATTTACCTCAGCTAATATTCATGTGCTCTCAGGAAGGTGCACATTGATTTTTGTGTTTAGCCTTTGTTGAAGAGGGCTTCAGTCATTTCATCTGTGGTTTACATTAAGCAACAGCAGTTCACACTACCCATAGTAGCACTAAGAGAACACAAACATATTGTAAACAGTTTAGTAAACACAATGCAGTAAACACAAGTTTATCAAAATGTAGAATTCTTGTCAATATATGACAAGAAATAGATTCAGCTGAATGCTGCAATATGCGACATCACAGCCATAAGTTTTGTAAGATAAACTCAGTGGTATTAGAACCTGATGTCATCTATTACAAATTTAAGATGTTTTTGTTCTATCTGAACAATTCTGAAGAAACTTCTCTGCTTAAAATATGCTCAATGATTTGTTTAATGATGCTCTCTAACTATTTTAACAGGTCCAAAAGATATGATGTTCTACATGTTAACAATCAGTTCTTTAAAAAAAAATCACCAAAGATACTTCTTTCATACTCCATTGTTTTCATTCCAATTCTGTGAACACACACACACACACACACACACACACAAAGTGAAAACAATAGAAATTTGGAGTACATGAGCACACACTGTAAAGTTCACAGCATAGACAGTACATAAATTTCAAGCTAGCAATGACAACAACAACAATAATAATAATATGTGATCTAATCTTACCTTGTGTAGCATAATTAAATTATCTTTAAATCTGGGGTTCCTAACTCCAGTCCTGGGGATTCCTGTCCTTAACAGTTTAAACTTGTCTTCAGAGAGAGAGAGAAAAAGAAAGAAAGAGAGAGAGAAATTACAGTTTTGTAGGAGGGAGTCTTTCAGTCTTCGACATTACATCGCAAACAAAGTAATAAAGAGCTAAATATCTCCAAAAGACGTCGCTACTTAATTTATTAGTTCCTCAGTTAGCTAGTATATACTTGACTAACACTAGCGAGCTAGCTAGTTAGCGCCCACATGACGTTTTCTTCCGAATGAAATTTGAAACACAAAATGCAAAATAAATTATTTTTATATTATATTTGATATACTTTGCACTTTAAGCACAATGCATTTTATTCTGATACATGATGCTTTTTTCGGGCAATACTGATGACTGACAATGAACGCTGTAGTCCTAATACGGCCACTGTACCCGCAAGCAAGTCTGTGCCTCCCGCATTGCCGGACTCACAGACATACCCGGTAGTCTGGAGCACTGTCTGGTGAATGAACTCCAATGAGGCCGGAGGAGCTCAGTCTCTGGTTAACCCAATTCTCCTTCATGCCAAGCGAATGAGTAATACTCCAATGTGTGACTTACACACAGTTTGCAAAAGCAATGCACTTTCAACACTCAGGGATGATAATGGAAATTTTGGTTTAAAGTATTTTGAAGAAATGCCAGAGCAACACTCACCGCGTCTACTCCGAAAGGTCCCTAACTACATCACCCCTACTTTCCTCTCACACACACACAACCTCCCACAAGTAACGTCAACAACCAATCACATTTCTTGCAACAAAAAAAAAAGGTACTTTGTAAACCAATTAGGCTGAAAAAACTTATTACACTCACATGAGTGAGTAATCCATGGAAAATGAGAAAAACTGTATATGCTAAAAGGTGTATGTATTTTGATGTATGTTTTATGGCCAAAGGGGCTACAGCAGTTTTAGTTGACGTTTCTGGTATCAAACTATAGTGATCAGCTGTTCAGTAATGGAGACTTGAGTATAAACTGTTCTTAGCAATTGCTGTCTTCAGACTATCCAAACATCTTTAGGGTGTCTGTGTGGTACTGTGTACAGTAAAACCTTGATGGTCTGTAGGCTATCCATGCAGGGCCATCTTCAGCAGCAGTGAGTAATTTTCAGATTAAGGAGAAGCAGAAGTAGGGCCATCAGGATGGATTAGGCAGGTCTGGGGCAGAAGGAGTCAGGATCACAGGTATCTCAGGAGTAGGGTATAGCTCCTCCTATTGTCTTTACTAACATATAAATACTGTATATGAACTCCTTCTTCATAGCTGATGGCCTAGTTTATAAAAATAAATAATTATATTATAAATAATTAATAAATAATTAGTTTATAAAAAGTAAATAATCTCATCATCTTCAGCCTTTCAGAATTAAGTGCTTTGGGTTTTGTCCATCTGTGTATTTGCCTGTAGTGATGGATGTCTGATTTACTGAGGCTGTGATTTGCTGAGGCTGTCCCCATGTGACACTTCCCCTTACTTGAAACACACTCTTCTTTCTCTGCTGTCAATTTTCTCAGACTTGCTGAAGCCAGAAAACCAAACCTTGTGAATGTATTGTTTATCAGTTTACATCTATTTATAGAATAGTGTCTTAGTTTTTTCTGAGGATTCTATTCCAAGAAATTCCAGAAACTGGTGAAAACTGTTTAAGGACATGTGTAGACATGCAAAATAATATGATAGTGTATTCACTGTGTGTGTATAAATAAGGGTATCCTTTTTTTTAATTGGCTAAGCTAAGTCGGCTTAATTGGCTAAGTGTGTTTTTAAAAATGTCTACACTGAATTGGGTTGAGTGTGGTTTACTAACCCGAATATTCTCAGTATAAACTAATCTACTGAAAGCAAAGGTATGTGAGCTGTAATGTTTCTTAGTTTGTTTGCAGAATAAGAATGAATCTGTTTCTCTCTCAGAATTGCTAAACCACTTTAAGATTATGGACGCTTTGCCAAAATTTACTGTAATCAAGGTGACATTTACCTTTTCTGATTGGCCAGACATGTGTGGTATCACAGACACTATATCCCATTTCTAGCATGTCAGGATTTTTGCATGCAAATGCACTGTAATTATTATACTGCCTACCAGTAATAATTGCTCAGAGAAAAGTAATTGGCATGGAATTTGAAGTGGGGTGGTTATCAAAGGTATTAGGGGTAAGACACATGAGGAAACTAGAGAGGGACATGAATAAAAAAGAATGAGAGGAATGAAAATAGGCAAAGGATCTCAGTAGAAAATATTTAGAAAATAGTCAGTGAGCATGTGAGCATGTTGTCTTGTCTTGAATGTCTTATTGTTATGAATCTGACCTTTAAAAAAATCTGTCATCCCCTTCTGATTAACTACATAATCACAGCAGATTTTTTTCAGAACCATAAGGCAGAACAATAACATCATAGACCAGTAGTTAATGACTGTTTTTTTTTTTTTATTGAAATTCAATACATTTCAATACATCATAAATGGCATATCATTATTTATGATGATATGCCATTTATGATGTATTGAAATGTATTGAATACATCATAAATGGCATATCATTATTTTCAATTATCCAGTCAGCCAATCATGTGACAGCAGCACAATGCATAAAATCATGCAGATACAGTTCAAGAGCTTCAGTTAATGTTCACATCAGTCAGAATGGGGGGAAAATGTGATCTCTTCAACTTTAGCCATGGCATGGTTGCTGCCAGATGGGCGGGTTTGATTATTTCAGTTTCTAGAGTTTACACAGAATGGTGTGAAAAGCCAGATTGGTTAGAGCTGCCAGGAGGGATATAGAAACTCAGTTCTGTAATAAGTAATTAGTTATCGTGTGTTTCACTTTACAGTACTATTCCAGATCATCATTACTTCATAGGGAACAAAACAGTAACACTTCAGTAATTAGTAATGGGTTATCATGTGTTGTGGCATTCACCGTCAAATAACGCTACTTGAAGCCGGGGTCTATTGTCCTGGCTCTTTACATGCACTGGACTGATTATTGGCTGTACCCACCATTGAGGTCACCAAGGTCCTGACCTTGGTATTTTTTTCGGTTGTGTATATAATAAAAGTCATGAAATAACTGCCTAATAATAGCTACTTTGGTACTGCAAAGATATTGTACAACACCATGATATCCGACTTTCTCATCTGAGCTGCCTCAGAGGTCTAAGGCCCTTATCAATGTCATAATGTTTGAGATGGCCAATCAAATCAAGTCTTTACTGTTCACAGAGGCTGAGCATGAATTCCAGTGCAATGCTTCAGTTCTAATGGTCAAAGATTGCAAGGTAAGATATAAGTAGCTAAACACTTAATATTTGACAACTGTTTTACAACAGAAATGTTAAACGACCGAGAGTAATATCTGGGGATGCAGACTACTCAACTTTTGTCAAATTTTGCCGTTTTGAATTGAAAATATATCATTTATGTGATTCATGTAATGTAATTCAGAATTGTTAATGTGAAGAGAAGAGAAACATGAATGGAGCCATTTTCAGCATATAAGGCATAAGATTAAGATTTTTTTTTTTTTTACCTGGCTTTCCCGATAGCCTTTCGGTAATTTCACTTGTCTAAGAAAGTGATTCTTGAGAGTTATCATCCTCAGACCTACACTAGAACATTGTGTGTTTTTAGGTTGTGGTTAGGACAGTCATTTAGTCTATTAAAATAAAAAATATTATTTGCAAATAGTTCAAATGCATTACTTTACAATAAATTCTAGTTCTTTAACTATTTATTCTTTATTCTTCTCTTTCTTTATTCTTTTAATTTTCTCTTTTTGACAAGAAAGCCCCAAGTGTCTGCAACCATTGCATTTTGATATGTCCATGTCTGGTCTGTGCTCTAAAAGTTAAAGGGATAGCTCACCTAACTATGTCATTCCAAACCCAAATGCTATTTTTTGTGAAACTTAATAGAAGATATTTTTTCCCACTCTGTTCCACTCTATTACAGCTCTATGTTCTAAGAGAATTTTAAAAAAAAGTGTATGACATATTGTTCCAAATGGCAAAATTTATTACATATGTTGGCCTTTATCTCATTTAGGACCAAGGACCATTAAGGAACTTTATCACATTTAGGTAAAAGTTATTACAAATATTAAAAACAGAGCACTGGGTCCTGAAAAGGTTCTCAGGCACTAGGATGCCTCTGGACACAGAAGAATCGCACTGGCCTTTGAGTGAAAGGTAAAATCTATGCCAAATAATCCTTGAAATGTTTCTTATTTAAGGCCATTTGTGTTTGGAATATGTGATGGTGTATTGTCAACAATCAACATTCATATAGACTAGCCTCTTCTGTATTTCCAGATTGTAGTGTGGATCATTCATTGCAACATTTTAACCTGATTCTCATATATTACTGATTCTGTATTACTGCAATTTATGCTGCTTCCTACTGACATGGTTTCAAGCTATTGTTATCCAATTTTTGCTCTCCAAACTTCTTAAAATGCACATATGTAGAGCAGGGATATCAAAATGTTTCTGGGGGTGGATTGATCATGCCCCTGATCCCCCCTAGCAAGCTCAGTTTTTGGACCTCTGTATTTCTAAAACTTTGCATACTGCCATGATTATTGGATTTCAGTTTATTCATCTAGTTTGTTTTTGTTCTCATTTTCTCTTTGCTTTCTTATTAACCATATGCTTTTGTTGCATTTGAACTGAACTCATATTCCCTTTAAATATTTTAAAAAATATTTTAAAAAATATCAGATATGTGCATAATGTTTTCTCAAATTACCTTTATCTTCTATGTCTTCTATTAGCAGTAACTTAATTTTATAAGTTGGAATTTTATGGGGTTAAATGCTCCACTTAAGAGGGCCAGAATTTTTAAGTACCTGGAAAGCTTGCAAACATATATTGTCTTTTTACAAGAGACACATTTAAGACCTTCAGATCACAAGGTCATTTACAAAAAATGGGTAAGGCAAATGTTTCATTCAAGATTTCAAAGTAAGGCCAGGGGAGTTGCTATACTGATCATTAAAAATATTCCATTTTCTCCCACCTCTGTGCTATCAGACCATTCAGGCAGACACATTATTGTGCCTGGCACTCTTTACAATACCCCTGTCATCTTAGACAATACTTATGGACCCAGTTGAGACAATACAGATTTTGTTAACAGAATAATCACTCTTCTCCCAATCTCAATTCCTACCTTCTCATTTGGGCGGAGACAAATAATAAACCAAAGTTGGATGGCTCACCTGACAAGTCCCAAAAACACTGCCTCATCACACAAGCACTCAAGTCTTAATACATAAGGTCAAGAAGATGTTTGGCACGTTTTCATCCTACTAATAGGCAGTACTCTTTCTTCTTGTCTGTGTGTCATTTGTACTCTTGAATTGATTATTTCTTTCACGACAAAATGTTTCTTTTTCAGGTTTATGACTTATAGCAGCATTGTTATTTCTGTCCATTCTCCCCTCTCACTGTCACTCTTGTTTCCTGATAAACCTTCTATTCCTAAGACTTGGAGATTTAACTCTCTTTAACTCAGGTTTTTCTAAGGTATTTGCTAATCATATTAACAATTTTCTGGATATCAGTATTACTCCTGGTATGTCTCCGTTGGTTATCTGGGAATCACTTAAAGCTTATGTTTGAGGTCAGATTATATCTTTTACATCCTCTCTTACAGCTAGGCTTTCTGACAATGGAACTGAAATTCAGCAACTTGATGCATTCTATGCTACTACACCTGATCCAGTGTTTTTCAAAAAGACAGTGATGCTTCAGTTGGAATTTGATATACTCTCCACAAAACAAACAAAGCAAATGTTATTGAAGTCACAGTCGTTGTTATTTAAACATGGAGATAAACCCATAAGTCCTAGCACTCCAGGTGAAACAACATTCCTCTCATAATATTATCTCCCAAATTCATCAGTTGGATGGGGAAATGTCAGAGACCACATTCATATTACTAACACTTTTAGGATTTTTTTTTTTTACTTGACCCTCTACCCGTCTGTTTTAGATCCAGAAATGGCCTGCACAGATGATTTTTAGAGACTTACCTGTGCCCATTATATATGCTATTTCAAGGGTTGAACTGGAATCTCCTTTCATCACACAAGGGATTATCTCAGCCATCCAATCAGTGCAGAGCAGTAATGCCCCTGGTGCAGATGGTTTCACCATGGAATTTTATAAAAGTTTCTCTCACATTCTTTCATCTCCCCTTCTGGCTATGTTTTACAACTCATTTGAATCTGGCATTATACCTCATTCACTTTGATAAGCAGCTATTTCTTTAATTTAAAAAAAGGCAAGGACCCACTCAAATGCATTTCCTACCATCCAATTAGTCTCCTGAATGCAGATACGAAGATCATAGTCAAAATTTAGAGCCCAGAGACTTGAATCAGTATTACCTAATAAAATCCCTGACCAAACAGGTTTTATTAAAGGCCAATTATCTTTCTTCAATGTCCATAGAGTAACGAACATTATGTACTCTAGCTCACGATCCTGTCCTCCTGAGGTTCTGCTTTTGCTCAATGCTGAGAAAGCCTTTGAGAGGGTTGAATGGCCCTATCACTTTTATACTCTCCCTAAATTTGGATTTCACCAGAAGTTTATAGCTTGGGTTAAATTGTTGTATACATCACCTCTAGCCTCAGTATGCACTAATGACGTTTAATGAAGTTTTCCCATTTGGCTTGTGGTACTAGGAAGGGGTGTCCTCTCTCTCCTTTGTTTTCTGCCATAGCTATTTAGCTATTGCTATTCATAATGATCCTCAAATCCATGGATTAGACAGGGGTGGCTTGCAGCATAATTGTAAATGTTGAGGATATATTATTTTCATTTCCAACCCGCTTCATTCCTCCCTCATATATTCCAGACAATTTCATAATTTAGAACCTGTTCTGGCTATAAATTAAAGACATCCAAAAGTGAGATATTTCCCATTAATATGTCAGAGCCATATTAATTTTGGAAAGTACCAAACATAGTCTGTCTACAGTAGGTGGGCTTCACTCACTCTGTCACTGATTGGCTGGGTAAATTCTATCAAATATCACAATTGGGAGGCGAAGGTGGATGCAGACAATTTACTAAGTACAGAGCAAACAAACAACCAAAAATGTGAAAACAAGAACCACAAATATGAACTGTGGATTCAAGGCAAAAAACATACAGACTAGAAGCAATACTGTGGCACACACGACAATAAATGACAATTACAACAGCTTGACAATGAGACACTGAAAAACTAGAACTTAAATAGTGGTGCTAATCAAGGTGAAACAGGAAACAGGTGTGAGTGATGGTGACGTACAGTGCTTAACACGACCCACCCCCCTTAACATGCAGCTCGAGACTTGCAAAACACTGTCAAGAGGGGGTCCTGGACAGTCAGGCGAGGTGTCTCTTAGCGGATAAGGGTCCTTAGGCCGACAAGGTTCTTTGTGAGTGATACCCGTAGTGGCAGAAGACATGACGTCCTCCACAAGGCAGTAATGCAGAGGGATCACTTCCGCATAGCAAAGGTCAAGAGCTTTAGTAACTGTATTTCTGAAACTGCTGATCTCCTGGGATTTTCACACACAACAGTCCTGTAGTTTAAGCAGAATGGAGTGGAAAACAAAGAACATCCTGTGAGTGGACGATCTGCAGGCTGAAACACTTTGTTGATGCGAGAGATCAGTGAAGAATGACCAGACTGTTCTGAGCTGACCAGAAGTCTATAGTAACTCAAATAAGCACTCTTTACAACTGTGGTGAGCAGAAAAGCATCTCAGAAGGCACAAGTTTACAAGTGTACCTGTCTGCATCCTGCAGGATTACAAACCACACCCCTTACAAGGCATGCCCACTATTACAAGTTGCGCTTACAACTAATGCGCTTTTACCGGGCAGAAAGCTCGCTTGCATGGCTCTGTACACTGGACTGGATCTGGCAATCCCTTTTCAGTGAGGTCAGTCAGCAGGTTGGTGATGTCCGAAAAATTAGGTTCAAACCTACGATATTAGCCAGCCAGCCCCATGAGCTGCCTCACCCCTTTTTTGGTGACCAAGCGTTTTTTGGTGCACCATTAAGCATTACCTGCTGGTTCCCCCACCAAGTTTTGGCACAACTGCACTATTACACTTACCCACTGGCTCCCCTGCCTCCTCTCTATCCACAGCTGATGCTCAATCACACCCCTGCTTCCATAGTACTATTTCCAAATTGTATAGTATAATCTCTTCTCTGGTCTCCTCTCCTGCCCTTGGTGCTAGACAGAAATGGGAGACTGATTTGCAGTTGACCCTTGAGGACAAAGATTGGAATTGTACCCTCTGGCAGATTCATTCATCTTCAGTCTCTAATTGACATAGTTTAATTCAGTTAAAAGTGGTACATCGAATGTATTGAATTAAGACCAGACTATCCAAGATTTGTCCAGAGCTGGACCTTTTATATGACAGATAAGAGCAAAATTAGATAACATTAGATAACATTAGATGACACCAAGCTCCTGCTGACCTATATCACATGATTGGGACTTCCCCGCTATCACATATTTCTGGCAATCAATATTTAAATGCTTCTGTAACATTTTTAACAAAACCCTTAAGCCCAGTCCTTTAGTTGCCTTATTTGGTTTGGTTTACCTTTTAAGGAAGGTTCTTGTTCAGATTTAGTACATAGAAGTCTTGGGAACCTTTCCTCACATTTCTTTCAAAGGTTACTGTACTTGGCATTCCAAATAACTGTTAAAAATTTTCTCTTTCTTTTTGGCTATACATGGTTGCTTTTTTTCAAATATTTATTTATTTATTTGTTTGTTTTTTGTTTGTTTAGTTATTTAGGTTTTTTGTTTGTTTGTTTGTTTGTTGTTTGTCCTTCCCCTCTCCCTGTCTCTATCCTTGAGTGGTTGTTAATGGGTTCAGCGGGTAGGTTGAAGGTGGACAGGGTCTTTGTGTGCTATTGAATATGGTCATATATGTTTGCAATTTAATTGTAATTCTGTAATTTATCATAAACAGAGCATTCAAAAAGAAAAACGACAGAGCAGACCATCCAAGACATATCCACTCGTCTCACATGCATCACGAAGCGTGGTGGCATGGAAAACTCAAAAAAGAGTTTCCTAACAAAAAAGCACATCAAACAACTTACCGCAGTGAAGTTAAATTCATTCAGAATCGCCTCAACATGTCACAGACATTATTATGCTCATTAATCAGATGTTCTGCTGAGGCTGTTAGGATTGATCATTACAGTTGCAACAGTAGTTCCTTTGCACCTGGCTGTGACAATGTGGTGCCACATAGATACTGGAGGGGTGTGGAGCCCCAGTGTGAGAGTAGAGCACATCAACCTGGCACATCAAGTAAAGCACATTAAGCTGGAGCTGGTGATCTCTTTTCTTACAAGTTTTGAGACACGGCAACATGCTGGTCTATTTGGACAACATAGTGGTGGTCAGATACATCAATCACCAGGGAGGCATGAAGTCAGATGGCACTCTCTGCTTTGCATGAAAACTCTTCAGGTGGGCCAACCCATGCTAAGCCTCACTGAGAGCAACTCAATTGCTGGGATGGCACAACAGCAGAGGTGCTATCATGCCTCTAACAGTGCTATCATGCCTCTACCACTAACAGACGTGGTATCATGCCTCTCGGAAAGGTTTGACAGGTCAGCCTCTTCACTGATGGGTGGTTAGCAGCTGGATAGGTTAGGATGCACTGGCACACAACTGGCCTCATTTTCTACTGTATGCATTTCCACTACTTTTGTTAACTCATCAACTGACCTAAAAGTGTACCATGAAGTTGAATGTGTGGATTGTTACTTTTTATTTTTTTATTCCTTTTTTATATATTTCCCTGTCATTTGGAAGCGTCGTTGATCTGGCAGGAACTCCGCAAGAAGATTTCAGGGAATGTTGTATGACATCAATATTTACTACATCATATGGTCACTTCATGACTTTGTTGAAGGTATGGGCATGCATGCACACAAAAAGATATACAGCCCCTGGCAGTCACCTAATGTTCACAGAATCACAGTACATACATAACTAAAATTCTGGAGGCCAAAATACTATACAAATGTCAAATGCTATACAACCACACACAAGAGGCCATTTTGTGCACTTTCCAAACAAGCAACTCATGCTGACTCTAACTAACATTCCCCCTTCACACTAGTGCAGCTTCCAAAACCATTTCATCTGCCTTCACAGACAGACAGTTTTGTCATGCTCATCCCCACTCTTTTCCTGCCGCTCCTTTCACCACCCAGAACTCTTTCTTTCCTAGAAAAGGCAAAGGGATTGGTGGCATGTTTTCTCCCAGATCAAGGATGGACTGGGTTCATGAAAATCAATTCCATTATGTTAACAAAGTACCCATAAAAGTTTTGTAAAAGTCACATCAATTCCTTATTTGTTTTACCTAATAGAAACAAGAGAAAATGTCTCTTGTCTGTCTCTAACCCTCACCTTTGTCCTTAGCTTGGCAGCCATGTCTTCCCCCAGAAAGGAATGGCTGAGCTTGTGGCCAGAGGATGGGACGCTACCTTGAAGAGGGTTTTTTTTTAGTCTGGGAGACGAGAGTTCCCATTCACTTCCCCTCCTTGTG
The DNA here is from genome assembly GCA_037576675.1 of Pangasius sanitwongsei. Classification (NCBI taxonomy): domain Eukaryota; kingdom Metazoa; phylum Chordata; class Actinopteri; order Siluriformes; family Pangasiidae; genus Pangasius; species Pangasius sanitwongsei. The sequence goes on along the minus strand of CM075022.1, from coordinate 8,274,695 downwards.
TCTGCTGTCAGTTATGGACCAAAGGGCACTGGTACAGGAACAGCAATAAAACATTAAAAACTTGGGTTTCTAAACTTTGTTAAAGTCATATAAAAAACACACTTTAAATTCAAGCATATTAGTTTTACATTTGTGCTGTTGATGGTAACTAATTTGTAATCTTTCTGTATTTCAAGAAAAAGACACCTCATGACTGGCAAAATTAGATTGAGCCCCACACCAAAATGCTGCTGGTCTGGAACCAAGAACCAGTAGCATTAATTTGACATGACAACTCAAGTTATTTACGTGGCCATCATAAAAGACAAAAGACGTTTTTGGTTTTTTTTCAATATCACAGTTCTGTGTGGGGCTGGCATTGCATCCATAGTGTATTTCTGCCTTGCTTACAGTGTTCCCAGACTAGACTCCAGCTCCACTATGACACTGTCCAGGATAAAGCAGTTACTGAAGATGGATGAATGAATGAATGATTGAATGAATGAATGTCACAATTGTGAATCAATGGTCAGAGGAAAAAGAATGTGAATGTGAAATCCATTGCATGGCTACATGTTTGCAATAGATTAGCTAAGAGCAATCAAAGCATGTATTTGTCACCTTGCATATAATCACTGTCTATAACAATATGTTTGTGCGACTGTATGTATAGATGCTGAATGATGATGAAATGTTGAAATATCACTACCAGAAATAAAACTGCTGTCATAGAAAGCATGTGATCGGCACTGTTTATTATTTTTATGCTGTGTGTTAGGGAACTTCTACAACTAATTAGGTAATAGCTCAGCTGTCAAACTGGTGGAAAAGCAAGTCAGCTCCTTAAAAGGTTTGGTGGTTCCAGCACCAACTCTGTGTGAATAAAAAGGGGTATTAGAGACCCTCACTTAAAAAAACAAAGCCAATAAAAGGATTGTATGCAGTGTATAAGAAAATGACAAAAGAGCCACCATGCCAACCTTTAGGCAGAAGAAAAGAGACAGGAATGAGCTGAGTGCCTATGGGTTTTTTTGTCTGTTTTCTGCAACACATTAACATTTTTAATTTTACTGTAGGCAGATTATGATCTTTCACTCCATGAAGCACACTGATTGCTATTTATGATCTGTGATAAGGTAAATCAGCATAATTGGCACATTATACACTGCCCTCCAAAAGTTTGGAAACGCCTGAACAAAATAGGGTTTTTGGGCAATATCAGCATAAATCCTCT
>CM075022.1:8251207-8273382 GCA_037576675.1 Pangasius sanitwongsei | reverse complement strand
CCGCAAGAAGTCCGGTTGGTTAAAATCTATCCACTGTCCACTGATGGAGTCCTGAGTACAAAGCTGCTCGTGGCAACTGCAGCCCCAAAGCCACTACAGCAATCGCGGTCCCAAGCCATCACAGTACAGCTCCCCATATGTGATCCCCAAGCCATCTCCCCAGCCCCCAGGTTTAACCATCCCCAGCAAACCAAACGGTTCTTCAGGTCGTCCATGTTATACAGCACTCTCCACTACCATCATCAAAACACCAACTGATGGAATGTCTTTTGGAAGAATGACGTTCGTCCTTCCAGTACAATTCCAGAGACGTGTAGAATCAATGCAGTGAAGCTGTTCTGGCAGCTTGTAGTGGCCAAATATGATACTAAGACACTTAAATACACTTAAACACATATAATATTTCAGATTAGGTGATGTGATGTTAACACATTTCTTATTGGGAAGACCAACCTGAAAAAAATGTGTAAGAGTTTCAGCTAGAATGTTTTCCTGAGCAACCACCTGCTTGGGCAAGGCCTTAAAAAGTCGTATGAACTATATTTAAATTAGTCTTATATTTGACAAAGTGCCTGCCAGTGCCTGCTTTAGTTTGGTTTTATCTTATTTTAACAGTAAATTGTCCGTTTCACTGTGTGTCTTTATTGCCTTGAGTAAACTTCTATCTGTGTGTTGACCATCCTGTCAATCTGCGTACGAAGCGAAGGTCGTTCTCTCATCACCTGTTTTCCCAGCTCTGTTTTCCGTCACCACCAATACTCTCATACTCACAGAGATTAGAGTGGTGGAGGTTTCTGATGACCGTCTGGATTAACACATGACAATCACTTGACCGCTGACCCACGTTCACAGCTGTTAACTGAGCCTGAACAGCAGAGTGGACCGGAAAACTGACAGGAAGTGCAGCTTGTGCTTGTCCACAGAATGGGTCTGTTGTGTCTAGGACAGTCCAGGATTTTCTGGAATGCCTGATGGATACATCTTCCATTATGTAATTAGGCTAGTAATTATTTTTAGTTTTCACCTTGGTCATTGATATATATTCAGCCTGAAATTTCCACAATAGCAAACTAACATCAGTCCTAATAGCTTCAAGCATTGTTAATAAAAATGTAAATCGCGATCAGACAAAGAAAATCAAATTTCGTAAGCCTAATACATTTCAAGTTTTCCTAGACTGCTCTAGACTGATCTCAAACCACAGAACACTTAGTTCTCGAACTTCAAAGCTGAAAAAAGTAGAAATGGAAAGCTGTTGCACCTGCTGTGTGGACGTTGACACAGCCTATACTGTATAAGAACAAGACAAGAGTGGCCCATGGATACGTCCTTGTGGTATACCACAGCAAATGTGATATGTTCCAGATACAAATTCACAGCAAGGTAACAGAATACTGTTACATGTGTTTAAATCAGGCAGCACAATCCAGTTTTCAAGTCTGTCTGCAGCACTGAAGTCCAAAAGGACATGGACTGATGATTTGTTCTCATCTGTATTCAGTCTGATGTCATTGATATGCCTTTGCCAGTGGTTTTTTTTTTTTTTCTGATCTAAAGCCTGACTTTCATCAAGTACATCCAGACTGGAAACTGGTCTGAGTTACTGATCACAGAATGGTGTTTCTTGAGTAATGGTTTTAAGACCACAACTTTAAGTGCATCTGAAAAGCAGCCTCATTTTAAGGAGATATTTATAATCTTAAAACTGTGCTGCTGAGACAGCCAAATAATGGATTTTATCTGTGATACCACAGCATGCCACTTCTATAACTTTACCTAAAGTGTTTAAAGTATCCTGTTCAGAGTTCCTGGGTAATCTTGCTGTCTCTCAGAGTGCTCTGCCGTGTTGTAGATCATCTGCCATGTTGTAGATATGTCAAACTCTAGCCCCAAGGTCAAATACAGCTCACAGCTTCATTTCATTTGGTCCTTGATTCATTCGAACTTGGAAAAAAATAATATCGACGGCCTGTAGTATCTACTACTCAACGTTCACGCTCACTTTTTCAAAGCATAACCAATAAAATGAGCCCTCATATGTGATGATGATAGAAAGGATGCGTGTTTTCTCCTGTCTTCTCTTAAAGGACAACCAAAGCCAGAAACTTTTTTGGTTTGAGATTTAGAAAAAGGCTGGATTAGGAAAAATGCAGACTCATTCATGTTCTGTATTTTGAATGGAAATGATTTCTGTTCTCAGACACATTTTGATTACGTATCACTACTTCTACTTCATTTGTATGGTACACCTACCTTAGCGGTGAGTGAATTGCAAAAAAAAACCAAAAAAAAAAACCTGTGATTATTAGAAATATGAACAGAAATGATGGCCAGGATTTGGGATTCTTTACAAGCACTTCATTGCCTCTAACGTGATACCCACGGAAACGTTTATGGAATATTTACTTTTACGGAATGAAGCGCAACAGGGCCGCCAGTAGTTGTAAGAAAAATACACAGAATGTTATGAAGTGACGCTGGTGCTGATATGCTTCTGTAGATTCATGCAGGCTCTCAGTGACAGTTGAAAGAGGTGATTATACAGTGAAATGACAGATTTGACAAATTTGATCTCTAAGTGGGCTGATATTTTTCAGCCAACTTCACTGGCCCATCAGTAACACATCATCAGCAGTGACTGAGAAGGTGCACGTGAAATACAGTCACAGGTGTAATGAAGATGAACAAGGTGGATTATTTACTTGATCATCCTTTTCGAGGAGCCTAATAACATATTTGAATTTATTTGGGTATGTTCTGGCGTTGATACGTTATTCATTTTCATTTGGTAGGTATTAAAAAAGTATTTAAATATGTGTGTGTGTGTGTGTGTGTGTAATAATTTGTCTCATGTCACGCCTTAGCCCTTCCAACTAATATCACAACGAGCTGCCACTGCTCCTTCCTGAAATCATCCCCCTTCGACAGAAACAGCAGATGGATTTCCGGTGTAATTACCGCAGAGTGAAATTAATCTTCTCATGAATAACAAACCCAATCCGCTGCTCTAATCCAGATTTTGCACTTCAGGCAGTGATTCAAGATCAAACCAGACGTGGTTGGTCCACTTCTCTTATCAGACGGCATGTCTGACCCAAGAATGAATTGTTCTTTTGAACTGATTCCTTTTGACAAATGACACAATCGACTCAGTGAACCGAATGGCATCATTGTCAGCCATACTAAAAGCTGACTCAAGGGGCAAAATAACAAATATTTACAAGATCCCTGTGATTGTCGTTGATGAACTCTCTGAGTGAAACGCCATCATGTAGTTCTCTCACTCTGACCTGTTGGGCGAATTGATTTCTGTCATGTTTGGCTCCCACCGAAAAGATGTACTCAAGATTCCATTAAAAACTGCAATGATAAGTTGGTGCAAAAATTTATAAAAGTGCACGGCTAGTAGGCTATAGCAGCTTAACAATGTAAAAAAAATATACATGTAGTTACATTTCACAAACTTTGATTTTTGATCTTTGATCATGAATATTGACCCAAGTGGGGAAGCTTGTTGCACTTGATAAAGATATTACACAGCAAAAATGGTAAGGATTGTATTTTAACTACAGGGTATTAGCTAGAATGTTGATAGATGCCTTGGAAAATTATTAGCAAAGGACATAAAAATGATAGGTACAAACTGAAAGGAATTGAGCTGTGCGTACTGTAAAAGCTAAAACGTGTTAATGTGGTACAATTTGGAGGTTTTATATGCCCCTGGGTAGAAAGTGAATTGGACGTTTGTTTCATTGAAAGAGACAGTCTGAAAGAATGGGGTCTGTAAATTGATTCAAATTTCTCATTAGTGGCGTATTAGTGGTGTATTACACTGACTTGAGATTCATCCAGCTCCTGACCTTAACAATTAGGAGAGAGACAACTAGATGATCTCCGAGCAGGAGAGGCAAGCAAATCATGGCAGTGTGGAGAGCTGACAGGTGACATATGGTATCAGCGTGGGACATGTAAGCACACAGCTGGGACAGGGCAGAGAGTTAATGGTATTGCTTCCAGGTAACAGACAGACTAATGATAAGCTTTGCAATGCATTGTATAATACTTTCAGAAAGCTGCCCCAATGGCATAAGGGATGAGAGATCAATAGCCCATGTACTAATACAATGTAAGCGAGCATATGTCTGATTCACATGTTCACCAAAAGGACAAATTTAAACCTGAATCAATTAGAAGAACTACAGCAGGCTGTAATGTTAGTGATGAAAAACAGAGAGTAGCTACTACTTCCTTAGTAACTTTGTCAGTCACCTCAACCAACCATTTTCTGTAGCTAGAGGTAAATCAAAACATTGCTTGTCTTCTTGAATAGATTCCTTCATGTTACCCCACAGCATTTCAATGAGATTGTAAAAAAAAAAAAAAAATACAGGAAATACTCATTTTAAAATATTTATTTGAGTTGGTATGTGGCTGATTTTAAGCCATGTTTTGAACCATTGCATAATCCAAATTCTTTTCAGTTTTAGATCATAGATGTACATCCTGATATCCTGCTGTAGAATTTCGACATATGACTTCATTAGTCCTTCAAGGATTAAAAGCCGTCAAGGCTTTGAGGCAAGAAAGTGATCATTTTACTTTGTCCATCAATTGAACTGTGCCACAGTTCAATTGAGGTCCATTTACTATATGTCCCATCTCTCCAAGGACTGGGCATTCTTGACCAAAATTAAGATCATTTGTGCAGGGCAGTTTCCCCTGTGGCAGCCTCCAGTGAACACCAGTCTTGTTCAGTCTTGTTTATGAAAAAATGGCTCTTGAAGGGTTCTTGTTTCTAGATTTCTCAAATAGTTCTACTTTTTCTAAACAGGAACACCCTCTGTTGTGTGGTTATGCATAGAAATTCCTTTATGCATTTCTGCATAAGGACAAAAGAGCCCTTTAGTTTGCCATATCAAACCTTAATACCTGCTCATTAAGGTTCAATATTTCATGTCTATGGATGCTTCTTTTGGTCTCCAGGTCCAGCAGTTCCTGTGGGCGTGGATGTGCAGGTGGAGAGTTTGGACAGCATCTCAGAAGTGGACATGGTGGGATGACAGCACTCAAGCTCAAATAAGGAAAAAAAAAAATCATTAAGGCGATCTGTGTGCCATTAGTTAGAATGCAAATGATTTCATTATCTTGGTATAATCAGGGTTGGGCCACTTTTACAAAACTCTTAAACCACTCTTAGTAAGAAACAGTTAATGTTACTTGTAAACTGTAAAACAACTCTCACCAAAAAAGTAACAGACACAGAAAGGACGCTCTCCACTCTTGGTTCAGTTCATTTCTGGAAATGTCTAGCTAGCATATGTTGTCGCTCTACACTGCTACTTGATGAAAAAGTTACTGGAAATACTACATTCATTTGAAAACAGCTCAATTACTGCCACATTAGTAAAAATGCAGCATCGCTACTCCTCAACACAGTAAAGCAGACAGTTGCTGTTGCTAGAGATTTATAAAATAATGTTCCTAGGGCATGTCATTATAGCATAGCCTAACCTAGTTTAGCAGTTCTGCACATTTGTATTGGTTTCTGGAAGCTATCTTTGTCATACGTAGAATCCAGGATACACTTGGTTAGTCAACTGAATTGGTGCCACTGTTTGAGTGGTCATGGGGATTTGCTGTTATGTAATATAGTCAGGGGGAAGGAAAGAAGAATGAGTCATCCAAGCAGATAGCATATAGGGTTTGCCCAGTGATGGAGGAAGGAATTAACCAGAATCCCCCATCTGCCCATGGTCAGAGAGTCTCTAATCTCAGATATACTACACTGATGCCAACTGTTCCACAGTTGTAGGAATTCAGTAGCTTTGTGTTGCATGCCAAATCCAATGTACAGAAGAAATGATTTAAAATTGCTCCACATTCCCATAGATTGGCCAGGGTCATTTTAATAATTATGTTCCCAGTAACGAAAGGGAATTGTTGGGAGATGTTAGGATCCTCTGATGAAGTGGACATTATGTGGAAACTAAATGGCAGCAGGGTAGTAAAGTGTCAAATTTCTGTTTGCTTTGAGGGTGTATCCTGGTTTAACCCAGGGTTTCAGTCAAGGGGACTAACAGGAATCATGCATGAAACAGAGAAAAAATGAAACCGTTTTAGGCTGTGCATCCTCTGGAATGGATTAGTGGATTACTCAGGGATTTTAAGAGATCTGTCTTTCTTCTGAGCTCTCTCTCCTTCAGTGACTTTCACTTGACTGAATTTGGCTCCGCCAAAGCCCTAACTTAACCCTAAATTCTAAAGGCAAATAGCTAAATGGTGATCAAGTGGCAGAATAACAGTAGTGCCCTGACCTCTGCCTCCCACATCTATATAAACTTCACAACCACAATTCTAGATCTAGCATTTTTGCTGTGATACGCTTGATTAGTAAAATCTATTACTCCTGTCCCAGGACTTCACTATGACCCTATACCTGAGGCATTACTGGAAGGACGAGCGACTGTCCTTCCCCAGCACCACCAATAAGAGCATGACTTTTGATGGTCGTTTGGTGAAAAAGATCTGGGTTCCGGATGTTTTTTTCGTCCACTCCAAACGCTCCTTCATCCATGACACCACCACGGACAACATCATGCTCAGGGTCTATCCTGATGGACACGTTTTGTACAGCCTCAGGTGAGGAGATGTTCAGCCGACCAAGAAAGTGTTGATGGTTCTTCTTTAAAAGTGAATTACCAATGTTCAGTTCATCTCCATGGTCATTGTTAGGATAATCTCAAGTGTTGGAGGAAACATTACTGTTTGAGGCCAGTCCTGGAGAGCCGCATAACATAAGTTGAATAAGATATCTGAAGTAAGGAAATCGCCAAGCTATAGTGGAATCTGACCTTCCAGACTAATGACCTATAATACAGAGTGAGCAGATGTTTTGCCAGAATGATTCAGTAACTACTAGGAGTTATAATATCATACTGGAACTATAGTGGTAAACAACTAAAAAATGTAGTTTTATAAAATGGTAGTTGCAAGAACAAGGAAATCTGGACATACCAGCAGCTCCTGGGAGTCATTTGCATTGGCAGTGGTATTACCGTGGTGAAGGCATTGGGCTACTGATCAGAAGGTTGTGAGTTTAAATCCCAGCATGTCCAAGATGCCACTGTTGGCTCCTTGAGCAAGACCCTTAACTTTCAAGTGAGCATCACTTGTATCCTGTCTCAATTGTCATTTGCTTTGGATTAAAGCGTCATCAAATGTCAATTTTTGTATTTCACCTCTGATTACACTTTAAATAGAGCTGAGTTTTGTGTTTGTGATTTTGTTATACAGAGTGACAGTAACTGCAGCGTGTAACATGGACTTCAGTCGCTTCCCTCTTGACACACAAACCTGCACACTAGAGTTGGAAAGTTGTATGTTACAAATTTATACTTACATATTCAAATACTGACCATATACTTTTCTCATACAATCTGAATATGCCCAGAATTCTTATGGATTATAGGATTTCTTATAGGATTATTCTGTACATACATATGTTAATATAACTGACTCATGTTTTCTGTGTGTAGATGCCTATACAGATGAGGATCTCATGCTTTACTGGAAGAGTGGAGATGAATCTCTCAGCATAGATGATAAGATTTCGCTCTCTCAGTTCCTCATTCAGAAGTTCCACACCACCTCCAGACTGGCCTTCTATAGTAGTACAGGTACTGTTTATGCCTGGGCTTTGTTAGAGAATAATCGGGCCAACATTGGGGCTGTTTTGTGTGGGGCTTAAAAAATTTAAGCCTCAAGTCCTCCAATCTGCTCAGAGTTCACGGTCTTTGGACTAGGACTTCAGCCATAATTGACTGTCTTGTGTGAAAACACTGATAAATTAATTTGGATAGATTATCTAATAGATTATCTAGTAAACGGCTTGTGTCACACCACCGTGAAACACATTATGTTTAAATGTAGCCAATAAAACCTTTTGCTATCCTAAAGTCAGTTTATAGTTTATTTTTCCTTTTCCTTTCCTGGTGGTTGAACCTAATTATCGTCCAGGCAACGATGTAATAAAAGCTAATAGTCCAGGCACCGAACCTGCTTTTTACAGGGTCGTGATTTGTCCATCCCTGCTACTTTGTCAGCACACTTCAAAATGAGTTCTCAGACATTCCCTAAGTTTTATTTTATGTTATATTTTAAAAATGCTGAATCATTTATTCTAGAAGAATTATCTTTGTCCTGTATCTGTCAGTATTTAAGCTTCAAACGCCACATTAAGGATGTAGTTCAATTAAACTTTGATTTGCTTGATTGTAAGCTGATCTGTCACTGCTAGGGACTTCAGTTCAATATCATTTTCTTCATTGGGATAAAGAGAGTAAAGAAAGTAATGTTAGCAGGATTCTTAAAGCTAGAGACTATTTCTCTGGACAGATAATGGAAAAACTTATGCTTTATGGTTATGATCTTCAAAATCCTTGATAATTGTACAGGTTCAAATCAAGTCTTAACTGTTAAGTCCCAGTGAATACAATGTAAATAAAATGACTAATATGTTGCTCTTTGGGTTGATCATTCTTCTCCAGGTTGGTACAACCGCCTGTACATCAACTTCACCCTGAGACGTCACATTTTCTTCTTCCTGCTGCAGACCTACTTTCCTGCTACTCTGATGGTCATGCTGTCCTGGGTGTCCTTCTGGATCGACCGCCGCGCTGTCCCTGCCAGAGTGTCCTTAGGTACAGGATCGTTTGGTGCAGAAGTCTTAGTTTATATAAGAGCTTATGGCATGTTTTCTTATAATGATGTTTTCTTAAAAGTTATTTCTTACCATTAAGTTTACGTGCAACGTTCCGGTGACCAGGTGTCAATAAAATTATAACAAAATCTACTTGACACATTATGCAAACTATCATTCAGTCATCATTTATTCATCTTCAACCTTGGCCAATCTGGTGATGCTTTTTTCCCCCCTTGATATTCTCCCTAATTTAGTCATGCCCAAATCCAACCCTCTCCAGTTCAGTCTCCCACGATGCTTTTCTGCTGCGCCACTCGGGATGCCATCTGTGTCAGTGTTAATGTGGAGTGTTTGAAACTCCACACAGACAGTCAGGATCAAAGATACAAAATATCTGAAATGTTAATGTGTTTACATAAACGACACTATAACTGAAAAATGTATTAAAATCACACTTTTAGATGCTGGATGCCCTGAGATTAGTATTATCACTTGTTATGCGTACTATTAGCATTCTGGTGGACAATCACTAACACTAATGCTAGGAATTTAAAAAACACACACACTGATTCTCTGCACTAAATGGTGGAAGCTGATTCAGTCATACTGTCTGTTTGGTTTCTAAAGTGCGTTGGTGAGGCATTTGCATAGACACAAGATCACAGCAGCTTTGCCCACTAGCCTCCAGCTTTCTAGTTAGCATTCAGCTGAATAACAGGCACAAAGTATGATTAATTTTAAAAAAATAAATAAAAAGACATCTCCGACTATGAAATCTTTTTTACACTTATTAATCATGGATCATTTTAGGAACATGATGGGTAGAAAAGTGGCAGACAACATTGTTGCTATATCTTTATTTTCTCCCTTTTATTTACTATATCTTTATTTTCCCCACCACGAACTGTTCTTAAACAGAAACAGAATAAATACAATTCCGTGTTTGCTGAGATGAAAATGATTTTCATTAGAGATGAGTGTAGTACCTAAAAACAAGCTATTAAAGGAATTTCTATTTATTATTTGAAACAGCGTGATAAATAGCAGCTATTCCACATACAGATTTAGTTTATCGAAATTAGTAATTTAACACTTTAAAATGTAAAAGATGAAAAAAATGAAGATGCACACGTGAATAATGGAATGCTCCTTCTAAGACTGTCGTTTGAAGCTTAAGGTTTTATTGTGATTGCCATATGGGCAGTGGTGTAATAAAGTTGCTAACAAAACATAACATTAGCATTGTGTTAACACTGGTTTTGCACAGGTTGGTATTGTTTTTATTTTGGAGTTATTGCTAATGATAGCAGGGTAAAAATGACACATTAACTGACAGCCGCTAATGTGAGCTGTAATTCATTAAGGCGATAACATTTCAAAAATGACTGTGGCAGAAACTAGTTTGCTACACTGCATGCACACAAATGGCCAAATTTATTTGTATTGCACATTTAGCAATAGACATTGTCACAACAGCTTTACAGAAATGCAGTTATAGATTTAGATCCATAATGAAAAAGCAGGTTTGACGGTGGTATGAACCAACGTGACTTTTGATCACGCATGATGCAGGCCTACAGCAATGCATTGTGGGCAATATGACTTCTATACAGATTTAGAAAAAAAAATAAAACATTGAATGGTTGTAGGTTACTGCAGACATAAGGCATTTTTCCACTGGTGGAACCTGTTTTCAGGATCTCAGGAACTTTAGGTGCTTTTCCACTAGAGGAACCAGAGCACCATTATGGGTGGAGCATGCACCACTGATTTTTCGTTTCAATGTCCTCTATGTTCTCTCTGTGTTAGATGGGTAGAGCAGTCTTCTGAATGTAGACTCTATGCAGCTCTGCATTTAGAACGTGTATTAAAGTTATGTAGAATGTATGTCACTGTGTTTCTGCAAGTTTTGTCTTTTTTCACTCCACCTTCATCCATCTACCCGGTACTTGTTAAAACAAAGTTCACTCAAGTGCTTCTATGTAGAATTGTCACAAAAAGATTCCACACCCTTTAGCACTCCAGAAAATAGATTACCTAATGCTGTCCTAATATTTCTAAGTCTCACCTTACAAATCGCCTTGCCTCTGCACCACACCTCAGCTGCAATAAATAAGCACGCAGAACACTTGGTATGAATGCAGCTGTGGTCTCTGAACCGCGAATAACTGCCAGGGGTGGTATTTAACACCTGGATATTCGCTTGTGTGCGCACAAATAGCCCTTTACCACAAAGTCATATTATGACAGTGACATAGTACCCACTATGAGTACCCAAAGTAACTTCACTTTTACTCCTGCAAACTACTCACCAAGTGCCTACTTGCACTTGCACTCAGTACAAATGACAGAGAACTTTGGCAGTGTTCATAATACCACAGTTACATTCATAACTAGCATTCTGTTTCACCCCTCCTAACCACCAGCGGTGGTGTTTAGGTGTTAAACCTATGCCACAAGATCAAGAGGAAACTGTTTGTAGGCCACAGTGATGACTTCCAGCCACAGATCCACCGACATAAACCAGTATCCTGGCTGCACAGCATGAGCAATGTCTCAGAATGTCAACATACGAAAGGGAAGGACTGTTAGAATCCAAATCTGTCCTCTCAAATCCAGAATTGGATTAAAACTATCATCTTTTTTTGAACGAGAAAATACTATGAGTAGAGTCCCTTGCATTGAACAGTGGGGTCTACCTTCTAGATTGCACCTATGTCCAGAAGGGAACAAAATTTCTGATCAGTATAGCAACTTTTTGGGGTCTGAGATTGAAAGGCCTAAGAAGGTTGTGGGCTGATGGTGGAACTGGAGTTTGTACCTTTGCAACAAGGTCATCAGTACCAGGGACACTCGTGTGCTCATTAGGGCTCCGGGAACGTGGTTCTAAGTGTCTGTATCTCTGATGTGACCTGTGGGCCTTTGGTGAACACCAAAGCATTTGGTTGGTCTGTGCTGCTTTGTTTGTTTCGTGATTCCAAAGTCTGGGCTCTCCTCTGGGGCCTCTTTTGCCATGGGCACAAGGAGCAATCCAGGAACGCAGGGAAAGTCTCTGGATTAGATGTGACTATAGAAACATTAGTATATTCGATTGAGCACATTAATATAAATCCGTAGCTGGACTTATTGTCAGAGTTGTGGTATAATTACCATTCTAAAATAATACTGTGGGTTTTTTTTTGTTTCCTCAGGCATCACCACGGTGCTCACCATGTCCACCATCATCACAGGTGTAAATGCATCCATGCCACGAGTGTCCTACATCAAAGCCGTAGACATCTACCTGTGGGTCAGCTTCGTCTTTGTCTTCCTCTCTGTCCTCGAGTACGCAGCTGTCAACTACCTGACTACTGTAAAAGACGGAAAAGAACGCAAATTCAGGGAAAAGGCCAGACATCAGGTCTCCATTTACTCTTGCAAAGAACATTTCTGTATCATTTTAGGGAAATAGATTTTGAGAGAAATTTTGTTCGTTTTATTTAAGTAGTATGTGTGCTCAGGTGGGAGTATAAATATGAGTAACAGCAATGAACATCACCTTTTTATTTCAGATTTGCAAAGTCCTTTAGTCCTATAGTACTTTAATTAATTCCTAATATGTACATATAAAAAAATCAATCCAAACAGAACAAAAGACTCATAAATAAAATCAAACTGACTAAGCCCCTCATCTTTGTTGTTTGTGATTTAGCAGTCTTTGCCTTGTACATGTGGCCTGCCTCATGGCAAGAGCATGATGGCGGACGGGACGTACAGTGAGGCAGACAGCAACAGCCTTGCCGGTTACAGCCGTGCCCCCAACGGTCCTGAGGAGCTGAATGATAAACATGAGCGCATGGTGGTGCACCTCGCCGTCGACAATGAGTCCACAGGCACCAAGAAGAAAGGCCTCCGCGGCTTCCGCATCATCCACAGCACTCATGCCATTGATACATACTCGCGCATGATATTTCCTGGAGCCTACATCTTTTTCAACCTCATCTACTGGTCCGTCTACTGGTGAATCCTCACGGCTAGGGAGTACAGGGTTTTGAACATTAAACCATTACAGCACATCTTAATGGAGTCTAAAGACAATTAGGTGTCTATTAGATGTAAATGAATGAAGCAAGTAACATGACGCAATTTGCCAAAATTTGCCAAACCCATGGCAAATTCGCAGACTTGTGCTATTCAGTCTGAAATCTCAAATAAATGGATGTACGTTGTATAATGGAGGAGCAATCTAATATATAGCGGAACCTTTTTAATCTCTTTACATGGCAATAGGATGTTTCACTGCTCGGATGACACACACTGCACCATAAAATCTGATTGACTTTCGAAATTTCGAGAATTTTTCGAGGATTTTTGATAAACTGCTGAGATCAAATCAACTTTCTTCATGTTCTTCAACTTCCTCTCTAATTTAAAGCATAGATCTTATGCCCCTCTCATGGCTGAGTTGTTGATGTTCAGACTCAAATTGTGAACTTATGCTTTCTATACATTGAGCACTGGTTTCACATCTAGCCAACAACCCATAATTTAAATGGGGAACACTATATTTACCTCCATTCCACTATACCAGCATCTAATGTATAAAGTGAGGCAGGTTCATAGATTGTTATGAAGCAGGAGGTTACTGATATAGCTACAGTTTCATCAGCTGTCCTATTTACAGTGCACATTTTCAAAGACAGTATAATTACAGTCCCCTCCGAAACTATTTGAACGGCAAGGCCAATTAATTTTTTTTTTTTTTTTTTTTTTTTTTTGCTGTAGACTGAAGACATTTGGGTTTGAGAACAAGAGATGAATATGAGAACAGAGTTTAGAATATCAGCTTTTATTTCTGGTGTTCAGCAACACAGAACATAGCACATTTTGTATCAGACCACCCAATTTGTAGGCAAGCAAAAATATTGGAACATGTGACTGACAGGTGTTTCTTGTTACCAAGGTGTGTCCTGTTAGATTTATTGTTTAAACAATACATAGCTCTGAACATCTACTCTTGGTTTTAGCCTTCAGTTTCACCTGTGAAGACTGCCATTTTAGCAAAAAAAACAAAAAAAACAATTTGGAATGCCCTGAAAAATTGAAGGTATCACAATCCACTGTTCAAAGAAGACTTCGAGAGCAGAAATCTAGAGGTCATACCACATGAGTGCAAACACTCATCAACAGTAAAAATCAGAAGGCCAAATTGAAATTCGCAAAAAAGAAATACAGAGATGAATCACAAAAGTTCAGGAACATTAGCCTCTACCAAAGTGATGGAAAGGCCAAAGTGTGGAGGAAGAAAGGATCTGCTCATGATCCAAAACCTACAAGCTCATCTTTGAAACATGGTGGAGGTAGTGTCATGGCTTGGGCTTTCATGGCTGCTTCTGTAATGGGCTCACTAATCTTTCCTGATGATTTAACTCATGATGGTAGCAGCAGAATGAATTCAGAAATCTACAGGAACATTTTGTCTGCCAATTTACAGAGAATGCATCCAAATTAATTGGGAGGAACTTTATCACGCAGCAAGACAATGATCCAAAACACACTGCCAACACAACAAAGGACTTTATCGAACTGAAGGACTGAAGAGGAGACTGAAGGAAGAAATCACCTGAAACAATACGACAGCTGAAAGAAGCTGCAGTAAAAGCCTGGAAAAGCATCAAAAAAGAAGAAACCAACAATTTGGTGATGTCAGTGAGTCGCAGTATTGATGCAGTCATTCAACCAAAGCAAGGGATATTCAACCAAATATTAAGTGTTATTTACTTTAATTTACTTCAAGACTTATCTGTTCCTATACTTTTGGTCATCTAAAAATTGGGTGGTCTGATATAAAAGGTTCTATGTTTTATGTTGTTTAACACATCTAGATGTAAATACCAGGAAATAAAAGCTGAAATCCTAAACTCTCATCTCATATCTAACTTTTGATCTCAAACCCAAATGTCTTTGGTGTATAGGACAAACAAATGAATTGGCTTTGCCGTTCCAATAGTTTCGGAGGGGACTGCATATATGGAATAAAACATGATGGGGGGCATGTAGCCCACGACGGGGTGATGTGATGCTGAAGTTGTTGGTTTTCCTAAAACAGCACGTCCTGTAGTATTTTATTCAGCTTATATTACAACAAATTGCCAGCAATTACAGTTTATATAATGAATGACACATTTATTGATATGAACTGCATACTAAAAGTAATTATGAAAATGAAACATCATGCACCCTCTGGAAGGGGAGAGGTGTCGTTCTGCTAGAGGTGCCGTCTCTTATCAAGTGTCTGGAGCTGAAGTGGCAGCTTAGAGGAAATACAGCAAGTGAGAAACATCAATCCTTGCAAAACAACAATTCTTGCACTTATCCAATCAGCCAGTCATGTGTCAGCAGCGCAGTGTCATGTGATGAAAAAATGTGATTTCAGTGACTTTGACTGTGGCATGTTTGCTAAGGCCAGATGGGCTGGTTTGTGTGTTTCAGAAACTGTTTGTCTACTGGGATTTTCACACAGAGCAGTCTAGAGTTTACACAGAATGGTGCGAAAAACAAAAAACATCCAGTGAGCTACAGTGATCTGGGTGGAAACACCTTGTTGATGAGAGAAGTCAATGGAAAATGGCCAGACTGGTTCAGTTTGCGTTATAAGAATTTTGTCTTGGGACCCGCTGGTGGCTCAGAGTCCCTAAGCATCCAACTGTTTATGCCGCTTATAGCTAGAAACAGCCCTGCGTTTATCCATCATTTGAAAATTGTACCTTATGTGAAGTATGTGAGAATTTACTATCATTTAGGACATTTAGTGAGCTGATTCTAACCAGTGCACCTTAAAGTTTGAGAGATGTTGCAAACAGCTATGTATTTCTTTAGTGTTTAGGTGCTGCCTGTTGGCTGGCTTATATGTTATCTCATGTGGGTGGCATTTTACTTGAAGAATATATTTCTTTTTTTTTATTTTATTTTATTTTTTTTTTGCTTCATTGAGCCTTCTGAAATATGCCTCTCTCTTTGCTAAATTCTTTTAGCGGAGTTTGTTATGGCAGAGAATTAAAGTATTAAGGTAATGCTTCTCAAAATGGGGATTGTGAAGCACAGCCAGGGGATCTGTGATTTTTAAAAAAATGTAGTTATAGTGGTGGAAACCTCTACCCACCACGATCAAAGTTATTATATTTAATATTGCGTTTTTATAGTTATTAGCCAGATTGACTGGTTACTTGAATTGAATGGCTGTAATCCAAACCTTGATAACTCATAAACAAGTACGCCTATGAACAGGTCAGCTTGGACCTATTGTGTTCTGATAGTGGAAATTTCAGAAATCAAAAAAGCTCTATGGTTGCAATAAATAGCCACAGTACTGTTGTGTGCTTTTACATAATAAGCTGAATATTTGGATGTATGGATAGCTGAATATATGGATTATGTTCAGATTGTGTCTGACTGCAACAAGTTGAGGAACCCCTGAATCTAGTGTGCGAGTGAGATTTTGATGACATTGATTTTGTTTGCACATACACATATATAAAACTTTGCTCAGTTATGTGATTAACTTTGTTTGTAGGGCAAACTTGAGCTAAATGAACCAAGATTTTGAAATAACACCCAACAAATCTAGATTTAGGTTTGTCAGATATGTTTAAGTTACTTTTATCTCTGTAATTAAACGACTATCTGCCCAAAGTCTTAATACAGGTATGTGTATGTAACTCACCTGTACGACAAGATGCTCATGCAGGTCAACAGAGCAGTTTTACCCCATGATGCCCAGGGCATGTCTTCTGCCTGGTTAGCCAGCACACTCACCACACTCATAAGCACAGCCGATCCTCAGATCAGTGTCTAATACTGACTGCTGTACCCTTACTGCATAACGAATGTATGCTTCTTTTTTATTTCTAGATATTCCAAAAGGTTGCGTAAGACTTAACTACAGTGAAAGTGAAATGCATGAGATTGTGTTGTGAGTATCTTTCCATGATGTTTCTGTAAGCATTTGTCTGTTTTTTTTTTAACAGCAGTTTAACAATTCTAAATAAAGGATTTACTTCTCTTTTGGTTGCACTGACCCACATGTAGATTTCCTAGGCTGTAGCTGATTGCACATAACCACAATAATGTCTACTATGATGTCTATAAAAGACGTTACTAAACATTAAAAATAATTTTTAAAAAAAGTTTAAAAAGCAATTTTTTTTTGTTTAAAAAGCAAATTGGGGGGAAAAGTATTCAGATACCACAAAGTAACAACACTAAGACTTTGTTGTAAAGATATCACTGGCAAGTAAATCTTCAAGAGTAAGACGTAAGCTTTTGGCAGCATTGTGGTTCAGTTTTGGCCCTTCTTCTTGGCAAATAATTTTCAGTTCACCAAGGTTACAAGGATCCTCTGACGGTATTGCAGTTTCAAAATCCTCCATAAATTTTCAACAAGATTCAGGTCAGGAGATTGGTTAGGCCATGCAAGGGCTTCTCGAGTTTTTTTGGCTGCATGTTTGGGGTCTTGAACTCCTTCGATGAGGAAGAGTAAGGACTCAGGAGGCAGGTGTGAGAGTGTGGTGTTGATTTATTTGGGGTTTATTCCTGGGAGACTTTGTAACTGAAATATAAATGCTAATCCAAAAAAACCCCAAAAAAACAAAAATCTTCTACACTGGAAAAGCAATTAACTTGAATGAGTGGTGACAACAGTTACATTTTAATACTTATCTGTTAATGATTAGTTATTGGTCATCAATAAGACAAGTGATTGTATTTTGTGATTATATTTTGTTTTGTCGTGGCGTTATCATTGGCGTTATCATTGGCGTTATCATTGGCGTTACCATTTTTTACTCTACTCTGAACAGATGAAATTTAATTTTTTTAATTAATGGGAATAAACTCATGCTTCTCTGTCTTTCAACATCCTGTTTTTGTAGATGGATGACTTAAAAAAAAAATTCATTAATCAGACCAGAGATGGTAAATAAAATGACAAACCTGTGAAAGTCTGTGAAATCTCTCCTCTTTCTGACCTAATGTCTTCATCTAAATAATTTTAATAGAGGCTCTGCTAAAGAAGTTGCATTGGTTCATGTTTAGAGTCAATGAACTATGGCCATTATGGCGTTCATATGTTTATCGGCTCTGCTACAGTATTTTTCAAGTACTCAGTTGGGTCTGCTGAAATACTTTGCTGAGACTGAATCTGGTCCTTGGTCCTCCAGTTAATGATCCCTGCTCTAAAAGGTTACTGTGTTACTGATCACACGATCATGTAAATACAAACTACTACAAAAGCATTATGATCGACAAGGGGTCACACCAGATAAATCTCTCTGTCTCTCTCTCTTTTTTTTTTTTTTTTACCTCATTACAATTCAGAGACCTTTATTGCTAAATTGAACAAATCTCACTAGCATACCCTCGACCTTCTCTTGACATTTCTTTCTGAGAAGTGCCAGAGAACAGAGGTGTTTTTTATTCAATGAGATTTTCTAAATCCTTTGAGGATCTTGCTTTCTCAGACATGCATGCATGCATGCATGTGTGTAAGCCAGTAATCCATGTTTGAGACTGCATTCTGAGGAGAGTTAATCCCTCATACAAACAAATAATATGTTGCTCTCAAAGGAGTCTTCGAGGTTCAGTGTTTACAGAATGGGAATCGTCTCTTGGCAGCCAGAGGTAGCAATGTCTGCAGCACGACTGAATGCTAACTCAGTAGGCGGAAGAAAAAAAGATAGCAGGAATAAGAAAGACAAAAAAAAAAAAAGAAAAAAATGCACACAATTTAGTATTATCTAAGGTAGACAATTTGAACTTTTTGAGTGTTTCTAAATCAAAATAAATAAAAAGACACTGGGTTTGGGACACTACATTGTTTACGGCAGTTGTTACGGTAATGCGGACGAGTTTGTCTTTGAATTACTTCACGTTAATGTTTTCCCTGCATATTTTAACATCAGAAAGGACTTTACCCATTGCTTAACCATTAATGTTTATGGCCATAAATAATTGATTATATTTTGTTTCATATTGGTGATTCACATTACCTTTGTTGACGCCATGAAGAGATGAGACGTCTATGTTGAATTGGACACGGGAAGAATAAACACATACTTCTCTGTCCAACTGACAGTCATTCCTCTTCAGTTTTTTTAAACAAGTCATGCTGTCAGTTGCAGTCTGGAGATCCATCCATCCCTCCATTTTCCATACTGCCTGGAGCCTGTCCCAGGGGACATGGGGCACAAGACAGGGGACACACTGGACAGGGTGCCAACTCATCACAGGGCACACTCGCACACCCATTCACACACTACAGACAATTTGGAAATGCCACTCTGCCTACAGCACATGTCTTTGGACTTGGGGAGGAAACTGGAGTACCCAGAGGAAACCCCTGAAGCCTGGGCAGAACATGCAGACTCTGTGCACACAGGGCGGAGGCAGGATTCGAGCCCGCAACCCCAGACGTTGGGGAGCAACAGTGATAACCACTAAGCCACTGTGCCCCGCACCCCAGACTGGAGATGGTAAATAATATGAAAAATCTCTGTAGAAAACAGCCTCTGTAGTCTCATCCTCCCTGAAATTCTATTAGCAGCAACACATGCTTTAACGCTCCAACCAGGATTCACTGCATCTCTTCCTCTACCAGCAGAAGCTTTTGGATAATTACAGTGCACTCAACTAGAGCTATGTGGGCACATAAATCAAAATGATGCACTGTGATGAGGTGTGTTTTTTTTTTCTTGTGACACCTCATCATTCCGCTATACAAAATAAGCAAACAGTGTGGAAGCCGTATGACTGAATTTATTAACTACAGCAAAAATGACAAATTTATTTTTTCATGCCCAGATCCTGTTGAATTCTCGAATCTGTTTGGTTAGAATGTTTCAATTGATTTTCTAGAACAACAGTTCTGGCTGCGAGGCAAATCACAGGTTTGTATTAATGCTCTTGCTCTAATACATTCTCATTTCTATAGTGACGACTTACACGTAGGCTTAAAAACCCAAGGAAATGTATAATTGTTGATCTGGTGAAGCTATCTATAAGGAGTCATTTATTTTTCATCTATGGAAGGAGTCTCCAGTCTCAGAAAAGAGCGACTGATGAAACATAAGTGAAACCTGTACCGCAAATATTCCACAACATTAAAAGTAACTATAATTGGATAAATAGAACAACATTTTGATTTTTAATTTAAAAACATTGCTATCACTTGCAAATTGTGAATGCTTTTTATAGGTAAAGCTGTAACTTTTCAGGACTTTTCACCCTTCAACCCTTGGTTGTATTTGTTTTGTTTTGTAAAAATGTGAGCTGAAATGAAATGATTTCTTTAATAAAAACATTTTAATCAGACTTTTTGTTAGGATTTGAACTCAAATTTATCTAAAATAAACATTTTCGGTAATAAAAGAGTGAAAACAACAGCTATAACATATCAGCTGTGATTTTTCTCTTAACAATTTTCTTTGCATGACAAAAATAATAGTTTTAGACAAGCATTAAAATTACCAAAGAGCTTATATCGTATATAATTAAAGACATTTCGTTTTCTTAGTATGGTTTAAAAATAGGGGAAGCATCTGATGTATATCTAACTGTAATGCACATCTCTCTCTCTCTGTCCCTGTAGAATATCTCTGTGATCATTTTGAACAAAGCTTTATTTATCCATTCAGATGCTGGCAACGAATTGTTCTGCAACTGCCAAAGACAACTGAGTACAACCCAGCCTTAAGCAGTGCTTTATGATCTTCAGTTTGTGCATTAGCTATATGAATAGATGTTTGAACTGTGAGCCCTGTTCTGTCAGTCAGCTGACAGCTGCTTAGCACAGATTAAGCACTAATGAAGTGATACAAACGGGGGAAGATAAAGGGTTATGTAATACACAGAGGCTGGCTCAGAATCGAACACAACCCACCAAATCCAGATTAATTCTGTGTAGGGGGGAGTGAGACAGATGGGGGTGTTTAAAGGCAGGAGAAAGAATAAGGGGGAAATGATATTTCTGAACATTTGCAACATTTTATCTCCTGGATATGGGTGTGATTTTATTAAAATCAATGTTGCAATGACAAAAGTGACAGGAAAGGTTACAAGGCGTTGGCGAGAGTCATGTGTGATGACAAAGCGTCGGAGCTGCTGAGATGATTCAGACATGAAGAGCTGAACAGAGGATTCAGAAAGGATGGAAAGACAATAACTGCTGCTTAAAGAAGCGGTTTGCAAATTTTATAGCCCTCTGCTGCCTGAGAGGTGATTCGTAATTGCAATAAAGACATAGACTGCACCACCTTCTATGTTGGAACTGCCTTGTAAACATAGCTATTTAAGGGAATGTATCAGAGCTGGGGGTGGAGCTAGTTTCTGGGTCAGAAATACGTATGTAAGCAGAAACCTAAAATGAAGAAAGTAGGAAGCTCTGTTACATATTGATACTGCAAATGGAAGTTTTCTAGAGTATATTTAAAGATATGTAATTATTACAGGTGTAGAATCACTTCTGGATGTTTCAAAGTGCACCTTTAAGGCATTAGTGACCAGCTAGATACGAGTGTGTAATTACTAGGAGACTTACAGTAGGCCTCCAGAATATCAAATTCAAACATAAAAAAATTTCACATCACAAATGATTTTCATATCCTATCCTTTTTTTGTAAGAAAAAAAAGATAATAATAATAATAATGATAATGATAATAATAATAATAATAATAAAGTAAATCTGTGGTGCTCAAAGTGGGCTCTGTGAAGAATCGCCAGCGTCGTTTGTTTTATTTTGTTAGAGCGGTGAAATTCACAACCCATTATTATCAGAGTTGTTTATTATTCAGTTTTTATACTTATTATTTGATTGGACACTTGAACTAAATGGGTTTAATCCAGAGCTTCCCAACTGAAAAATAATTCTGCGTATGAGTAATGTCAACTTGGGCCTGCTCTATAGATGGAAAGCGGGAACAAACAAAGCTCCAATAAATATCCAGAATATTATTGTGGCCTGTAGAATGTGTGCTGAGGGGTCCATGGAATTTTCCTTTAGAGCTAAAGAGGTCTGCAAGAAGTTTCTGAACCTCTGGTCTAAATCAATAGAAAAGTTAAAACTCTAGAGGTTTCCAGAGGTTTTTATTTGGAGCGATGGCCTTGTCAGTCAAATGGTGCCATCTAATGGACATGTATACGCAGGTGAAGGTGATGAAGGTCCACTGATGCAGACCACTGAAGCTTCAAGTTGAAACTTATAAAAAAAATTTTTATTTATATTGAGATCTTTATGTATTTTATTTGTGCTGATTTATACTGTTAAAAGCATGTTTGTGCCGGTTTGGTTTCTGAGATCTTTTAGCCTTGTACGCCTTTTTTTAAATTGAGTGACAATTCATACATATGCACTAAATGGCCAAAAGATCTAATAAAATGTAAATACTTACACTAACACTAACACTAACATACACTATATGGCCAAAAGTTTGTGCACGCCTC
>CM075022.1:8223003-8251107 GCA_037576675.1 Pangasius sanitwongsei | reverse complement strand
AGAGGATTTATGCTGATATTGCCCAAAAACCCTATTTTGTTCAGGCGTTTCCAAACTTTTGGAGGGCAGTGTATGCATAATATGACAGTAATGTATATCTTAGATGTGATGTGATTATTATATAATATATATTACATATTATAAAAACAGCACAAAACAGTACAGTTGTATGTTTTTACAGTAAGTATTGAAAATTGACTCTGCATTATGATACTGCTTAGAGATAATATTTTTAAACATATTTTGATACTGGTAGGTTACAGCATGGCTGGAATAGCCCTCATCCATAGGAAGGAGCATAGAAGGAGTGAAGAAGGTAACCCCAATCATTATCTGCCAGACAACAGCATAGACACCCAGACTGCTCCAGGGCTCCAATCATCCCTGTCCAACCTCCCCCATTATTGGCGGATGCGACTTTAGTCTGTATGGGGATTTGGCCCGGGCATGAAATAGGTTGCTGTGTGATAATGCTGGTAGTCTTATTTTGCCATGTCCTTCCCTCCTCATCTCTCTACTAGGTCAAGCTAATATCAGTTTTATTTGTCAAAGAAAATATGTTTGACATCTGCCCAGTGGCCTGATTTTTATGAAAAGGGCTCAGAGAGAAGGCTGTTAAGAGTCATTATAAGGTTCACTGTGAGAACACTGTTGGAGGTAGATTTCTTATTAGATTTCCTTTTCTTTTTTCTTTTTTCCTGAATCACATAATTAGTAAAAAAAAAAAAATAATTATTACAAGAAATCCTGACCCCAAATACCATACATCAGATGGTATTTGGTAGATGGAAAAAGATTTTGGACAGTTGCCTAAATAATGGAAATACAGATCATTAAAGGTGCAAGCTTGCATCTCAGCATCCACTTTCCAACAGCAGGCTCTTATCAATTATTTAACGTGTTTTACCATTATTATGCTTTCATATTTAATTTCAGTTTTATTTATATAGTGCTTTTAACAATGGACATTGTCACAAAGCAGGTTTACAGAAATATATAAATTTCAAATATAAATTTTAAATTTATAAAATTATCCCTAATGACCAGAGGCGATGGTGGCAAGGAAAAACTCCCTGAGATTATATGAGGAAGAAACCTTAAGAGGAACCAGACTCAAAAGGGAACCCATCCTCATCTGGGTGACACCGGATAGTGCGATTGTAAATAATTTCCCTTCTGTAACTGTGTATTATATGGTCAAAAAGTGCAATTGTGTAATCAGAAACTTAAGAGCTTATGAATAACTTATGAACATAAGCATCAGAGTTATTTCTGAATTTATTATAGTTTTAACATGAAGTCTATTTTGTTGACGCTATCAACTGTTCAATGATGGAGACTTCAGTGCAAAACTGTTTGTAGCAATCACAGTCCTAATCCATCGTCATGGTTTCTAAGATGTACCATACACAGTAATCTCACTGATCTTTAGGCTGTCCATGTGCTATGCTATGACAGCATAACTAAAAGGGAGAGCCAGAAGGTAACACAAACTTGAGGGCGCCCTGGGACATAAAGCAGCCAGCCGCTCCACCGTCACAAATCAGTCTATCCAATCATCCTTCCATCTTTTAAAATAGTTATATCCAAGGAGACCCACAAAATAAATATAATTGTATCCTTACACAAATAAAATATTTTTTCACATATTTCAAAATGTCTTATGTAAATGAAATATTATAAAACTAATTTAAAAAAAGAATCTTCTGACCAGTGTTTAGTAATGTAACACACCCTACATTTGAGCTTTGAATATGTTATTTCAGACAGTCTTCAATGTAATATATGCTACATCATTGTAAAAGGAATTTTGAACTCAGTTCCAAAGCTGACAGCAAATTATAATAATAATAATAATAATAATAATAATAATAATAATAATAATAATAATTCAATGCTGCATCTGTATGTAAATAATAAACAAGAAGAACTTGACACCAGCAACACTGATGGGGATGCCTCCACCCCCACCAACATTTGACCTTGCTGTGATCTTATCCCTGTTTGGATTAATTC
The DNA here is from genome assembly GCA_037576675.1 of Pangasius sanitwongsei. Taxonomy (NCBI): domain Eukaryota; kingdom Metazoa; phylum Chordata; class Actinopteri; order Siluriformes; family Pangasiidae; genus Pangasius; species Pangasius sanitwongsei. Next base: position 8,249,091 of record CM075022.1, on the reverse strand, counting down.
CAAAATCTAATCATTTTTTTCTGCTGGTTATAATGATAATTCCCTACAAATCCTATAAAACATTCAAGCATCAATTTTTGGATGCACATGCAGACAGACAACCCAGAAACATAAAGATACAGTCTATACTAGATGCACAATTATTTACTTAAAAGAAACTATTATTCATACAATGTAAACTACTAATTAACATAGTATTTAATGTTAATAGCCCCTCATTTAGCATCTCTCTCTCTCTCTCTCCATTCTGCTTTCTCTTTCTGCCTTACTGCATGAACACATTCACCCCCTTCCTGTCCTCTCTCTCCCTGTCACACACACACAGACACAGCTCAGAGTGGTGGGTGGGAGGGGAGGAGCCTGTGCCTAGTAAGGTTGAGCTGTTTACAGTTTGGGTTTATAGTGCAGCAGATGGGGGGCCGTCCCTACAATGAAGGAATAGGGAGGGCAGACAGCAGACAGGGACTGCGAGAGGGAAAGAGAGAGGGTGTTACAGTGTGGGTACACATGTATTTTGCATGGGACAGGCTTGATGTAACTGCACGCTGGAGCTTAGTCATTTTTCACTGCCGTCTGCCACAGCTGCTACAGTGCAGCACATGTCTGCCTGAGGAAAGCACCAGCCTCAGTTGAACTGTATACTGCAGCTGAAAAAGGAGCACGTTGTGCTGATGTAAGTATTGTATATTTATATAAATATTTGATCTAAGTATTGTATATTTATATATTTTTTTTGGTAAATCAATATTCTTTTTTTGCTTTTATAAGAAGAAACTTGTATTTCTTAGATTATGCAAGAATGTTGTACTTGTTTAAATGTAAGCAGAAAATGCTTGCTTGTTTGAAAATAATTTAATATAGCATTTAACCTAACAAAAGGAACTGTTTTGTAAGAAAAATAAAGTCCTGAAACTTGCTCTCTATTGTTTTAGGGTAAAAAAAGGCATCAGTAAGAGGCTTTAATGTATCTTGGATTGTCTAGGCATGGATGCCTCTGGAGATACTTTTGAATAGAGCTTTCTTGTGCATCATGGTTCAGCAAAAACACTCTATAGCCATGGACAGAGATTCAACCCAAGAAGTGTTTGTGGGACTGGGAGCTGAGGATGTTGATGAGGTATTTAGGCACAACCCATCCAACAAAGACCCCAACTGGTGCAGAACTCCTACTGGGCACATCAAGAGACCCATGAATGCATTTATGGTCTGGTCTCAAATCGAGAGACGGAAGATCATGGAGCAGTGGCCTGACATGCACAATGCAGAGATCTCCAAGCGCCTTGGAAAACGCTGGAAACTCCTGCCAGATTATGAGAAGATACCATTCATCAAGGAGGCAGAGAGGCTGCGTCTAAAACACATGGCTGACTACCCTGACTATAAGTATCGTCCCAGGAAAAAAAGTAAGTGTTCATTGCCTGTCAAAGAAAAACTCCCACTGAAAGCCAGCAAGTCTTATTCAGGTCGATCAGCCAGCTTCACCAGTAAAGTGTTTAAAGTTAAACCAACCTCCTCCCAACAAAAACTGAATTGCAGTGGCAATAAATATAAGAGCTATAATGAGAGCATGAGTGATGATGACACAGTGGATGTAAATCTGGCAAGTCCAGTAACTATGCAAGATGAACAGACCCAGACCACTCTTGTTCTCCACCATCAGCCTATTACCATTCCCCCCATGAACCAGCAACCTAGACTATCTCAGCTCAGAGTCAAAGTGCCCAGCAGCCTCCAGAGTTCCTCCTCTGACAATGTCTCTCAGGTACTCCGAAAAGTTGTGGTCTCTGAGTTGCAAGGATCTAACTCTGCAAGATCCTCCACACCAACTTCCACCAGCTCCTCCTTTGTGTCATCTGTTTCTTCAGATGAGGAACTGGAAGAGGAAATCTTGCATATCATATCTAATACAAACTTTGAAAACATGCCTATGGACTGCTCAACTCTGGACAAAGACTTTGAAGCATTTCATGCCAACTCAGGATCACACTTTGACTTTCCAGACTACTGCACTCCTGAGGTGAATGAGATGATTTTTGGGGACTTACTAGTACCAAGTATCTCTGACCTGGTGTTTACCTACTGAGTTTGAGGCCAGGTTGATCATTGTTGGCAGACATATTTGTCAGTGGGAAACCTAGTGGTCTTGAACATGTTAAATCTATGTCTCTGACACTGGACAGTTCTTTTTCCATTATTTTATTTCTTTATTGATTCCGTAAGTGCTATTGCTTTTGTTTTCAAGCGTGACATCTTATTCGCTTAAGGGGTTTGCAGATACTTTAAGTATTCAGTCACTTGAGGCTCAGTTTCAGAGAAAAAGCAGACATTCATTACAGACAGCATCATAGCAGGTTGCGAAAAGGTCAAAAGCAGCAAAGGTATAATTCTTTGTGACAGGAGACAAAGTATTAAAATCAAGTTTGAAATATTCCAGGGTTTTGTCAGAGTACACAACATTTTAATGTCCCTGGACTGCAGGATTGCAGCACAATCAGTACCAGCCTTTAAAATAGGTATTTATAAAATACATAGCACTCTAAATTTCATGACTGATCATGAGCATTACTGTTCTACCCAAACAAGATATTTTGTGAATAGGAAGCTATGTTAAGTGATCATCTGGTGTGAAGTGAACCTGTAGCACTTGATAAGCATACAGCTTATCACTTGGAGAAAAAACTTGGAGAAACCTGCCAGACAGAAATCACTGCAAACACTGTCAATACATTGATTTCCTTTTCTTTAATTGAGTAGCAGGACTTTCAGTGCCTCACTAATGCTGCAAGACTTGCAATGCAGGTGCGATTTAAAAGCTCCCCTGCACTGTCCATACATGTCATTGTGTGCCTGGTCAGGCTGAGAATGAAAGACACCTAGAGGAGTTTGTGGATAGGGTAGGAGGTCTGGGGACCTTTCTTTCTAGGAGCTGTGCATCTGGCCATGCAGGCAACAGTTATTGTGCAGAACATCAAGGAGGGGAAGTGAATGGGTTTGTGATGATGGTGGGGAGGGTATCCAGCCCGGGTCTGTAAATGCATGTGATGTCTGCAGTGTTGCTACAGCTGCCTTGATCAGGGTTAGAAATCTGTGTCTGCCAGCTGGCCCCACTGACTCTCTCAGGGATTGTTTGTCTAGGTCCTAGTGCATCCTTTACATAATTCATTTGTGATAATCCTTGTATGTGTAGGTGTACATGACTGTGTGTGTGAGTTTTTCTCTTTTGAAAAGCCAGCTGGGATGACTGAGTGCACTGGTTTCTTGCTGCTTTTAAAATGAGACTCTTTTTCTCAACTAACACCCATGCTCTTACTAGTTTCAGCTTGGTGCTATTTTCCCCTCACCATCAGCTATCCCATCAGTTGTTAACACAACAGACAGCTCTTACATGGATAATGTCATTCAATGCCTGCCACCTCTGCGAAGATGCAGAGACATGTGATGCAGGAGCAACAAGCCAAGTAAAAAAGGGTGGCTCAATCAAATGAGCTTGTTTTTAGATTAGCCTCATTTGCTCAGGCTGCATAATGACACTTTGTGTCATGTCAACCTGCAGGTCCACTGGGTGTTTTTTTTTTTTTTTACTGTGATCCCTACAAAAAACAGCCTGAATGGTTCAAAATCACATTAAATGTATGGCCACCACTTTTTCATTAGTTTCACAGAGTTTAATTTTTCATAGAGTTTCACTATTCTTAGAACTACAGTAGCAAAGCAGTATGATTGTTAATTGATGCCACATCCATGATGAAAGGTTATATGTTTTGGAATAATTCAGGTATCCATAGTTGAGAACTGTGAGTGGAACATGATTTGAGGAAATATAAGAGAAACTTCTAGAACAAATGCATGATCAGAGGCCTTCAATTATCCTTATACACAGTCCCCTCCAAAACTACGGGAACAGCAAGGCCAATTCATTTGTGTTTGCTGTAGACTGAAGACATTTGGGTTTGAGATTAAAAGATAAATATGAGTAGAGAGTTTAGAATTTCAGCTTTTATTTCCTGGTGTATATACATGCAGATGTGTTAAACAACATAGAACATAGCACATTTTTTATCAGATCACCCAATTTGTAGGCAAGCAAAATTATTGGAACGTTTGACTCACAGGTGCCTGTTAGATTGATTGTTTAAACAACAGCTCTGAATGTCTGGTTTTAGCCTTCAGTTTCACCTGTGAAGACTGCACTTCTTGTTAAAAAAAGATAAGCCAACATGAAAATCAGGAAGCTGTCTCTGGGAGAAAAGCAAGCCATTATGAAGCTGAGAAAAGAGGGAAAATCTAGAGGCATTGCACAAACATTGGGCATAGCTAATGCAACAATTTGGAATGTCCTGAAAAAGAAAGAAACCACTGGTGTACCAACAACTAGACCTCAAACAGGTCAGTCAATGAAAACAACAGCTGATGACAGAAACATTGTGAGAGCTGTGAAGAAAACCCCAAAAACAAGTCACTGACCTCACCAACAACCTCCAGAGGGCAGGGGTGAAGGTATCACAATCAAATATTCAAAGAAGACCTTGAGAGCAGAAATATAGAGGCCATACTACAAGATGCAAACCACTCGTCAACAGTAAGAATCAGAAAGCCAGATTAGAATTTGCAAAGAAATACAGAGATGAGCCACAAAAGTTCTGGAACCAAGATTAACCTCTACCAAAGTGATGGAAAAGCCAAAGTGTGGAGAAAGAAAGAATCTGCTCATGATCCAAAACATACAAGCTCATCTGTGAAACATGGTGGAGGTAGTGTCATGGCTTGGGCTTGCATGGCTGCTTCTGGAACAGGCTTGCTAATTTTTATTGATGATGTAACTCATGCTAGTAGCAGCAGAATTAATTCAGAAGAATTAATCAGAAGAAGTTATTTACTTTAATTAACTTCAAGACTTATCTGTTCCTATACTTTTGCTAGCCTAAACATTGAGTGGTCTGATATAAAAGGTTCAATGTTTTACCTTATTCAACGCACCTAGATGTAAATACCAGGAAATAAAAGCTGAAATCCTAAACTCTTGTCTTATATCCATCTTTTTATCTCAAACCTAAAATTTTTTGCCATTCCAATAGTTTCAAAGGGGACTGTAGCTATATTTTGTCCACTACATGCTGTAGAACAAGGCAGAACAATCTGTCTTTGATACATGTAAAATAAGGAAAGATTTAGGCATGGCATCTGTAATATGATCAAAATGTTAGAAATAATGCTGGAATCTGAATTATGTTAAATACTGTGTACATGATTAATTGATTAATCGTGATGTACACTGGTGGATTAAGCATGAATGCAAAGGCATTGGTGAAGCAAAATGCTAACTGTTATTATGAAACTGAATCCATACTTTACCTGCAAAAATCAAATGTTACTTAGAAAGCAATTTATGGCTACAACTATCAGGGAAAATGTTGTTTCCTTCCACACAAATTCTGCACATTCACAAGTGCCCCAAAGTTTCTATAATCCAGTGGTATGAGCAGGGATAGCTGCATAAGCATACTTTCAAATAAATATGCCAATCAAACATATATGCATGCATATGTAATATATACAATACACACTGAAAAAATACAAAACTATCAAACACCAGCAATCAAAATAAACTCAGGACTGTTATCATCATTTCACCGTAGAACTGCACTGTCCCTGTTTTGATTTCTGCCATTACTAATATGTTAATATGAAGGACATTCACAATCATAGATTCATTTGAATTCATAGATTCAAAATGTAATTAGCAAAAGTGACAAATTTGCAAATATGAACTCTTTGAAATATTAAATATTCCAAATGGCATGGTGCAGTTTTTTTAGGCTGTAAAATATTTCAACTGTAAATAAAACATTTATTTAATCATTAACAAAATGTTTTAATTTTTTAAATCATTGACAAAATTATCTTTGTAGTAACTGTAAAAATGTCTCTGGTTTATTTAGTCAAACATTGAACAATTTAATGTATTATTTTACAATGTTTCTGATTTGTTTATTTATTCAGCATTTTAGCAACAGTGTCAGAAAATGGTCAGATACTTCACAGATGGGCTTGGCAAATTAGTGTCAGAATGATAAATGGAAAAAAAAAGAAGCAGTATATAAATGAAGCAGTGTAACAAAAAAAAAGCCCATCTGGTCCACACCTCCTACTCTTGGCTGGCTCTTGATGAATAGCTTTCTCAGAGACAGAAACACAAGGACAATGCTAATTTCACACAGGCTGCAATCAGCTTCAGTCAGACTGTCATAAATGGAGCATGTGGTATGATTCCATAGCACAGCACATCAGTCAACCAGAAACTTATTGTGTAAGGATTGTCTGAATGCACTATATTCCACAGTCTGGTCTCAGAGTCTCACTATGATTTCACTGCGCTATGCCTAATTGGTAGGTATATAATGTGGTTTACTGTTCAATAATCACATAGATTACACCACCACAGATTTGCATTGTTGGTATTCAGAATGCTGAGTAATATAACCTTCCATGGAAAAACAATGAGGTCAGTACAGGATGAGCCATGAGTGGATGATATTGTAGTTTACCCATCATTTACAACAAACTGAAGTACAATACAACCACAATACCTCACATAACAGTACAAATTGTTTACAGGTCTTAAGGTTTCTTCACATCTTTGTTTTCTTTTGAATCTGACTGTTATTAAATAGGTTTTCTTTTAACTTTGACTGTCATTATGCATGGATGTTTCTCACCCATTCAGAGATATCTTGGATCATTAGTGAACCAGCACTTACAGTATATCTAACACAAATTCTTCTACAAACTCCAGAAATAGTATATAACTGGCAAAGCATTTTACTGACAATAATTAATAACAAATTTAATTTTATTTTTATATTTTGTTTGTTACTTATACAATGCATAATGTAGATTGTAAAAAATTGACTGTCAATTTTATAGTAATTTACCGGAAACAGAGCTGCAAATAATGTATTGTAATATTACAATATTGCAAATAGAATATTTGTATTCTGTAATCCAAAGCCTTACCCACTGAGCCACCATAACAAGCTCAATTAGCTTGCATTGAGTTAATGCAATCTTTTACTGCGAGTTAATTCAGTGGTGGAGGTAGTTGAATCAATATGAGTTAGTTGAGCTAGTTGTGGTGGCTCAGTGGTTAACGCTTTAAGTTACTGATGAGAAGTTCTGGGTTCAAATCCAAGCACAGCCAAACTGTCAGGGTTGGGTCCGTGAGCAAGACCCTTAACATTCAACTCTGTTGTATCTTATAACAATTGTAAGTTGCTCTTTTTAAAGAATCAGCCAAATAAACAAATGTACTGGATTATGTGTTATTTTATACTATAATATATTACAATGCTTTACTGTAAGTATGTTTACAGTTGTTTATTGTAAATTTTGTACAGTAAATTACTGGAAGATTTAGTTTTTTTTTTTTTTTTTACAGTGATACTATAAATGAGCTTATGGGTTTCTAGTGAACCAAGGTACACATTTAAGGTTTAATAGAATACACAGTATATCCTATTTCTCAAATGCATGTACTTAGTGCTACAATAAGAAACTTACTTTGAAATGGTTCCTCTGATAAGATTAAAGATCATTTTAAATTAAGAAATTCAAGATGCATACAGTGCCATGTAGTTTGAAACTTGACATAATCTGGCATGATCATTTACATTTTTTTCCAAATCAAATGACAGACCAATTATGTATTGCAAAGTTTAAAAGAATATTTTCATAAAAGCATAAAAATCCAGGACCTTGCAATCACCGCTTGCAGCCCGCTTGACAAAGCATTGATTTTACACCATATCCCGTTAACTATATCACCATATTTTTGGCTATGTAAGGGCCTGACAGAGGCTCATTCAGCATTTTGATACCCTGAAGGAATATGATATGCTGATTTTCCAAAAATGTGTGATTTACGTGGGCATTTCCAGTAGTTTATGTATACCAGCATCAGCTTAATAAAGTGACATGCATCCTCTGAAAAAAAGACACATCAACCATGTTTAATTTGAATCTAACTTTAGCTAGTTCAGCATTCAATTCAGTATAATTGCTGCATAACTGACAATGATATATAGTTCATAAATCAGTTTTGTCAATTTATTGTGTGCTATCTTATTGTGTGATAAGAATCTTAGACAAGAAGTTCATTCATTTTTCAGTTGATTGTTCATTTTTTAGTTCATTTTTCAGTTGATTAGCTTAACTATTCTCATTTTTATGTGTGCAGCTGATGTTTTAGTCAGCTACAGAACAGTCCCATGTGTCTTAACATGTATTCTGTATGTGGGAAGAAATGAAAGCACTTTGCTCTACATAAAAAATGTAGATCTGTACACTGCAGTTTCTTGTTTTAAATAGAGATATAAGTTTTGGGCTCATCAATAAACCAAATATTTCAGTGCACATACGGCCTTATTGCATTCTTCTGTACATATACATATGGAAATAAAGAGCTGAAGTGGCTGATAATATATGGTAACACAGTAATACGCCCATGTTTACTGACACTCGATATATAACTAATTTAAAGAATTATAGTTAAAAGTAGTTTCAAGTGATTAATGTTGGTCTGCCATGCACTGTGTACCTGGCTTTTACTGTCGGCGGCTCCCAGATCTTCATCTCTGACGTTGAGTTTCAGAAAGGATGCAGATGTTCTTGTGGTCTGGGTGCACAGGTTTGAGAAACTGTTGCAATCATATATGTCTGTGAGAGTACACAGACATGCACATACACAGACACACACCACATATGAACATGTGAACAGTAGTACCTACTCAGACCTAGAACTAGCAGGTATTTGGAAGCAAATAGGTTGAATGTCAGAAAACAATGTAAGTAAATTACTATATAAATAATTTACTTGAAAATAAAGTTTATGAATAATTTTAATATATAAATCCAACTGGATTTAATGTTTAAAGCAGCAAAATACACTTGTTCTTATGTACAGACAGGTGACAAAGGAAAAATCTGGAAAAACCTGTATAACTGAGTGGAGAAACATAAATGGTGCAGATGTTCCCAGGCAGGTGCACTACATGAAACATTTAAGCAGCTAACATTCTACTATGCTCTACGTCATGTATAAAATACTGAGTTGACCCAGTTGACTCAATGTCTTCAGTAACTTTGAAAGAGGGTTCATTTTTGCCACACAACAAATATACACTGCAATGGTTTAGGGCCAAACGTAGCCAGAATTAGGAACAGTCAAGGTTAACAAAGAGTATTGTTATAGTATCTGGCCCAGGGCTGTGCAGCTCCAAATGTTATTTTAATATCTAACCCAAATGGATTAAACTCAAATCTATGAAGCCCAAGTATTAAAAGTATTAAATTAGGAACAACACCTTCAGATATATTACAATTCAAGTCACATTGAGTTCTTCACAGTGTTCTCTCATTCCGATGCTTCTCCCAACTGAGAAGCATCGGCGGTGATGGGTGTACCAAAGAGCAAATGAAAGGGGGAACGTCTACACCATTATTTCTCACTGAGGTTTTTTATTGGACTTGTTCATAAAAGTCATGTCAGTGAAATTACAGTTCCTTCTTCTCTTGAGATACATTCTATAGCAATTATAAAATGGAAGCAGTAGTTCCCTTTCTACAACCAGTGCCTCACAATGGCAACCCAATTAACGGTAGTACATTACGAGACACTTGGGCTTTCTAAACCAGTGAAGTTTGGTGAAATGTTCTATAATTTCCACAATCGCCCCCTCCAATTTAATCAAACTTCCTCAAACTAGGTAATGCTATGATGGGAGATACAGTACTTAACTCTCACTTGACCTTTTGAAGATAGCAAAATATTTCTACCAGGTGATAATATGCCCTTATACATATCACTAGAGATTAAATTGAGTTCTTCTCTCTCTTTGCCTAGGTACCTATAACAACTCTCAATCAAGAGATCCAAGATGGCGGTGCAGCAATAGCATGCAGCAGCCGCTCTGGATACAAAATAGTGCTTCTGATTCACAACTGTGCAGCAATGCACAGCTTGAACCACATCATCAAGTTTGCTGATGACATGACCATGGTAGGTCTTATCAACAAGAACGATGAGTCAGCATACAGAGAAGAGGTGCAGCGGTTAACGGACTGGTGCAGAGCCAACAACCTGTCTCTGAACATGGACAAAACAAAAGAGCTGACTGTTGACATGCTGTCTGGATGAGCACGGAGAGCACTGCGCGACCACTCTCCGCTGAACATTGACAGCTCCTCCATGGAGATCATCAAGAGCACCAAATTCCTTGTTCACCTGGCGGAGAACCTGACCTGGTCCCTCAACACCAGTTCCATAGCCAAGAAAGCCACAAAAGGAAGAGATATTTCTGATCTCCAGATGCTGAAGTCATCATCCTAGTAAAGGTACAGGCCTACAGGTGTAGTAAAAGCTGTATATTTATGATTATCCTCACGTATGGGTATATAATAAAACACTGAGTTAAGGTCTATGGTACTAAAGTAGCAATTACCCCCCTGGAATGCAAGGGCATCAGCCTGATCGGGGAGTTGGTATGCTTTTTTGTCCTTTGATTTAGCCATCTAAAATGAGTACATATCAAAATCATTCACCTGATGACTCCCATAGAAGAACAAGGGGTGATACCCACTCTCTCTTTGATTTCTGAATAAGACCTTGCTCCTTCATTTCATCAAGGGTCTGCTTTGGTTTCTGGTATTCGTACAGAGGGACCCTTTCAAAATTCATCCTTCAGTCTGATCCTGTGAACTACATTTTAAAGCTTCTCCAGTCTAGCTATCACATGAAAAAAAATCCTTTTTATACCTTTTATAATCCTTTTATGTCAGGTATTGCCGACATGTACAATTTCCATACTATTATGCCAAACAGGGGAGGACATGGGCAATCTTAGCTTTGCACTTCAATACAACAGGGTGACTAAGCAAGTTAATTACTGTACCTTTAATGGGATACATCTTTCAACCCAAAGAAGTTCTTCGGTGCAGATCTTGATGTTGTTGGTTGGCACTGTGGAGCCAACATCACACTTTAATTCAAAATGATGACAAAAAAAGTGAGGAGACCCCACATGACTTTAACTTAACCATTTATTTAACAAAATAAAATATATAAAAATATAATGATACATGTAAATCAGTAGTATCAACAGCATGGTGTGTACTGTGGTGGATGAGTGGAAAACAATGAGAGAAACTGACTAAGTCCACCAGCTTATATAGCTGAGCAGACCAGCCCACCCAGGTGATATACATTTGATATTTCACCATGAAATATTTCATCACATCCCTTTGTCCTGGTACCCCCAAGACCCAGCAACCTCAGTACCTAAGGAAGCAATTTAAGAGTAAAGAGAACACAGGACAGAAAAGGATTAGTGTAATCAGGAAGGTTAAACTATGGCAAGAATGTGCTAGTGAGGGCATCACAGATACATTGCCCTTGATGTGTCACATATCCAAGTGATAAGGCTGCAAAAACAATGCCCGTCTCATCAACCTTTGGCTGGGATTTTGAAGAGATTGCAGAAAAGTTAACAGATTATGATTAGTGTATACAACAACCAGAGCACTGCATCCGACATAAACATCAAAATGTTGGAGGGCCCAAATGAGTGCAAGAGCTTCTTTTCAATTCAATTCAATTCAGTTTTAACAATCGACATTGTCACAAAGCAGCTTTACAGAAATAAATAGATTCAAATTAAATTAAACCAAAATAAATTGTAAATATGTTAATTTATCCCTAATGAGCAAGCCAGCGCCAACGATGGAAAGGAAAACTCCCTAAGACGATATGAGGAAGAAACCTTGAGAGGAACCTGACTCAAAAGGGAACCCATCCTCATCTGGATGCTAAAGGATAGTGCAATTATAAATGAATCCCTTCTATAACTGTGTACTATATGGTCAAATAGTGCAATTATGCAACCAGTAAATTCATTACAGTCTTCACAAGAAGTCCAGTTTGTAAAACCTATCCACTGTCCACTGATGGAATCCTGAGTATAGAGCTGCTCATGGCAACTGCAGCCCCAAAGCCTCCACAGCAACTGCAGTCCCAAGCCATCATAGTACAACTCCCCATATGAGATCACCAAGCCATCTCCATGCCCCCAATTGGCAAAATCCCCAGCAATCCCACTGATCTTCAGGCAATCCATGTGGGGCCACCCTCAGCAGTAGCAAGCAAACTCAACCGATGAGAACTCCCACCAGAAGTAGGGCAGCAGGATGGATCAGGCAGTTCCAGAGAGCAGAAGGGGTCAGGATCACTGGTATCTCACGTGTAGCATGTGTAGCTCGACAGAGAGAGGGAGACTTACAGTCAGTTGAGCAGATGTATTTTAGTCCAGCCTTGAGCAAACTGGACAATGGAGCTACTACAGAAGAGAAATTCACACAAAACAACAGTAATAACCTGCTAATCCAAGAAATCTCAAAAGCTTGGCTTTTGTACAAGGAACTGGATATTTTTTAATAGCTGACACTTTTGGCTCAACAGGCTGCACCTCACCTCAGCCCACCACTTTATGCAGGTGTAACAGTGGCTTTAGCAAACTCACATTTGGCTAGGTTGATAGTTAGCCTTGCCCAAACCAGTCTGTCCAACAATGCCCTAATCCTGTTAACGTGTTCCTCCCAAGTATTGCTATATATTACCACATCATCCAAGTATACTGGACAGCCACGCAACCCAATGCAACTCGATTCATTAGCCTTTAAATGTGGCTGGTGCATTATGCAACCCAAGTGGCATGACTGTAGAGGTATACAGACCTGAAAGGGTAATAAAAGAGCAAACCTCTTGAGCTCTTTTAGAAAGAGGAACTTGCTAATAACCTTTCAGGAGGTCAAACTTGCTGACAAATTTAGCTGCCCCAATTTGGTCAGCACAATCATCCATTCTGTCAAGAGGATATGTATCTGGCTTAGTAACAGCATTTACTTTACAGAAGTCAGTACAAGGCCTGAAGGTGGAATCAGGTTTTTTAACCAACAGACACAGAGAAGACCAGGCATAGAAAGAGGGCTTAGCCATGCCATGTTCCAGCATTTAATCTACCTCAGATTCTAATATTTCTTGTTTATAAGGAGAAAGCCAGTAAAAACTTTGCTTAATGGGCTGAGCAACCCCAATGTTCACATCATGCTCTATTAAATGTGTATGAGATGATGTATATGAAAACAAAGACAGGTAAGACTGAATGATGTCAATTAATTGCTTACATTTAATCTCATCCAAATGTCCCAACAATTCTTAAGGCGAGGTTGTAGTATCCCATCTCCCAGCACACCTCCTTCCTCCTCAAATGTTGTTGCTACCTGGCATAGACTGGAGTTTACAGTGCTGGCCAGAAGAGTGGGATTACCACATACTGTGGGCTCACCTAAATTAAAAGAAATTTCAGAAGACACGTCACAAGCACGATATGGCTTAAGCAAGTTTACATGGCAGATTTTGATAGATTTTCTTTAGTTGGGCATCTCAATCAAATAATTCTGTTCTGAAACCTGAATAACAACAGAACAAGGATTAAAAAACTTGAAAAGGCAATTGCACAACACCAAAACCTGATCACCTGGATTGTATTGGTGTCGTTCAACTTTCCAGTCATATAGGGTTTTTTTTCACTTTTTTTCTGAGAGATTTCTAGGTTTTCCTTAGCAAACTCACCTGCAGCATAATTTGTGCCTAAACCCACTGACATAGTTTATTAAATTTTGTGGTGGTTCCTAGGATTTCCACTGGTCTACCTAGGATTTCCACTGAATTACAGCCAAAGTACCATGCACTGTATGCGCAAAAACAAGATAATTAGGACTGAACCCTGTGCTTTTCTGCACAACTTCTCTGGCTGCCAAAAGAGCCATGCCAATGCCTTCCTCCCAATGCTGATGAAATCACCCCAATGCACACTGGCTTTGAGAATGATACACTGAGGATTTGTTATGTTTAATGTGATGTTGTTGGAGGACCTGTGCAAATTAATTAGATGTAATGGACCCTTGATCTCACTGTATTATTTCTGGGATACCAAACACAGAAATTAATTGGCTAAGAGCTTTGACCACTGATTTGGCAGAGATTGTGCGCAATGGGTAAGCAGCTGGATATCTGGTAGATTGACATATTACAGTCAATGAATACAGACAACCAGATTTAAAACATGGCAAAGAACCACCACAGTCAATAATTAAATGTTCAGTGGCTGATTTATGGCAGATATGGGATGTAAGGGAGCAGGTGGAGTAGTTTGATTAAGTTTAATTGACAAGTATGACATGTCTTGACATAAGTGGATATGTCACATTTAAACGTGGCCAAAAAATTGACATTATCATGAGCTGTATTAATGACCAGGTACGTTATCATGAGCTGTATTAATCACAGACTGTCTGTATTTAAAAGGTAACACAATCTGTTCCACTGTCTCAGGCACATCTTCCCCCTGAGGGACCCACCTCCTCATCAATAAACCATCGCGGAGAAAATAAAAAAAATTACATTTTACATTAGATTTGGTTTCAGCCCATATGCGTCCTCCTGCCAAATCATTTCCTAGGATGACATCAACACCATCCACCGAAAATTCTGGATGTACACCAACCTCCACATTCCTTTCTACCAAACTACAAGTCAAATGTACCTTATGGACAAGCACAAAGATGGTACTTAAACCCATGCCTCTATTCGGATCACGACTTCTGTGTCTGGCTGTGGTGAAAAAGTTAGGACTGACTCCCTGACAAAGGTTTTTAAAGCACCAGTGTCTCTCAAAATTTTGATAGAAACTTTTACTGTCAATTAAAGATAGAAACCTTTCAGATAGAAATGGAGCATAGCCTGAACTAATTTCATCTGCACACATGGTTTTAGCTTGCATTTGAAAGTGAGAGACCACTTTGATTTTATTTGCCCTTGAGTTGCTAACAGGAACTACTTACACAGCAGATTTAGTAGGTGAAACACTAGACTGCTTTTTTAAATTTAAAGTTGGGGACACATTCTTCCAATGACCCCTTCACTGGCAATAATTACCTATTCTATTTGGGTCATTCTTCCCAAATCAAATTGGGTTTTGTGTGCCGCGACAACTTATGAGAACAATTCTAGGGGGCCTGCTTGACTCCTACTTAAGGGCACCATGATTGATCAACTTGTGCTCAGCAGTCTCAATTACAGTGCAGGCTATTAACCCCAGCTCTAATAAAGCTCTTGACTTCAACTGACCCTTGCACCACAGCTGGAACATAGAAAAGCCATCTGCATTCACCTGAAACTCTTCTCGTGTGGACAGATAATCACATTCTAAGTCAGAGGTGTGACTTGGAGGGTTTTTTTTTTAAACCTACACCAAGCTTCTCCTGGTGTGAGTGTTCTAGTTTAGTGTGTGCCTGAATACTGCTTCAGTGGCTTCATTCTATCTGACAGCTTTTTGTTCAGAGCACTCAAACCCCCTGTGATGAATTATGTAGCCCTGGAGGCATTTTCCTTGCCTTTAGCAGTGTGACTAGGTTGAATGGTTTGAGTCCTCACGTACTCTGCATGGGGTGGCAGCAGAAAGGTTGAACTGTGATGGCAAAAGCATGGTAAGAGCAAAATGGCTAGAGTTTTCCTCTAGCCATTTTGCTCTTACCATGCTTTTGCCATCACAGTTCAACCTAGGGGGAGGGGAGAGGTAATCCAGGGAACAATGGCCACTCTAACAGAGCTTCATATGTCCTCCATGGATACGGCGTTGAAGCATGGTAATGCCAGCATCATGCTATGGGGGTACTTCCTAACAGGAGGAATGGATGGATGAATGCAGCAAAATACAGAGAGGTCCTTAAAGAAAAAAAAACCTACTCCAGACTGGGGTGAAGTTTAACCTTTCAGCATGACTCAATATGACTCAATGCATACTGCCAATATAATGCTGGAGTGGCTTCAGGACAAGTCTCTGAATGTCCTTGAGTGGCCCATCCAAAGCCCAGACTTGAAACCAATACTGTAGAATATCTGTAGAAAAACCTGATGATGGCAGTTCACAGATCCTCCCCATCCTATCTAACTGAGCTTGAGAGGATCTGCTAGGTAAAATGGGAGAAACTGCCCAAATCCAGGTGTGCAAAGTTTGTAGAGACTTACACAATAGAAGACTCAAACTTGTAATTGCTGCCAAATGTGCTTCTACAAAATAGTGAATAAATAGTCTGAATACTTATCTAAAAGAGAGATTTCAGTTTTTTTATTTTTAATAAATTTGTGAAAATTTCTAAAACATGTTTTCACTTTGTCATTGTGTCTATAACATCATAAAATGTTTCAAATGCTCCAAGTTTCTTGGTGTACATACAATTTATCATCGGTCTAAGTTGTTATGCACAATTTTTCATTTACAGCCATTTGGCTAAATTATCAACACAAAAAGTCTTACATAATCAGAAAAAACAGAATGCCTGCAATGCAGTATATCCATCAGACATATACAGTATCGACCAGGAGTTCTTTTCAGTTCAATTCAATTTTATTTATAAACCACTTTTAACAATTTTGAACCATTGTCATAAAACAGCTGTACAGAAATCTGGATATAAAATGTAAATAAAAATGTAACCTTAAATTTGTCAATTCATTCTTGTATTATTTGTTATTTGTTAATTCATTATTATTATTATTTAATTTTACAAAAGGAGAAACGTTAAAACACTGATAGTCTGTTTAGAAATGTTTTTCATACATTTGCATTTGTCTTGTGCAAAGTTTATATATATATACTGGCTCTCCACTGCCAGACCACGTATGCCCAAAGAACCTTTGGAAGTATTTGCTGCTGAGATCACAAGACTTGTTTTGGAAGCATTTCCAAATTACAGTGAATCTGCCATTGCTATGGAAAGATTTAGACAGTTCATAGCCGGTCTTGACCCCAAAATGTCATGAACATGGCACTACTAGCCTAGAGGAAGCTTTAGCCATTGCTTGTAAGTGGGAACAGGCACAAGAAGTTCTCAGGCTTGCACCCCTTTCCCTTCCATTAAAAGACTGACAACCTGACACCAAACCCATCTAAAACTTTGTCTAGTGGGGAACCGCTTTCAGCTATGGTGTCCACAAAGGCAACATCACCTGGGTACATTCCTTCTGAAATCATGACAGCGGTAAAGCAATTAACTGCTGATGTTAAGACTCTCAGAATGGACAGCATGAGCACAGTTTTCGACATGCTTCTTCCAGACAGAGAGGCTACTGCCAGCCTGCCTCCATGTTTTGGTGTTCAACATGCCAGTGCTACTTCTCATCTTTGTAACCAACATGTCAGCCCAACTCTACATCAAAATGATCGTTATGTCAGCCTGGCTTCTGATCATCGAGATCATCGCTTACATCACAGCTCTCGGCATCAGGATCATCGTACGACAGAATGGCCCTCCAACGAGGTCTCTGGCGAGAGATATGGCCTGCAATCTTCTAGTGACCATCTACCCTTGTCTGGTGAACATCATGTCAGTTTCGACGATGGGGATGTTGATCTTCAGGGAAATGTCTGGTAGCAGATAGTATAGGCCAAGTATCTGCTGAGTCTATGAGTGGGTCCAAACAAACTAAACTTCCATCACTCCCGCACCTTATGTTTTTGCTATCATTGATAACATTTCCGTACAAGCTTTTGTAGACACAGGTTCAGAAATATCTTTGATCAGTAAAACATTGAGGATGTCAATTCCCTCTCTCATGAAAAAGCCTATTCAGAAATCCTTTCTCCTAGCTAAATCAGTGACTGGTGACTATCTTGACATGTATCTTGACATGGTATGTTGTCTATTACTATTAGGCTGGGTGAGGAAGTGTTCACCTATAATGTCCAGGTGGTTAGAAATGCTACAAAGCCCGTTATCTTTGGTTTGGATTTTCTTAGCAAACATCATGCTGCAATCAACCTTAGGGAGAATCATTTAAAACTGTGGTACTGGACTGATCCTCTCTTGTGTTTGCAGCACATAGTCCCCCTTAGGAGTAGTGCTGTAACCTTAGAGCCCATTCTGATCCCTTCCAGGTCACAGATGAATGTTTTGGCAAAAATTCAGCCCAATATTGGGGAGAAAGAGTTCACATGCAATTATGTTGGACTCTTAGACCCTGAAATTCAGACAGTACCAGGTCTTTTTGTAGCATGTACCATGACCTCTGTTAAAGCAGGTGTGACTTATGTTCGAGCCATGAATTCAACAAGTGAGGATTGTCATGTTCCCTGCGGCACGAGGCTAGGTGAATTTCATTCCTTAGTCACTCAACCAGGTGAACAATACACTATGTTGGAACCCACAATAGCTCAGATAAAAACCCAAATTGAGCCTTGTCCAAAACCCAAGGTAGAACTCTTTAGTGCAAATGATTATGACTATGGTCATACAGATTTGGTCAAGCATACCATCTGTACTGGGGATACGCAGCCCATCAGGCAGATGGCTTACAGAACATCACACATTCAAGCTAAGATAGACAGGCAGGTTCAGCAGCTCCTTTCCCATGATGGTGTCCCCTGTAGTCTTAGTGAAAAAGAGATATAGCAGTTACAGATTCTGCATTGATTTCAGGAATCAATAATGCAGTCAGTGTAAAAGACTCACCCTGACCATGAGACGTTTTAGATAACTTGTCAGGTGCATCTTGGTTTAGTACAATGGATTTGTCAAGTGGATACTGGCAAGTTGAGCTAGACGCTGATGATAGGGAGAAAACCCTATCACCCCTTGCCCCCTTAAGGCAGAGTGTGCTTGGGGGAAGAGGGAAAGGGAGTTGTGAATTGTATGACTTAGGCAGCTGTTCATGCTGTTGTGCCAATGCTTCTGATTAAAGTAAGAAATGTGAATTATCACTGTTGTAAACTGTGTTTTATTTCTGTTACCCATGGTGAAGAGACTGGAGTGTTCGCCAATACGGCATCAGGAAATAAGGGTTACAAAAATTTTAAATTTATAAATTTATCCCTGATGAGCAAGCCAGAGGCAATTGTGGCAAGGAAAACTCCATGAGTTGACATGAGGAAGAAACCTTGAGACTCAAAAGGGAGCCCATCCTCATCTTGGTGACACTGGATAGTGTGATAATAAATCTCTTTCTCTTTTATAACTATACACTATAGAGTCAAAACCTGCTAACTGTTTTAACAGGAACTTGAGTATAAGCATCATTAGAGTTTTAACTTTGTCTATCGTATCAAACTGAAGTTATTAACTGATCAGTGATGGAGACTTGAGTGTAAACTGTTCTTAGCAATTGCAGTCTTTAGGCTATCCAAGGAAGAACATCCACAGCCATCTTTAGGGTGTCTGTGTGGTATCATCCAGAATAATCTCATGGTGATCTTTACACTATACATTAAGGGCCATCCCCAGCAGCAGGGAGTGCTTTTCAGGTGACAAAAGCTCCAAATAGAAATGGAGAATCAGGATGGATCAGGCTGGTCTGGAGGGCAGAAGGAGTTAGGATTACTGGTAACTAGGGAGTAGCATGTGTAGCTTGTGCTACATTGAACACAGAGTGCAAGTAGAGACTCCGGCAAAGACAAGCTATGACAGCATAAATAAAAGAGATATCCAGAACGTAACACAGACATGAGGGTGCCCTGGGACATAAAGTGAGCAGCCATTCCCTGTCAAAAAACCTCAGTGAACGCGTGAGATTGGACAGGTGTGTGTGTGTGTTTACCAAAACACTCTAGGCCCATGAACCCTCCAGATCTGCACCTTTACCTAAGAGAAAGCTTATTAACAAAAGACTTGACTAAACAAATATGTTTTCAACCTAGACTTAAAGAGTGAGACAGTTTGAGTCCCAAACACTAACTGGAAGGCTGTTCCATAACTGTGGGGCTTTGTAAGAGGAAGCTCTACCCCCTTCTTTTGCCTTCATTATTTGAGGCACCAACAAAGAGCCTGCATGAAAACCAACAGAGACCATGGAAACTCCATGCACACAGGGCGGAGGCGGAATTCAAACCCCCAACCCTGGAGGTGCGAGGCAAATGTGCTAATTGCTAAATAATAAATATATCAATCAATCAATCAATCAATCAATCAATTAATTAAATGGAACTGAATGAGGTGTTTACACGCTGTGTCTGGGTGTGCTTTGGCCTTTAGTAAGCAGGGACATCACAGAACATTAAGTTTCCCTGTTTTAAATAGTGGTTTAAAAGCATGCACTTGTGTGTTCATGCACTTGTGTTTTCATGCAAAGACTACTAGGCTCGTTCTTTAAAACATTAGAGAGTTGATTTTAAGTGAAGTGCATTCGTTAGCAACATTGGTTACCTTGGATCGAGTAGGCTTGCAGTGTATAAGATTGGGTCTTGTTTCACTTCAGAAAAGCATTTCTGTACAGCTGTTAAAGTATGTTTTTGTTTTATTGTTTTTTTATTGTGTCGGAATCTGTCTTTGTCCAGGACTCATAGTGGCTGATCATCCAGAACAACAAACTGGGTAGAAGCTGTTATTTTCACTCAACTTGCTTTATCTGTAGACATTTTTTCTCTCCTAACCAGTGTTTGCCGCTGTGTGCCCCTAGCAATGAGCTCCTTGAGTTTTATGTTCAAGATGCTACTAGGTTACTATGAAGATGTAGATGAAGTAGTTCTGATTTTCACAGCGCACAGTTTGCAGTCTGCTTCGCTTTGATCATTAATCATGTATATGTCCAGATTGTTGCATTTCTTGTCGTCTGTCATGACCACATGCATTAGCCGTACATCTCATTACAGTATCACCTGGTATGGGATGTTGGCATCAGGGCATTTTTTACGAATATGAGTATGAGTAAATGAGCACAGTGTTGGGCCAATACCAGTATCAGTATTGATGCATCCCTCATTTCAACCATTACAGGCTGCTAAGTGGGTCCATTTGGAGCCTAATTGGTTGTGCTTCCAGTACCTTATACTGGAAAACTGGTCTGAAGTCACAATCTGATGATGGAGTATAGCTAAAAACCTATGTCCAGTAAAAGGGGAAAAATTTCTTTAAATGGCACTAAGGTGGGAAAGTTTTCCAGAATCCCTATAATTCACAATACCTCACTTTCAGAAGGCCTATTCAAGAGGATTTGTCAATACCAGGGACCTTCAGACAACTTTTTTCTAATGGTTGGTGAACAAAATGGAGGAACTTGTGTATCCCCCAGATTTATCCTGAAATTTCTTGTATAAAGACAGCAAATAGAAAAAAAAGAATTAGCAGAGTGCTAAAGTGCATCATCAGACCGGTTTCATCTGTACACAGATCACTTACAGTTTACTACTTGCTGCACTTCAGTTATGCTATGACAAGCAGGCAGTTGGACAGTTGGGCTTGGAGAGGTGTGAATACACTGGTAATGAAGTGAAGGAGTGAGAGAGATATATAATATCAAGAAACAGAGAAAGATAGAATTGAGAGAGTTGTACAGAATGACAGGCTGGTAGATTCAGACAGCTAACAAAAAAAGTTAGTGACAGGCACATGCTTGGATTGACTGTGTTGAATTCTGGGATGGGAGATTGCAGACTGGTTTCCAGTTCTTTACTTTTGCTGCATTCTTTCTCCCATCATTTGCCTCTCACACACCACTGGGGACGTAGCACCCCACATTAATGAGTCAGATCTTGTGCATACAGTTGAGATTAGCAGGCCAGAGTGACACAGGGCTCTAGCAATTCTGTACAAACCTCTTCAGAATAAAACAGGACCCATAAAAATATCCTTGTTTGAATGTGAAGGAAAGTTAGGCAGTATCACAAAAAAAGAAATGAGGGTCTAGCTTGGACAAGTCAAGTGAGTGTTGAGTGGCAGTCATAGAAGTGATGCCCAAGCCATCTTAAGCCATTTGAGGATTTGAGGGTCAGCATAACATGCAGACAGACATATTTGGACTGCTTGTCCCCTATGGCCATGTCTCCTGACAGTTGGACGTAAACGCTGTGACCCATAGTGCCAGGAGGGGCCTGAGGGGTATAAAGGGTTGGGACAGAAAGATTCTCACGCACACACACACACACAGACCTGGAGTAGAACTAGGAATGAAGACATGAGAAACTTCATTCCACAGCCTCCTATATGCTTGCCTACTGCTTTGGCATGCTGTATAAGATTAGCCTGTGGTTGTAGAGCAACACAGATAGAAACAGCTCAGATGAGGTTAGACAGTTATCTGATGTGACCCTGTTTACACAGAAAGGAAAAATAGAATGAAAATAGAGATCTCATTCAAAGAGATAAAGGTAGAAAAGGAACCAAAGAAAATGGAGTGAAGACAGTGCCCTTCCTGTTTCTGTTGCATTTACCTTTCATCTTTTTCCATGTTCTTCTCTAAAGAATAACCTGGTAGTCTCTCTGTGTAAAAGGTGGTGAGATGCACACAAGTAATACGTCATGACTACTTCCCCTTTTAGAATGTTGTGAACTGCACCAGTTTTCATTTCCTGGAGAGACAGTTTTAGCCTTACCACTCTGCTAGTCACCAAACCAACTGTGTGTGTGTGTGTGTGTGAGTGAGAGAGAGAGAGATTATATACTGAGTCTACAATTTTCATTTTTTTAAAGTTTGTTCTTTATATTGTGGTGGGATTTTCTAAAATAACATTTCATGCAATATCTAAATCTATAATTTCCTTTAGGCTATATAACAGGGAAAGTAAAACATTGCTACAGTATCTCTTTCAAGGAAAATGAACTTTAACAAAAGCCTAAATAATCTTTTAGGGCATGATGACAAACACACTCAATGTTATGTCACAGTAAATTCAGAACCGAAAAAGAGAGAAAATTGACACTTGACACTCCTAACCAAAAGAAAAAAACAGACAGGGTGTGTTTTTGATTTTCGAGAGAGCTGACTGACACACAGCCCACACATACACAGAGACATGCTCACATCCTCTCCAGATGGTTGAATGGGTGCTGCTGAAGATATGAGTGACGCTCAGAGAGGTTTGTAGGCCATGGCATATGCTCGCTCACACACACACACACACACACCAGCTTTATGTCTTTCCTTCTTGACTAAATAAGGTTTCACTTACTTGAATGTTTGACTTACCCTGAATGTTTCAGAATAAAACATAAAACATGAAACATACAATAACAAATAACAAAATGTGACTTGCACATTCATAGTTAATAAGAGTTCATAACAGGCTGGGACCCACACTCAGCCTACCCTCCTCAGTTCGTCCAGCACTCCCAGTCGAGTTCTCTATAATCCTGTGTATAATACTTGGTTGCTTTACCACATTTACCAAATGTTTTAGACTAAATTACATAAAGTCCAATTTATGCCTCTCTACAAATAATCTCTGAGTTTTAAAGTGACTATTAACCACTCTTATTAAAGACTAGTTCTTATTAAAGAGCTGAGTTTGAGGCTAGTTTAATCCCAGTTTTTTTGCTAATTCAAACTGCCATGAGAAATAATTACATAGAATCCTTAATGTGTTGGCTTTTTTTGATCTCCCAGTAGGGCTGCATAGGATTAACTGGGGAGACACCTAGAGTTAGACAGGCTTAGCGGTTTAAAATAGAAAGAAATAAGCTCCCAATTGGGGCAACAGTCTAATAGTGCTTCTCCACTGAATGGTGCAGTACAGTACAACTCTGTAAATTAACCATGGTCCTGCATTTTGTCATTGTTTCCACTGTTAAGTGACCCATGCCATGCTAAATGTGGTTATCATGCACATACACACACATAAGTGGAGCTTCAAATTCAGAATCACACATAGCTTCCATTTTAATGTGTTTGCTCCCTACATAGGGAGTAATAGGTTAGCAGCTAGAGATGGGAATTACATCTCTTTTTAGAGAGTCACAGCACTTAGCTCAGCTCACCAGTAAGAGCCATCTCTTTCAAAATCCATTGCCAGATTTTTTTTAATCCAGACAAAGTTGTTGGGCTTTCTATCTACCAGCTAACCTTTATAGACAATATTGCTGCAATCTTACAATGTGTCCGGACAAAATTGGGGGGTGTAAAACTGTGCCAAATCAAATATGTGGACCAGTGAACTGCTGTGGTGACCCTAACGGGAGCAGCCGAAAGAAGAAGAAGAAGAACAACAACAACAACGTTGCTGCAATCTTACAATACTACAGATTCACACAACAAGAACACTTGACGGAATATGCATGCAACGCATATTTTGTAGCTTAACTCTTCTATCTATCTGCAGGCCAGCCTACACCACATAATCGTTTATCCAAAATGCAGTGCCACAGCTGGCCTGCAGTCAACTAAAACACAAGTTTTGCCTTCTCTCATTCTTACTCATCTGTCATCTGTCTCATTGTAGCTGCTTATAACAATCTTTGATTTATTCTCATCAATATACAGTGGGGTCCAAAAGTCTGAGAATAAAATGCTTCTGTTCTGCATTCTGTTCTAATTTAATACAAAAGTTTTCATTACAAATTATATTATTGACAACAACTTGAGTGAAAAGTAGAATCTCTGAAATATTTACATGAATTTCAGTTTCTTTCAGAGTTTTTGTAATGTCCCCTTTTGCTTTAATGACAATGTGCACTCGAGTTGGCATGGACTCCACAAGTTTGTGCAAAACCTTGTGATCCATTTTAGATCAAATCTATTGGAGTATCATCTGAACACATGCTTCAATAGAAAAGTATAGGCATGAGGACAATCCGACCTTTTGTACAAAGCATATGAAATATTCAATATTAAAAATATATTAAAGATATTAAACATTTACTTTCTTTGTTTTAAATATTTCAAAATTCTAAATCCTTCTGTTTATTTCCAATTGTAAATTAAAAAAAACTGATTTTCAATATGGTGTCAGACTTTCAGACCCCACTGTACATTTTAAATTCTTAATATCTAAATAAATAAATCTTAATATCTAAATAACATGAATACCTCTTGTAGGATCTATCAATTTTGCATAAATATAAAATGAATATCACAACCTTTTCAAAATTTTAAAATGTCCAAATTTTTGTTTTCCTTTCAATTATAATACATTATTAAAATAATGTTGTTTATAGTCAGGTCTGAGTCCAAGTATTTAGGACAGTGAAACAATTTTTGTAATTTTGCCTATGTAAACCACCACAATGGATTTGAAATGAAGCAATCAACATGTGATTTAAGTGTAGGCTCCAATTCAAGGGGTTTAACAAAAATATTGCATTAACAGTTTAGGAATTACAGCAATTTTTACATAGTTCCTCCATTTTCACAGGCTCAAAGGTAATTGGACAATTGACTGATAAATAGTTTCTTGGCCAGGTGCGTCCTGTTTCCTCATTATTTCATAACAAACTATGAGGGTAAACGGTCTGGAGTTGATTAAGATTGGCCAAATCAACAATTTGGTACATTCTTAAAAAGAAGGAATGCACTGGCAAGCTCAGCAACACCAAAAGGCCTGGAAGACCACGGAAGACAACTAAAGTGGATGATCTCAGAATTCTCTCCTTGTTGAAGAAAAACCCCTTCACAACATCTAGCCATGTCATGAACACTCTGGAGGGGGTAGGCTTACCTTTGTCAAGTTTACAATCAAGAGACACCTTCATGAATATGAATGTAAATACAGATGGTTTACCTCAAGATGCAAACCACTTGTAACACTCAAGAAAAGAAAGGCCATATTAGATTATTTGCTAAAAAATAACTAATAATAATTATTTGCTAAAAAAAAAAAAAAAAAACCTCTAAAAAAAGCCTGACCAGTTCTGATGCAAGAATAACTTGTACCAGAATGATGAGAAGAGAAGAGTATGGAGAAGGAAAGGAAGGGCTCATGATCCAATACCACATCATCTGACAAAAATGTGGAGGAAGTGTTACGGCATGGGCATGTATAGCTGCCAATGGAACTGGGTCACTGGTGTTTATGGGTGATGTGACTGCTGATAGAAGTAGCAGGATGAATTCTGAAGTGTATAGAGCTATACTTTCTGGTCAGATTCAGTCAAATGCTGCAAAGCTGATAGGACGGCATATTCAATTCAATTCAATTAGGTTTTATTTGTATAGCGCTTTTAACAATGGACATTGTCCCAAAGCAGCTTTACAGAAATAAATGGATTAACAAAAAA
>CM075022.1:8186039-8208162 GCA_037576675.1 Pangasius sanitwongsei | reverse complement strand
CCATATTTTTGTGGAACCTCTTAAAATAAAGCTGAAAGTCTACACTTCAATCACATCTTGATCGTTTTATTTCAAATCCATTGTGGTGGTGTATAAAGGCAAAATCACAAAAACTCCGTCATTGTCCAAATATTTCCAGACCTGACTGTATATTAATGTACACATTACTATGCAAAAATTCATACCATGTCTTTATTGGCTGAGAGTCAACAGGTGTCATCCAGTCTTGAGATGGAATTATAGTCAGATTGACTCTCTACTCACAAACATTCTCATGTTGCTGAGAAACTCTGTGAAAACAGTCATGAATACACATATTTGGCCATATTATTGTGGAAAGACACATAAGCCTTTATTAATAACTAAGAAGATAGATATGGGCAACTGTTTCTGCTGTCAAATATTAGTCACCAATTTTCTTGTTACAATCCTGTCTTGATATTTCATGAGAGACTGAAATATTCTCACATCATCATGATTCATTCCTGACTTTCGCATGGCATAGAAGAACCATGGTTAACGAATTTAAAATTTAAAATTGTAATATGATGATAAAAGCAGTTTTTACATATGAAAAAGTGATTAAGCATAACAATCATAGATTGTGCACTTATATCTCTGTCTTATCTCTCAGAGGTTTACAGGGACAGTGAGCAGGGAAAATAATGTATTAGGCAAGATACTCTGGGAACTAGGATGTCCAACACATCCGAGCGGTCAAGGTTCAGATTACTCCATCCTAAAACACACCCCACCCTCACCCCGGACCACCCCCCCCCCAAACCACACAATCACAGTTTAAACACAGTAAGATGAACAGCACAGCAACTCTCTCTCTCTCATACACACACACACACACCCACACACAGAGAGAGAGAAACACACCAAGTAGCAGTCCATGTGACTCAAAATAAAACTCTGTCTTACTCCATGTGAAACACACAGTGTTTTATTAATAGCATGGCCAGGAATGTGTAAATACTGTCCTCACAAAGACAGGCAAGAATCAGTACCCATGTTCTGTTGCCTTCTAGACAATACTGTGAATAAGTATTTTGTGAAAGTGAAATCTTATACAGGACTGGTCTCTGTGTAGTGTTTCACTCAGCCTAGCATAATTAATTGTTCATGGAAGAGGAAGCAGGCTTATTCAATAGCTTTTAAGAAATCAGATCCCCTAAATGCACATGTAGCCTAAGAAATCCATTCTCCTAAATGAGCCACCCAGTCACTTCACTGTTCCATTTATGGAGGATAGGCTTCTCAAGGTCTCTGAACAAAAGTACTTCTCCATTGAAATCTCTACAAAGCAGTTGTTAGATCAAGGCTTGAATTAAAGTCTATCACACTGTGAATCATTCTCTATAAGAAGAACTGTTAGGCATAGTTGGTCTACATTCTCTAAAACACTTTTTTCAAGTTTAGCTGCCTGTCATGGGAAAGATGGTAAAGTGTGCACCAATACGGCTTTAAACAATGCTTACTCTTAACATTTGAACTTGGAGCATTCTTTTGACTCTACAATGGTTCTAATTTTTTTTAAAAAAGTTTCCTTGTAACATTTTTGTGTAAATAGAAATTTTTAACAGTCAATGGTCAACCTATTTGGATTTCACAAACAATTCTGTTTTGTGTGGAAATATTTTGTCCTGTTTCTAAGTAAATGTCAGACATGTGATTTGTTGAGATTATCTTTATATCTCTGCAAAATGAAAAGGTCTTTTCCTGCACCAAGTTTTATTTTGAGTCACATGGACTGCTACACGGTGTCTCTCTCTCTGTGTGTATGTGTGTGTGTGAGACACAGAGAGAGAGATAGATAGATAGATGGATAGAGAGAGAGAGAGAGAGAGAGAGAGAGAGAATAAAAGCCTGCCATTTTAGGAAGGAACATAGTCATACACATAAAGATTAACCACACAGTTGTATAATCTTTATGCAGGGTAAATTCTAATAGCTAAAGGAGTTATGAAATAGCTGAAGTTTGGGAGAAACCCCATACCAGGAGCTACAGCTTCTTCCTAGTTAACTTCCTAAAAATTCCCACCTGTCTCTTTCTCTACTAGTGACAACATTTCTGCACCAGCCACCTCCCGTCTCTAATTTCTGTTCAACAACTTTAGTGGGGGCATGTTCTCTTCCTACTGTTTCAGTCTAAATGTCATTTAGTTGATGGCATTGTCTGTCAGATTTATATATGTGTAAAACAAAGTCCAAGACAAGCTAGTCTCATACAAAATGTTATATAGAGGTTCAGGAAAAAATGAAGTTAATAAAACTTGCTGCATGTGATATTGTCTAAGGCCAAGTATTACCAAAAAATCCCAAAAGGAACCCAAAGCTATGATTACCCCTACATGATTATGACATTGCAAGTCATGGTATGACTAATGTTTCACACAAACTAGCCTAACAACCCACATCATTCTCCTATGCAATACCCATTTTTTTCCAGTGAGTGCAACCACTACAGCGCAATATGCCTGATTTAGCCTTGTCAGTTTCGAAAGGGGAATACCAGTCTGACTTTCTATCTCTCTGTAATAACTTGTTAATAACACAACACAAGAATAAGAGAAACTCTGACTTTCTTTTTGGCACTTCCTTTTTCCAGAAACCACAGGAGAGCTGAAAAGAGTAATGAATGAGACAGAAATGCTTCCTCTTTAGCTTCAGGTGAACTTGTTTTATCTTGCCACTGCCTGCCCACATTACAGAGTTGTTTCAGGTGAATGACTGCCTAACTGCAGTTTGGCCAAGAGCTTTACAAAGTCTTTACTTTTTCCAGTATAATCTGTAAGAGAACACAATGTGTCGTTGA
This sequence comes from Pangasius sanitwongsei, assembly GCA_037576675.1. Classification (NCBI taxonomy): domain Eukaryota; kingdom Metazoa; phylum Chordata; class Actinopteri; order Siluriformes; family Pangasiidae; genus Pangasius; species Pangasius sanitwongsei. The sequence continues at coordinate 8,205,341 of CM075022.1, read as the reverse complement.
GAAAACAATAATGACAATGTTTTGCTTTTTCTGTTTAGGTTTTTTAATAACCATGCACAAGCTTGGTGTCAGTTTCACATGCAAGTAAGAATGTCAAAAACACCGGATGTTGGTATGATAAGCAAAATTCTCTGGAGCACAGTTAACCAACTCCTTAAAAACTCACTGGAGATTAACTTCCTATTGAGACAACTCTCAGTCATAGCCAGCACTATCATGCACTCACATACTGAGCAGACCTCAGACCAGCATTTTGTGGTCACACTATGTTAATACCTGAGTCACATCCTGCAATTCTCATGCAATCTCAGACTTAAAGCCCTCTCAGCTGCTGTTGCACATGCATGCACAATCATGACTGACCTTCATTACCTTCATTCATTTGAATGAGGAGGTTGCTCAGCATGCAGCCATATGTGTGAAGCTAAACACTCTACAATTGGTCATCATTGCACTCTGATTGCAGGTCTTTACAGCATGGTAAACATTGGAGCTCTGCTCTATTGCAATGACAGACAGTGCTATTGCCTGGAATTGCATATGATCTCATATAGTACATCACTAGCTGGGTGTAGTGTCATCAGATGGGCTCGGTGCACATGCTACATTTTTCAGAAGCACAGGCACCAAAGGGTCTTCTCAACCTAACAGAGTTTACTGCCGGTAGTTTGCAGAATTATTTTGGATACTATACTGCTTTTCAGCAGAGAGCCAAAAATGAATATTTATACTTTTTTCTTTTATTCCTTTAATTGCTGCTGTTCTTCTATAATCCCGCTCTTTGTCCCAGTCTACCTTGCAACCTGTTACAGGTATACTCATCTCCACCACTTTCCTTTCTGCCTCTGTCTACAATGCTCCCATGAGGGGAACAGAGCAGAAGCTCTAGAGTTATAGAAAGGAGCTCCAAATAGGCAGTTGTGCAACTTCTCCTGCCCTCCCCCTGCTCTCTTCTCCCCTCCCCTGTCCTGCTCTGTACCTCCCCAGTGGCTGGAGGCCATGTATGTACACAGCGTTACCTCACCTCCACATGCTGAGAGTCTAGCATTCCTCAAAAAGCTAGACTTCCACATACTTGGGTATAGAGAAGGAGATAGATGCGAGAAATGCTTAAGAGAGGGAGGGAGACAGGGACAGAATGTAAGAGCATGACAGAAAGCAAGAGCACACCTGTGAAAGCTAGAAAGAATGGCAGTGTTACGCAACAGCCTGGGGATTGCTCAAGATCTCCCCACTCAGAGCCAACAGGAAGTATGTCGACACACAGGCAGGGAAAAACAAAGCAACCATGGCAACTATCTGTACACAAAGAGGTGATCACATATTCAAATGATACCACACACACTCTCCACTCCCTCTGATGATCAATGGGAAAGGAAGCCAAAGGTGCTGATCCCAGGTTACACCTTTATCATGCAGAGTTTCGTGTCATCATGAGCCTAGACAATATCAGGGCAAATAGAGCTAAGTCTTTGGCAGGTCAGTGAATGCCTGGTAAGTGCTCTATTGGTCATGTGCAGGAGAAGAAACAGATTGCGTTTAACCCAGTATAGACATGTAAGACCTTGACATCCACCTCTGCATGTGTGTGCAGCTGATTCATTGTGAAACTCTTTGCTCTGAATGAGGAAATTAAAACAAAGTACACATCCTGGAAATAGGATTCCACTCAAAAACACACTTGCTTAAGGTCACCGATTTCAACATACACATTTCTGTGAAATGGCTAAATTATTATTAACAGTCAATCCTGACAGGCAACCAGCTATTAGTAGCTATTACCAACTCTGCATAGTGAAAGCAGCAAGATTGCTTCTCTGAGCAAACTGAGCATATTGCAGTGCTATGTAGATTTTAACAAGTCAAGTTTATTATGTCTACCTCTTTTTATGAAGTAGCTGAAGCTCATGGCTGGAAAAAACCTTCATCTAAGAGCACACACTAATTTGACTGTCATAGGCATGCAGTTTAGATAAGCAGGGATGGGAAAACAAATCTGTACAATAGGTGAGCAACAGAAAAAGAGAGTAGGTGAGACAAAAAGTAGGAAAGAGTGACAGAAAGAGGGGAAGAAGGAGAAGGGAGAGAAGGCAATACGTCAGAAAAACAGAGAAAAAGAGACACCCATGCTATAATAAATACTGCCATCAACCATTACACAGAGTTTCATCAGAAGTGCATGTAATGTAGCCAGCTGCTACTCTAGCTTAGCTACTCTAAGCTAACAAAGGACTCTTCCAGACACTGCTGAATTGCACTATAAACATCTTAAGCAATATGCTTAAAAAAATAATAATAATAATAATGTGTAGTGTTGCAGTTTTAAGTTGGCATAAAATTATGTATGTATGTTTCTTAGTAATTGTGGTTAGGTCTAAAATGTTTGGCAGTTTACCAATTAAGTAAGAATGTAGTTACATTTTAATTAAATTCCACTAACTTTTGACATCATTCAAACTTAATTACCAGTGCAGCCATGTATTGCTCAGTGGATCTTGTGCATGTGTATTAGATAAGCTGCAGGATATCAGAATCATCAGTCAACTATCTGCCTCCCACCCAGCTCTGTGGACATGCTGTATCCTTCCCATACTTCCTCTGAGTCGACCACCGGAGTTATGTTGAAATGTCCTGAAAGCTTACAGGAAGGCATAGTGAAAATTAGAAAATAAACAACAGAGCAAACAGAACACAGACAATAAAAAAGGCATCGTGAGATTAGGAAAGACACAGTTAGTTATGGAATCCCCAGAGTGTTTCCTTTGCCATGAAGACTACTGTTATAGAATAAGACCTTTGATCTTAAACGAAAGCTATTTAAGCTGAAACAGTCTCTCCTGTCTCAAATATTATGATAATATAATTTTACGTTCATTTCAGAAACTAGAACGGCTTCATATTCACCATGTACCTTGGTTTGCTCCAAAGTCTATAGGAGTTGTGCTGTTGGAAGGAACTGACGGTCTGAGTGCCTCCCCCTTTCCGGTTCCTTGCTGTCCATGGAAGTGTCAGTACTGGAGGATATCCTTGATATTGAGGATAGTCATGCCAGAGAACAGGGCTAGGGATAATTGCATCCTGACTTCTGAGCACTCTCACAGCCCTGTCTCCAGGGCTCACTGTGACAAGCCTCTGTCCTTCCCAAAACATTCTTGAACATAATTAGTGTCAGGGTTTCACAGAACCTGGGATATGCAGCATAGAAATCCTAGTTAAAGCTGGTATCAAAATGAGGGCAGTGTAGCCACAGAGATGTCTAAGAAGTGTTGGAGAAGTGCAAAAAAACAAATGCAGAAGCATTATAATTTTAAGATTCAAAGGTGTAGACCTAGCATAAAAATGGCCCAAAACAATTCTTGTTAGATATATAATAAAACGGAAACTACTACAGACACATACACATGCAAGGCAAGGAAAGATTTTTTTTTAATAAAATTCCATAAAATGTCCACATTAGGAAGTGTTCAGGTTTTATCACTTCTCTTCTGTGTGTCCAACAGTGCTAGTCATCACATGTCTATAAAGACAATTGATTTAGCTACATTTTGGGAAGCACCAAAATCTCCCCAGTTTGAAAGGATTAAACCACCCACACGTTGTCAGAAAATGTATTGTTCAATACTAACATGACCTTTCATTTTACTTTGCCTCAGGTGAGTGCTCTTAAAAAAAAAATCATCACATGTGCTTCGCAACTACAGAATCTGCTAAGACTTTTCCATGTCAAAGCTAGAGCAGTTTAACATGAAAAGTGATATATAATTTACCTTGTGGTAAACCTCATAGCTTAGGATCTTATAACAGGGCTTAAGGCAGTGAGAGAGATTTCAGATACTACTGAGTCCCTTTTAGATCCTAAAACTAAGTCTTTTATTTAAAAATCTTTATTTAAAAATAGTATTCTTGTAATGGTTTTAACGTTTAAAGAGTATCTAAAAGTCTCATAGCATACAGCACAAAAATAAATCATGAAGTTCACCAGTACTCCCTGTGTCAATAGGGTTAAACCAGGTTGCATCTATTATTGCAATATCTGCTGAAAGCTCTCCCGGTTATTGAAGCAATTGCGTTCTTCTCATGTCTTAGTTCTCTCTCTTATTTTCATTTTGGTTAATTTAATCCTCATTATCACTCTTATTCTTTTTAAATCTCCCTAGTTTCTCTCTCTGCTAGCTCTCACTCTGTCGTACAACCTCTCGACTTTAATGTCAGCCCATGGTTGACTCACTTGGCCTCATGTTTCATCACATTTGTTATGAAAAGCATGTGATTCAGAGAAGGCAGCTGACTCAAAAAAGCCACTTACGTGTCTGGGAGTGGACTGGAATTTGCAAATTGTCTCACTTAATATAGTGTGACAGTTAAACCCTGTGCATGTCAGGCAACTTTATAAAATAACAGCCAGCACTTCATGGGTGCTAATGCATTAAAATGGCTGAAAGGCTTACTTGAATCTTGAACTAAAATTAGGCACAGTGCTGCAGTTGCACTTTTTTACAGACAGAGTCTAAAGGGAATTCCAACATTTTAACATTTCAATTTAGACAATTAATATAAGATTCAAAATGACCTTTAAAAAGGTAACCATTACCTTCTGATCGCAACCTGATTCAATGGAATGGAATAAGGCCATGCCCTCCCTCTGCACAGAAACCAACCCATTGCTTTTCAGTAATGTGTTCACACTTGGATGGTGTGAAATGACAGGGTGGGGTTATTTTTCAGTTCTGTAATGCATGCTCCTGACCCCAGTGTGAGACAAGTGCTTCTACTGTGATTTCATTTAGCCCTGTGTATTGTATGTTCAAAGGCATAAGGTATTGCGATGGATTATGACTAAAACCCAGAGCAAGATCTTTTAGTATCAGAGAGAAACAGGTTTGAAGAATACAAGCAAACATTTGAAGTTAATGTGTATCAATATAGCTTTCACTAAACTATATCAGTATAGCAGCATAACAAAATTATTGCATTAGTCAGTCAGAGCTAAATAATGGGAATGGATGTGGGAGAAGACAATACATGGTCATGAAATAAAACTGTTTTAAGCTATCTACTGTGAGCTGCAGGTATACTAGACACAGATGCTATAAAAATGCTTTAAACAAAATGTCTCACTTACTGTACATTTAACCATTTGATGCCCATGCACAAGTTTTTTCCAAGCCTACTTTGCCTACTGTGGTCTGTGCTCAACATGCAACACAGTAAATAGGCCAAATGTATTAATACCACTGGAGATATTACTCAGCAGTGGAGGTTATGACTTTCCTCTGCAATTTTTTTTTCAGTCCCATGGCTAGACAACTGAGAAAAAAGTTGATAATGTAGGAGTGAAGTTTCAGTTGTCTCACTTCACAGTTACCTTCCAGTGGGCCTCATTTTGAGAAGTTTTAAAAACTGCTGAGTTAAAGGCTGACAGAGGATTAAGTAATACTTCACATGAAATTTCCTCTAAATACAGACTTTCAGAACAAAATGAATGGGGAAGTTAATTAGTTTGGTAATTTTGTGTCAGGTTCATTACATGACTGAAATGTATCTACCATAGGTTCCATTAGCCAACTTGCTTACAGCATTAACTATTGTCAAATTTCCATTACACATCTGAAAATACATAGATGAAAACAATTCTGTCTTGCATAATTCTTTTCATGCCTGTTGTGATCAGACAGTGAAACCAGAATGTACCTCAAAAACTCTCTGCATGATCAGCAGGTCCAGCTGCCTTGTTATGACCATTTTTATTGGCCCAGGATAATACACTCCATAGTGGACCACTCATCATTTCACACTCAAAATTAAGTGCTCTTAATAATCTAAAACACTCCAAACATATTCGGTGAGCAGAGCAGATCTATAATAAGCCAAGGTGTATCATCATTTTCCTCACACCACATGTCAAAAACCCATTTGAGATTACTGACACTGTACGTCATACCAACTGTATCGACTGAGCAGTCTACAGCACTTCTGCAACACAGGAATAGCAAAGCTAGCAAAAGAGAAACCCAGAAAAGGAGTTAAATAATGACACATAGAAATGCTTAATAATGTTTGCTCATTCTGTAATAGAGAAACGAAGAGAACTGTCAGTCTTTACTTAGTCAAGAAAGAAAAGAATGAATTAGAACAATTTATATCATGTGGCTCATCGCAACAATACAACTCTGAAACAATACAACTTTGAAACTCACCATAACAGTCACCACAATTCATTGCTAAAATCTATTTATAGTTCACAATACTAAAGGGAAAATAAACACTGCAGCTGCATGTTTGACTATCTTTATCAATAACATTGGTTTAATTGATCAAATTCGCAAGTATCTGTGGCCAGACCACTTGGGTTACATGGGTGAATGTGCCTTTAAACGTCATTTTATGGCAGATAATCAGAATAAACGAGTGAAAGAAAACATGAGAATTGTGAAGCCCTGTCCAGACGGAAGTGTTCAATTCATTTAGTTCCCGGAACAGCTGTTGCCAAAACATGCACTAGCCAGACTCAATGAAATACAACAGACAAGACTACAGATACACAATTAATATTTTAAAGCCTAAACTATTAGCAACCATTAAAATAATGTATTAAACAAACAAAATATTACAGGTGCAATTCTGAATTATTTTAATCTCTTCCTTTCAAATATAAAAACAAGCATCTAGTATTGTTTTTATGAAAATGTTTACCAAAACCTGAGCTTCAAACAAGACAGCCACCAATCAAATATAAAGGTGATAATGTGCCATTTGGAGTGAGAGGACTACATAGACCCGTTGTTAGACACGTTGCATTGTTCAGAAACCAAAACCAAACCCTTCAGTTAAAATGGGGCTGTGTTGTTTAAACCTAGTGTGAAAGAATTGAAATTTCATGTCAAGGCCTTTTTTGTCTGTACTTTAATGTACCCTTAGGTAGGGAATACACAAGTCTTTGTAAAGAAACAGTAGCTGTAGTATTTGTCAAGGCCATCCACACAGAAACCGGCGCTTACAAGACCTACTACTCGAGACCTGTGATCTAAAAAGATTAGAGTCCTGTCGTTGAGGGGATGAGGCGCATTTAGGCCAAGCCCAAGTTAATACTGACACTGAAAGTGTAATGTATTGGATCATTACACAAGAAATAAAATAGTGAGATGGGTATTTTTAAAAGCTTAAACATCATACACTATTTTATCATTCTTTAATGATTTCAAAGGAAACTAAAGATTGAACTGCACGGGCGTGTACAGGAATCTGAATACTGACGTCAGGTTCCGTATGGAGATTTTCCTCCCGTAAATGTTTTTTAAAAACAGGAGCACAAAGCTTAAAACAACATTAAAAACAGGAGCACAAAGCTTTCAGTAAGTGTATTAAAAAGCAATTTGTTTATACAGAAAGCTGGTCGGTGCTGTGGAATTCATTCTTTCACAATCTTTTAAAAATACACTGCACAATCCAGATTAAGACTGAATAAGGAAAAAAATCTACTAACACACACACACACACACACACAGCACTACCAAGATATGTCTAAAGCATCAAAAGTATCATCTCTTAAAGTTTCATTAATAATATGGAGTGGATCAGCTCAGGTTCATTCACAGAAGCTGATCTATAGGACTGACCATTTATTTCCTCCTTTTAATGTAGCAGAGTGTTGATATGAGAGGTGCTGCATTCTGAACAATTTCAATAAACTCCTGTGAACCCTCCACCTAGTTACATCACAACTGGGAGCACTGTTAATCACAGTGAAAATAGTCTGTGAGTTTCAGTTTACACTTGTAAATTACTGCATATTTAGTTTCAGGTAAGCAACAGTTTACAGGGTCCAACGAGTTACTAGCAATTTACAAATATTCAAAATTCAGCTAAAGAAGAACTCTCGGATTCCAAAAGAGTAAATAATGGAACTTTTTTCAAACATTCTTTTTCAGGTAATTGCAGACAGTGAATTTACATTGTTCTCTTTCCAAATTTGGGCATGCAATATTTTTGGTGACTGTGCAACGGAAGTTGTGTAGCCTGTCACCTAGAAGGTCATCTGTGATCTTAAAGCACAGCCCACTCAGTTGCTTGGCTACATAGGTAATTAAATTATACTTAGACATATAAGCGAAGCCTTCTCTGTAAACTAATGTAATTAACTACTGTGTGTGTGTGTGTGTGAAAGAGAGAGAGAGAGAGAGAGAGAGAGAGAGCGAGATTTAACAGGTCTGATGAAGGAAACATTACAGTTGCCATTGGTTTATACACTGTTAAATATAGAACATATAGAACTGTTAAGTATAGAAGTTTTTTTGGTTGGCAATCTGGATGAACACTTAATGGTTCTACGTAGAACACAAAAACAAAGTGTTTCCCTATCAGAGAGGGTTCCAAGCTAAGAGCTCTTCACTATCTGTAAATCCTTTGAGCTACCATTTTTATGGCGGGTACTATGTAATAAGTAAAAGGTAATTTAATGGAATTGTTTTGATCTTGAAATGTTATAGGTCACTACACATTCTGTAGGAAAAACAACCTAAGAAATCTGGTGTCAAGAATATGTCTGCTTCCCATGGTGATGCTGTGTCTCAATCCAGGAAGTGTGATATTTTTACACAATCATTTATTAACCCTGGGGCTTTCTGGGAAATGCAACAACAGTAAACAACCCAACAGATGCCGAGCATGCTCAGCATGCGGAAATGCTAACATTGAGCTGATGCATCTGCCTAGTTATGGACTAAAAGACAGAGCATTTGCATTGGCCTCAATGCTGAGATGCATAGTGTAGATGAGATGTTTCCACTTTAAGAAGCAGGTGGCTAATCGCCCACTCAGTGGCCTGCCGATTGTGGAACATCCCAGGAAGCCTCTCTTGCCCACACACTCAAACACACACATATTCTGACTCAGCCTGAAACCCAGAGGGCTGAGCAGCATCCTGCTGCCTCACACATGCCTTCCGGGGTGTGCGTAAGCGTGTGTGTGATGGAGGGGGGTGGTTTCTATATATCACATTCAGAAACAGAGATGCAAACTTTTTAACTGATATCTGTTTTTTTTTTTTTCCATTATCTTCCATTAACAGGCACAGTGGGTAGTAATGCCACCTCACAATTCAAGGGTCCTCAGGCTGATCCTGACCTCGGATTACTGTCTGTGTGGAGTTTTGCATGTTCTCCCTGTGTCTGTGTGATTTCCTCCCACCCCACAAAAACATGCAAGTAGGTGGTTTGGCTACTCTAAATTGCCCCTTGATGTGAATGGGTCTGTGAATGTATGTGTGCATGGTGCCCAGTGATGGACTGACATCCCATTCCTGGTGTGTCCTCACTTCGCACCCTATGTTCCTGGGAAAGGCTCCAGATCCACAGTGACCCTACCCAGGATAAAGTGGTTGATAAATAAATATTTTAGCATGCCCTATTTTACTATTTTTGCTAATAGTGATAATGAAGGAACATCTGAAAAGCCTGTGCACACAAAATTAATTTATTACATTTGACGGTTCTTTGTCTTCTTCATTTTGTTCTAAGGGTATGCAAACTATTGCACCCTGTATTTCTGAACTGTATCTCAATATAGCCTATTATTGTATACCTATATTGTATATTGTAACATATACAGTATAATGTATTCTTAACAACTTGATCTTAATTTTACATGCAGAGTCTATTGCCAGCAGATTTGCTACATGTGCAAATAAACAAATAGCCTAATTTAAGAACTAACATAATTACAGTAAATAAAATAGTTTTGAAATTCAAAATATGTGCATGCATATGCATATTTCTTTTTTTCTTCTAAGACATGACTATTTTCACAGGAATATGCACAATAATATTTGATATACAGCAGCAGGTTTACTCCTCCTTAAAATGGCATATTTTCTAAGCATACACCTTTGTAGAATAAACAAAACTTTCATAAGGATCAGTTACTGCAGACTCCATGTCCTGCAGGCTGCCCGAATGTCTCTGTAGTAAACACTGCAAACATGGTGCAACACCTGCATTAGTATTGACTCAGAAAAAAGGGGGCGTGGTATATAATTGGCGACAGTACACTAGTACTTTTATATCATGTACTCTGCATGTAGCCCAGTTTTTAATGATCATCTGCAATCTGATAATGTTGTGTGAGTCGTCTGAGTAGTCCTTGAGCATCTAACTAATTGCTTAACACGTTTCATGAGCTCTGGGCATCGCTTTCAAAAACACGTACACGTTAATATTTCGAAAATACCCCACCAGGTCGACTTCCGCTCTTTCAGCTCAGCGTTCTGTTTCAATTCAGACATATTTGCTTTCACGGCGCATCGGCTGTTTGCTTCTCGTGCCCCGCTGTTTGTTTGCTCTCGCGTGCAAGCGCTCTGTGCTGCCCGCTATTGCGGCGATGTGCTGCAGATGTCGTCAGACGCGAGAGGTGGAGCTCGAGATGTTGCAATCGCGCTAAGTACAGCATCATCGAGGCGAAGCTGGTGTCACGCAGAAAAGCATAATAGGAGTCGCCGACCAAACTGAGAGCCCACAAGTCGGACGGTCAGGTGGAGGGGCGACGTCTGATTTGAAAGCTCATTCATTAACCGATCTTAAGTACCGCTTGAAGGCTTAGCAACAGCCTAGGACCTCTGGTGTCGGGACACGTTTTCCTCCCCCACCCCTCACGTTTGCTAACTTTCTGGACAACTTTCCCCCCCCCTCTAAACCGTTCGTTAAAAACGTACAATTAACTCTTACGCCAGACATTTTTTATTTGGTGTGTTCGTCGAACAGCTTTGCTTTAAGGACTGTGGTACTCGAGAAGATCGACGTTGTTCCTGCGAGAATCAGCCTCCATTCAGCGGGACTAAGGAACAAAGACATTAGTGTCAACAAGAAGAAACGCTGGATTCTATTTCCACTTCAAGACTCGTCATTATTTACCTAACAACTTTCCAAAAGGAAACTACAGACCTCCAAGTCCGAACGGAATCCGGTTACTGGCTGATTTTCCTCAATAATACCGTCTTGGATACTTTGTGGAGTCGTAACTCAGCCAGCTACAGCTGAGGAGCAGGCACCTCGTCCAGACTGGCTCGTGCCAATAATTCGCCTGGAAGAGTTCTTGCGTTGCCCTCTATACATGTTTTAAGTTCATTACTTTCATTTTACTTTTAAAGTTTGTTTCTCAAGTTGGGGAAAAAAATGTACGGAGACAAATAGCTGAGTTGGCTCCAACAACTGGCGCTGGAGTTCTGAAGTACTATTGTTCTGCTATTGAAGAGGAGCGAGTCCTTTGTTCAGCAGCGAGGTGAGTGGCAGCCGTTTCGTTTTGCCTGCTATCTCACTAATAAAGAAAATATTGTTGCCATGTACGTCCACCCTCGAAGAGGTGCGCTTTCTTTAAAAAGCTAATTGTGAAATAGTCTGGGTTAAACTTTAGATGGAAAAAGTGATGGTGCAACTCTTTCGCAAACCACCCCTCAACCACGACAGACTGTTTCGCCTTTCTCAAATAAATGAGATTTTCAGTCTTCTTTTTTAGTTTCTTTGGAAATTTCAACCAAAAAAATGATTGCCTATTATTTACAAAGACATGAGTAGACTACATTATGTGTAAACTCAGATAGGGCAATGGAAAAACGAGACTGCGCTACGTCACGTCATGACGCGCGCTTGAATGTGTAATAGGTCGGTGTGTGACTCACTGGCAGCGCCTATGCTTTCGACAGTAACTTGAGTACGAGCCTGGTTGCATCAAGCAGCTGTGCTCATCACACAGACATTCACCCATTTAGTCTGTCTGAGGGAACAGCGGATGTGATTCAGCGTTGCCTTCTCCCGGATGGTTTTGTCACTTTACCTCACTTGTTATTTCTAATCGAGCCTACTCAGAGTTCACTGTTCATTCAACGGGTTGAGTCTGAAGTAACCTACTTACTTAATTTATTTGGTATGTGTGTGCGTATTGCACAACTACTGTACTAATATGCAGGAAACACACAGCATATGGCGCACTTGGTTGTGCTATCACTATATTATGACCCTGTGTATTGTCTATGCAGATCATAAGCCAACCATGTTATAATATCGAAGGCCATCGATCAAATTTTGATCGTTTTCATGTTTTGTCCTCAGATGACACCTTGACTTACTTCTGCTAGATGACTATTCATTCATAACCCTTGCTTTCCCACTCTTTTTAATAGATGAGTGTGAACCTCTCAGCACCTGTGCCCCCATTGCGACTGAAGCGAGTAGACTGTGAAGACCCCCACAACACCCATGCACTGAAATGCAAGCGCCGTAAGCTGAGCCAGCCCCCCTCCCCTGGTCTAGCCCCTTGCCTTCGGCCTCAAACTCAGAGCACAGAGCACACAGGCCCAGAGAAGCTCTGTGTCTCTTCCATTGGGCCCTATATTCTACTGGAGGCCACAGAGGGCACTCAGACATATCGAGCTGTCCATCGCATCACTGAGCAAGAGCATACCTGTAAGGTAAGTTCAGTGTCCTTCACTATGGTCCTGGGGTTTCCTGTTTTCATACTCTACCACTTGTCCTTGGTTACTAAAAGTGACTGGACAACTCAATATGTAACAAGTGTTTCCTTGTATGGACTCTTTTTAAAGTCTATAACATGAAGAGGTCATTCTGTCGTTCTTTGTGTGACTTGTGTAGACAAATACATAGTCTAGTTTTTTGTGCTGGTCTATAATCAAATTTGTCTTTTCTTTGCTAGGTATTTTCGATGAGGAAGTACCATGAGCTCATTGCTCCGTACACCCGTCTGTTGCCCCACGATAACATTTGTAAGATTTCAGAGGTAATCATGGGGGAGCAGAATGTGTACATCTTCTTTGAGCGCAACTACGGTGACATGCACTCATATGTGCGCACCTGTAAGCGGCTCCAGGAGGACGAAGCTGTGCGTCTCTTCAGTCAGATGGCGTCAGCAGTCATGCACTGTCATGAAAACGGCGTTGTACTGAGAGACCTCAAGTTGCGCAAGTTTGTCTTTACTGATGCACAAAGGTCAGTTATTATTTTTAACTTTTTCTTATCAGAAAACAAGCTTATAGTAATAACTATACAGGTATGTGATGTAAAGACATCCTTTTGAGTTTGGATTCCTGTTTAGTAACTCAGGGACCAAATTTAATGGTGGAAAGTGATCTAAATGAACTTTCCTCTTTGCTCACAGAACAAAGCTGGTTTTGCAGAACCTAGAAGACTCTTGTCTCCTGAATGGAGATGACGACTCTCTCACAGACAAACATGGCTGCCCGGCCTATGTGGGACCGGAGATCTTGAACTCACGGCATTCATACTCTGGAAAGGCAGCAGACATTTGGAGCCTGGGAGTGGTACTCTACACCATGCTGGTGGGTCGCTACCCCTTTCAAGATGTGGAGCCTGCTGCCCTGTTCAGCAAAATCCGCAGGGGTGCCTTCACAATCCCAGAGACTCTGTCACCCAGAGCCAAGTCTCTAGTGTGCTGCATGCTCAGAAAGTCACCTGTGGAGAGATTGGAGGCTCCAGATATTTTGCTGCACCCATGGCTCCACTGTAGCACAAATGCCTTTGTCAGCCAGCACCCCAACTCTAGGCACTCAACTGACCAAGTGGTGCCAGACTTTGAGAAAAGCGATGAAGGAGACAGTTACTGAAGCTGGTGAAGCACCAGCATGAACTTTCATCTGCTTGGACTATCAGGGATCTCTGACTGTTTGCAGTGGTTGCATACCGGGGAAGGCTGAGCAGATTCAAAATTCCAAGACAAAGAGAATTGGATTGCTGTTTGTAAGTCAACCTTCTCGCCTTTGTGGTCTGCAAATAGACCTAAGAACACTGGTTTTATTGGTTTGTTCCAACATCTGGGAAATACCTATGGTGATGGATGCTGTTTAAGAGAAAAATAAAAAGGGCTATAAAAGGTTGAGAGTCTTGTGCATTGGTGGCTATAAAAATGACTTTAGGAGTAGATTTGCTATTCAAAGCACAGCTGGACCTTTAGCCCACCGCTCCTTCATACATTCACTTCAGCAGTGTTGAGATATTCATGTATATATTTCATACAGTGTACATTTAAGTTGTTGAAAGACTTTGAATCACCTGATACCTCTGACTTGAATCCTGGAATACTTGATGCACAGTATGTGCCTTTTAGTATGTACTGTTTACATAATTTTCAGTGAAACACAGTTAGATAATTTAAAGTGCCTTTTCACTATGAAAATAAGTTTATATTAAGTAGTTGATTTTTTTTTTGGCATAACCTACCAAAGATTTAAGTTTCATCACCCAGCCTCATTTAATGTGTGGATCTCTGAAAGGTTAGCTCAAGTGCTCACTTTTGCTTTCTTGTATATGAAGGGTTCAAAAAAAAAAAAGTATGGTGTTTCACAACACTTAGAGGCATTTTTATAGTATTGTGGCTCACCATGGTCTTTATTCACTCAGATAACATGGTAGAACAGGAAGGATAAATGCAGTGCCGTAGGACTAGGAGCTATACAAGTCCTGCTACAGTTCTGTATAACCCTTCAAGATAAAGCTTCCTCAGTGCCAGGTTTTTAAAAATGTTCTGAGGAACCTGATGTCATTGTTGGCAGGGTGTCTTTTGTTCATAGGTAAAAACATGACCTAAGGCTTGAGTACTGCCTGATATGTGTATGTGCTGTGGGTGACCATAGATCCTGAAGAATACAGACTGTTAGTTCACTTACACCACAACACGTTTCTATGTAGTGGTAATGTGGTATGTGGCATGTGTGACACATATGAGAAAAAGAAAGGCATTACAGTTGTCAGTAATGATGCCTGCATACAATGCTTTGACGGTCATCTGTTTGTCAAACTATTTTGTGAATTTGTAAATATCTTTTTCTAACCATGGCAACAAAAGGACACTACATTTTGTTCTCAGTTGAAGGGGTTGTTGTACTTGTTTTGTAAGTATTTGTTGCCAGTACAAATAAACAAATGCACAAAAGAAAGTTTGTTGTTTTCTTCATGAATATGAAATAATGCTCTATTTCCTATTTTTGGCAGGGTTTGACTAGTTTCAAACTATGGAGCATAAAATTACCCATTTAGGTAGTAAAACAAAACAAACCTTCAACCCATAATAGCTTAGGAGATTTATTAAACATAGCATTTCAGAGCCCAAAGCACACAAGGCCAGCAAAGCTGTTCTTCTTCTCAGTTGGGCCATACACATTAAAAAAATTGTCTTTGTTCCATAACAAAATGAAATATTTCGTTAATATACAGAAGTATAAAATCAATTCATCTTTATGTTTCCCCATAGCTCTTTTTTATGGGGTTGTTGGCTGCTTTCTGAATAATCTGCACAAATAAATATTTTGAGTAACAAAAATGTATTTTATAACATTTAAAATCCAAGAACATGTGACTGTATTCTCTGTACTCTGTAACTTGGGTATGAGTAAGCTACCACAAACTAGTGCTGTGCACTATGAGGAACAGCAGGGTCACTATCCAATATAAAACAAATGCCAAAAACAAAAACACTTCATATTCATCAAACATGTGGAATCAATAAACCAATAATGCATAACAATGCCTTTGTATGTATTTTAGACACCATATTTTACACAGGGCCTTTTTGAGTAGCTGCCATCACACAGAAAATACTGAGCTGCTTACAACTTTATTTATCTTGAAAAATTGTTAGGAGGACATTCTACATATTAAGCAATATTGAACACTGAATTTGAACTGAATTTCAACATGGATTATGCTAATTCATAAGTTCAGCTATGGAAATTCATCAAAGGGTACAGCATATTCAGCTTCTGTTATTTAAACTGACATCTGGGGGGGGAATAAAATATAAACAATAATGTCATAGTAGAAAAGTAATGTAATAACAACGTAGCATATTCAACAGATATCCTACTTAAGCAAAGCAAATAATCACAGGCTCATGTTAGCTTTGTTTTCCAGATGTGTACAAACTGGCACAAACTGAAGAATTAAGCTCCAGCCACAAATAATGCTAAACAAGTTTAAATCTAATTTACACCTGACATTACCCATACACCTCATAAAAGTGTATATTGATGTTGATATACTGCAACAGAGTTATTATAGCATCATGTCGGCCGGCCCTACTTCAGGTCTAAGTGCCCTTCCTTCAATGGGATTGTGCACTTAAGTGCAGCAAGAGCACAGTAGCAGAACACCCATTTCCCATATATCCACCAACCCCAAAGTGATTATACTGAAATGAAGAAAAAACGCTCAGTGGCCAACCCAGCATACCCCAGCATATGCCACAGAAATTTTTCATGAAAAATATAAAACACCAAACACATGTTTGGTCCCTTAATATCACAGCAACCAAGAGATATACCAAACAGGGATTCTCCTTAAAGCTTAGTGGGGAAAAAAAAAAGGTTGATGTCAGTGACAATGACATGACAGAACACACCACCTGGTGGCAAAAGACAGTATTTTTGAAAATGGTACAAAAAAGGCAGCATATTCCAGACTTTCTTTCAAATTCAAACACTAACAAAATGTTAATTCAAATGTGCATTTGCAGTTCTGTTCCCTGTTTTTGTGTATATAATTTAAGACATGATTAAAATTCACTTGCAAAACACATTTACAAGTGCATTTTCATGAACAGCGATGTACAATGGCTGCCAGAATTAAAATGCAATTGTAAAGTCCATTTGACATTTCATTGTCTAAACTAGTATGATTCTGCCACATGGAAAGCTACAGCAGTCCTAAATTTGCAACTGCACTCATCCTCATGCTCCAACCTGGCCAAAACTAAAACAGTGTTAACAGGAGTAAAAGGTTTAACTGATTTTGTAATTTCCTCCAAAACACCAAAAGGTCCCAGCCATAGTATCGGACAGATAGATTTACCTTGTTGACAGTGAAAATGCAAACACAAACAGGATTGTGTTTGTTTTATTTTTGGCCGAGTTGAAGCATGAGGATCAGACAGTGCAACTGCAAATGTAAGGATTGGTGTAGCTTCTTCAACATAACAGAATCATACCACTTTACAAACTGAAATGTCAAAGGGATCTTTCATTTGCATTTTAATTTCGGCACCCACTGCGCATTGTTTTTCATGAAATTGCAATTATAAATATATGTTTTGCACTTGAGTTTGAATTAAATTTTGCACAGACAGGAAATGCAAGTGCAAACAGATGTGTGCATTAGCATTTAAATTAAGTCTGGAAAATGCTGTTATAATAAGGACTGGAAGGAATAAAGAGTAAAGAATAAAGTGCTTCATCCAACACACTGTGATGCGTAAAATGCAACTATTAACTTTATATAATATAACAGGAATTTTGACAATGTAGGAAAATCAAGTGATCCTATGTCAGTGCGCAGAATTTCTCAGGAGTCAGTGACAAAGAAAAACAAGTCCAATAACATCTACTGAGAAACACACAAACACTAAAAAAATTAAAATCAATGTATGGATCTCATTAAATTCCTGTTAATAAAAGCATTTATCCTATCATAGTGACAGCAAAAGCAAACACTTGAAATAAAACGGAAAAAGACATTAGACTCCAAGAGACATGTAAATGTTTTTCAGAGGCATTCAGGAGCAAGGCAGTGGGATTTATGACATCTTCACTGGGCACATAAAGGTCGATACCTGCAATGGATATTTTTGTTATAGATCCCAATTTGCTTGTGCTGGTACAACTTAGTGTAAAATATAATATAATATAATATTTGCCAAATGTCTGCTGTATGACTTGATTGTAAGAAAAGGTGTTTTGTGTAACATCAGTGCATTTCACTGTAATGTTAAATGTTTAGTAATTTGGAGGGGTTTTTTTGGCTCTTACTGCCTCCACTGCATACTGCTTTTTTTATTCTTATTGCATTTTATGTCCTGTCAGCATGTGCGTCAGCATTATGTCCTGCACGTATGTTGCACTGTGGGTCCACGAGAAACGTCATTTCATCTCACTCTATACTGTACATTGTATACAGCTGAGATGGAAAGGGCTGTGAATAAACTTTTCATTCATCACATAATTTATTTTCACATATTTTGTAATTACTGTATGTACCAATTTTTAAATATAGTATAAATCAAAGTATGTGTCCTAAAAGTTATGTTACATGCAAATAGTTAAAATTTAAAGTTTGGGGGAAATCTGTAACATGACCTACTTACAATGTCAGCTTTTTTTTTTTTGGATATTTTATTCTACTATCTTTCTATCTTCAAGTGTGTTCTCACCTCTCCTCTTCCATGTTCTCCTCCTCCTCAAAGCTGCCTTCATCCAGGTCCAGGTCCAGCTCTGTTCCAATGCCCGAGTCTCGTGGAGTCATAAAAAGACTAGAACCCAAAGTAAATAGATATTACACAACTACAAACACAACTTACTCCAACGTGAAATATTTAGGTTACAAATTCATGGTACCTGTACCAAATCGAGGTGTGATGTAATTAACAAACCCTACCTAACAGAGCGGCATGTGAAGAACACAATTCTTTTCAGCCTCTTATTGTAAAAGAAATAGTTGAAGGACCACAGGTTGCCTTCTTCTCCATATGGGTCAGAATCAAGGTCTGGATTATAGCTGGAATTACGATCGAAAAGGTTAGCAAATTATCTTAATCATAAGACATAAGTTAAATCAACTGACCTAGATTAATCATGATCCCTGAACATGGATATCTTCAGAATGTTGCCTTCATGTTTTAGATTAAAATGTGTTGTACCTGTAAATGTCACACTCAGTCAGACTGATCTCATTGTCAATGGCCTCCCAGAGCTGAGGTTGCAAGCGACTGTATGCCTCCCCAGCAGCAGCAGACAAGCTACTATTCACAGCATTAAACACCTGAAAGGACACCACCATGATATAGATCATTTTAGTTTTGCTGAGCTTGCCTCCCCTCATAGCATATTCTACATTTTCTAATACTGGTGTCAGCAAATATAATCTAAACAGCTCTTAAGCATGCAGCATAGTTTTAACAACATTTGTATGTGGGAAAATTTCCCTACCCAGTTGACACTGGGCTCTCTACTGAAGTCATGTCCTCGGGTGCGGCTGAAGTCGTAGTCCGGCCTGAAGGACTCGTTGAGAGTAGCAATCAAGTAGAACAGAGTCTTCCTGCTGCACTTATCAGAAAGTGGACCCTCCCCTTCATCGCCACTTTGACTGTGACTCAGCCTGAAAGTGTATGCGCATTTGTATGTGTGTGTATATACACATATATATATACACACACACACACACACACAGTCAGGTCCATAAATATTGGGACATCAACACAATTCTAACATTTTTGGCTCTATACACCACCACAATG
>CM075022.1:8158801-8183831 GCA_037576675.1 Pangasius sanitwongsei | reverse complement strand
TATATATATATATATATATATATATATATATAGGCAACAGATGGGCTAATTTGAGTATTTCAGAAACTGCCGATCTCCTGGGAATTTCACACACACCAGTCTCTAGAGTTTACACTGAATGGGGTGAGAAACAAAAAACATTAATTAAGCGACAGTTCTGAGGGTGGAATGGAAACATCTTGTTGATAATAGAGATCAGAGGAAAATGACCAGATTGGTTGGAACTGCCTGGAAGGATATAGTAACTCATATAATCACTCTTTACAACCATGGTGAGCAGAAAAGCATCTCTTTATGCACAAAATATTGAATCTTGCAGTGGATGGGCGAGAACAGCAGAAGATCATATCAGGTTCCACTCCTGTCAGCCAAGAACAGGAATCTGAGGCTATCATTGGCACAGGCTCACTGAAACTGGACAGTTGAAGACTGGAAGAAAAAAAAATTACCTGGTCTTTTTCCAGTCTCCAACTGTCCAGTTTCATGTGCCCATGATAGCCTCAGATTCTTGCTCTTGGCTGACAGGAGTGGAACATAATGTTGTCTTCTGCTGTTGTACCTCATCCTGCATTCTGAGATGCTTTTCTGCTCACCACGGTTGTAAAGAGTGCTTATTTGAACTACTATATAGTTCTTGTCAGCTCAGACCAGTCTGGTCATTCCCCTCTGATCTCTCTCATCAACAAGGTGCTTCAGCCTGCAGACTCTCTGCTCACAGAATGTTTTTGTTTTTCACACCATTCTGCATAAATTCAAGAGACTGTTATGTGTGAAAATCCCAGGAGATCAGCAGTTTCTGAAATACTCAAACCAGCCCATCTGGCTCCAACAACCATGCCACGGTTAAAGTCATGTAAAAGTTTGATATTGGGGACAGCTTTCTCATGTATGTACTTGTTAGGGCTGATTCCGGACGACTGAGGAGGAGACAGAGCTTCCAACACATGAGGCAGTCCCTCCTGGCAGAACTGCTTAAACATCTGCTTGTCTTCACCTGCCATTTTGCAGGAGTAACTTTCAATCCTAGAAAAGAAAAACGGCATGATAAAACAGTCAGCAGCAGAAGTCACATCAACTTTTCACGTTCTCTCTCTCTCTCTTTCTCTCACACACACACAAAAAACTCATGTTTATTTTCTACATTCCACTGTCCCATCACTCTTGAACCAATAATAATAATAAACATAGTAATTTAATACCGAGCACTACTTCTGCTATTTGTAGGTACAGTATATTTTCATACTTTGCTGTCCAGTCTACTGACATGACGAAAAACTTCCCAAAAACTTACCGTCCGATTATTTTACAGTCTCCAGTTTCTATGGTGAGCTGAGTATTAATGGCCTCAAAACTCGAATTTTCCAAAAGCTTCATTGTTTGTTTACTCTATTTTGACAAGCTCACGAAAACGGGGACCCTCAGCCTCACTACCAGTAACCTACCAGTAACCTACCAGCACTTTACTACATAAACAAATTGTAGCTAAATGCACATATACCATATGTTTAATGTTTCCAACATAAAACTGGTAGCTACACTTTATTGCAGCAGTATCTGTCGGCTAAAACATACGCAGAAACTCGAGCCGTAATAGCGTTAGCTTCTTAGCTAGTTAAATTCCATCGGAACAGTATTTTTCAAATCGTGTGGCTCGAGGCAACAATAAAACAGGGTCACGCTGTCTGTAGATCACTGCAAATGTATACACACACGTAGAGCCGTTTGTCGAGGGCTTATTGCACTTCGATGTCTGATAAATATGTCTTCCTTCTTACTGTGAAATTTCCAGTACCTCCCATTAAAGGTAATATTACGAGGAAAATTAGGCATCCCAGCTAGTGAATCAGACCTTAAGCAGAGGCGCAAGGCTTATGTAAGCCTTTTCTTTCGCTTATCGTTATCTTAAATAGCGACACTACTTTGTTTATATTTCTGTCAATAATATTAGCTACACAGCTAGCAAAGTCTTTCGAGACGCAGTTTTCGCTTCCTGTAGATTTGAAAGACAGAGAAACGCGGCTATTGTACTGACACCTACTGGACTGGAGCTCCAAAAACCAGCGCAAATAAATAAATAAATAAAAACAATACTGGTCTGCATATGCTTTGTGGATTTGGAGAAGGCCTATGATCGTGTGCCTCAGCATTTGTTGTGGGAGGTGCTGCAGAAGTACGGAGTATCTGGGTGTCTACTTGTCCAAAAAAACATGCAGGTAGGCAGACTACCTATGTAATTTGCCCCTAGGTGTAAATGAGTGTGTGTGTGTGTGTGTGTGTGTGTGTGTGTGCGTGTGCGCGCGCGCGCATAGTGACCTGTAATGGACTGGGTGTCCCATCCGGGGTGAAATCTCCTCCCTTGCACCCAGTGGTCCCAGGATAGGCCCTGGATCTACAACAACCCTGACTATGGATAAGCGGTTACTGAGATTGAATGAATGAGTACCACTGACCATTAAGTATGACTACTGACCACTGGTACAAAAGTATGTGGACACCTGAATATCATATCCATATGTGGACTTTCCCCAAATTGTTGCCACAAAGATGGAAGCACACAGTTGTCTAGAATGTCTTTGTATGCTGTAGCATTAAGATTTCCATATTAGAATAAATCAATATTAATGCCCATGGTTTTGGAATGGGATGCTCAAGGATGGTGTGATGGTTAGGTGTCCATAAACCTTTGGCCATTTAGTGTATGTTTATTTTAATGTAACTTACAATAGGTATGGTTAGCTGTACCTAACATTACGAGCTTCAGATTCCTGGGTGTGCAACTATCAGCCTGTCTCGCTTGGTCCCTGAACACCAGCAGCATCTTCTAAAAAGCACAACAATGCCTGTTCATTCTGATGAAGCTAAAGAGCTTTGGCATGAATACTACTATGGTACTCCCCAGCTATTTAAAGATCTTGCACCAAAGAGAGCATTCTGTCTGGTTGCATCAGAGTGTGCTTTGGTATCCTGACTGTTTGAGAACTCAGACTCCTACAAAGAAAACTGTCCAAACTGCTTCAGATCAGTTGTTCTGATCTCCTTCCCCTCCAAAATATCTACGCAACATTTAATATTCTTTATGAAGTGTAGGTACCACGCATCCACAGATAGGGAGCACACCTTTGTTAAAGTATTTTACAGCAAACGGAAGTATGTATTGTAACGGTCACTGAGTGAAACCGCTGTTTTCCTTTTTTGTATTTGACTGCACTCCAGCTTTCTCATGTATGAGGATTCCTGTGCTGTTTGAGTACAGGTAAATTAAATGTGGATAACCCGCTGTCCAATGTCTTCGCCTGTCGCTTTCTTTTCTCCCAACGCTCAGTGACCCACCTTTATTTTTCCTAACTCTGGGCAAAAACCCAAAGACACCTGCTTTACAGTATGTCACCCCCATAAATGTATGTCAGCCCCATAAACCATCAAAAGGACTTCACCAGCTATATTCAATCTCTCTGCTGGTTCACCCTCACAGGATGGACCGTAAAAAGGTGGAGCCCTCATCTCTCTTAGTCTGATAGCCCTGCAGTCTAGCTGCAAAGGGATGGATCCCACTTACCTC
This sequence comes from Pangasius sanitwongsei, assembly GCA_037576675.1. NCBI lineage: Eukaryota > Metazoa > Chordata > Actinopteri > Siluriformes > Pangasiidae > Pangasius > Pangasius sanitwongsei. The sequence goes on along the minus strand of CM075022.1, from coordinate 8,180,272 downwards.
CCTGGTTGTAAAATCAGTCAGTGCTACCCAGTAGCATCACGCATGTTTTTGACTTTCATTTGGTTCATGCAATTTTACTTCCACTTTTAAACAGCTGCTTTCAACTTCACTGGAGGGCTGGACCTCTGTGAGTTATGAGGCAGACTGAATTTTGTTAGAGAGTGAATCCACGGATGGATCAACCTGCAAACTGCACGCATGCACGAAGAGAGACTCAAACGCGTTGCATCAATATTCACCTACAGCGGAATCACCACCAAACGAACTGCACTGCATGAGGACAAACTCTTCTAGAGGCTTCGATGTTCATTCAGACAATCATGCTTCAAAGGCAGGAAAAGATAATATTCACCATTGTTTCTTTCTAGGTTTTACTGTGTTAAGTAGTTTGAAGCCACAAACTGTTCCTTAAAATCAGCATTCTTTTAAACAAAGGGATTCACGCACAGCGCTGCGAATCTCCTTCCTTCTCTCTTTGATCTCTCTCACCTTTACATGCGATCTCACTCTTGTTTAAGTAGTTAATTGGTGTTTATACTTTCTTCTGTGTATTTCAATAAATGCTATATTATTGAACATTTTATTGCCTTGTTGTGGTTTGATATTTCAAGAAGCCAAGCTATTCAGAATTAAGCCTTCAGAAAACAAGTCATTGATTATTATTATTAATATTATTTATTAATATTAACATGAAAAAAGAAGAACTCACAATTTTCTCTGAAATAACTTGAAACTGACAAAAGTAATTGGTATCCATCATTGTTTATTCCATATTTAATAAAAATCAGACTTTGCTTTGATTTTTGATTCAACAGAATATTTTAAAACAAATGAAAATGGCATGGACAAAAATGATGGGACCCTTAACCTAATATTTTGTTGCACAACCTTTAGAGTATCTGTAGCTCTGTCAACAGGTAGTTTGTCCCACTCTTCCTGAGCAAACTGCTCCAGCTGTGTCAGGTTTGAAGTGTGCCTTCTCCAGACTGTTTCAGCTCCACAGATTTGATAGGATTCAGATGAGGGGTCATAGAAGGCCACTGTTTCTAGTCCAGTGTTTTGTTCTTAGCTATTCTTGGATGCTTTTACTGTGGGTTTTGGGTCTTTATCATGTTGGAGGACTCATGACCTGCGTCTGAGACAGAGCTTTCTGACACTGGGCAGTACATTTCGCTCCAGAATGCCTTGATAGTCTTGAGATTTCATTGTGTCCTGGACGGATTCAAGGCACCCTGTGCCAGATGCACCAAAGTAGCCCCAAAACATAACTGAGCCTAGTTGGAAGTTTTCTTTGGCTCTTTGTCTACCTTTTGCACTATCCTTCTGTTCAATCTGGGGATGATTTTCTTCTTGCAGCCACGTCCAGGGAGGTTGGCTACAGTCCCATGGACCTTAAACTTCTTAATAATATTTGTAACTGTAGTCACAGGAACATCAAGCTGCTTGGATATGGTCTTACAGCCTATGCCTTTAACATGCTTTCTTTCGTATCTCCTCAGACAACAGTCTCCTTTGCTTTCTCTGGTCCATGTTCAATGTGGTATACACAATGATACCAAACAGCAGAGTGACTGCTTTTCTCCATTTAAATAGGCTGAATGACTGATTACAAGATTGAAGGCATGTATGATACTAATTAAAGAAAACAGTTAGTTTGAAATATGGCTATAATCTGAATAGTTATCATCTTTTCTAGGGATACCAACAAATCTGTCCTGGTCATTTTAGAATATCTATGTAGAATAAGCAATAATTTATCTCTTTTCACACTTTCATTTGCTTTACTCTATGACATACCAAAGGCATGCAGGTATATATGAGACAATTGCTTTTAATTTCATCACTTTTCAGGAGGAATGAAGCATTGTTTCACTGCGCTGTAAGGATACCAACAAATCTGTCCACATCCGTATATATGAATTCAGTAGAGTTGTGTTTAAACATTTAATAGTTGTGAAAACAGTGGTTTAGCATCTGCAAAATATATAGTGTTTTGTAGTGGTGTAATGTGAATGAAAAAAGTATTCATGAATTTTGTAAAAGGTATGGGGTTAATGCTTGTGTCAAAGCCTATGGAAAGTGATCTCAACAACGAGACATTTCCATCTGCAGAACTGTTTTTTCTTTATTGCACCATTCTGAGTAAACTCTACTGTTGTGCATGAAAATTGCAGGAGATCAGCAGATACAGCAGTACTCAAACCAGCCCCTCTGGCACCAACAAGCATATAGTGGTCAAAATCACTGAGATCACATTGTTTCCCCATTCTGATGGTTGATGTGAACATTATCCAAAGGTGCTGGATCATATCTGCGTGATTTTATGCATTGCACTGCTGCCACAAAACTGGATGATTACATAACTGCATGAATGAGTAGGTGTACAGTATAAATAAAGTGCTCAGTGAGTGTATATGTATAATTATGTATTTATATTACATATAAAACCATAAAACAATAAAACAAATAGTATGCATAGTACACACTTTGACTCCAAATTATGTATATTATTGTCAGCATATCCCATAAAGTTTATTTTGCAAATAATTAACTGTAAAATACTGAGATAAAGAATAACCTCACAATGACAGTATGTTATGTTATGTTGAAGGGTACCATTTTTTCACCCATCCATCCATCTTTAGTAACCACTTCATCCTTGCCAGAGCTACGGTGGATACAGGGGCTATCCCAGAAACTCTGGGCAAGAGGCAGGAATAGACCCTGGATGAGATGACAGTGTACCATGCCAACAGACATTGCTTCATGGGGGCAATTTAGAGTTGCTAATCCACCTGAAGTGCACTCTGACACAGGGAAAACATTCAATTCCACGCAGACAGTAAACAGAATACATAACCTGTGAGGTGGCAATGGTAATTGTTGCACCAACATGCTGCCCTGAAAGGCAACAATTACCCGGAAAACATAAAAAAAAAATACTGCAAATCAAAGAAAAGCTACACAATGTCAAAGAAAATTAATTATAAAAATGTTTTAATAAAACTGTCCATTTGTTAAACAAAGCTGCAATTAAACCAACCATGATGTAGATGCCAAATATATTATCCTGTTTGAAAACCTAGGTTAAAACAGTCATCTTGAGGTCAAGTAGTTAACTACTAACAGTACAGAGACAAGGACCTCTGTCTGAATAAGCACTTAAATCCACTACAGGTAAAATTATTTGGAAAGCTAAAATAGTCCCTGAGAACCTTTACAAACAGTAAAAACATTTACATCAAGAGATTGAAAGGGGAACACAATTTCTCATTAATTACTTGGACAGGAAATATGGATAATGGTTCAAACATAAGCCTAATCTAGAGCAAAATACATGCAAGAAGATATAGTAGGTCTGACAAATGTCCAAATGCTGAAAACAAATCTATACTATCCATTCATAAAATCAAGACACTGTTTCAACAACACAAAAGCATTTCATTAAAAGAATAGAATCCGTCCACAGTCAATAAACATTTAGCAAATCCAATTTCAAAGGAAATTAATTCACATGAATGAGAGCATTGATTAAGACATCACTTGCCTTCCTGGCCCTCCATCATCATTTAGTTCTCCAAAGCATACACAGTATACAAATAAACACTTTCTGCATTAATATTACATGATTAGCTGCACATTCTTTGTACTACTCAATAAAATCAGATGCCATAAACAAGCTATAAAATGTACAGTATGATCAAATAACAATTGATCAGCAGATTATAATTTAATGGCTTAATGAATTTCTTTAAGATCTTTACAACAGCCATTGAAGTGATTTTTACTGAATATATGCAGAAATGCAATATTTAAAACATTTAAATAGTCAAAAATAGAACAGAAAACTAAATGGTGAACTAACCTTTACTCAAGAGTAAAGAAAACTAAAACATACTTTGATCCATGTCAAAAAATATAGGTTTTTTTTTTTTTTTTTTAAGACAAAGAAAAGCTTCAGCTCAACAAGTCAAGAATGGACAAATGGCTTGACATAATTCAGTGAATGAGAACAAGTATTCCCTGAAATTAAGCTTAGCTGTCAATCATCTCAGAAAGCTCTAACAAAAGGTCATCCTCGCCTTTGCCAGGGTCCAGTTCAATCTCATCCTCCAGTCTGTCATCAGTAAATTCATCCAGCAGGTCCTCAAAGTCGTCCATTGTGGAGGAGTTTCCTGCAGGAGTAGTGCCACGTGCAGAAGCCAAACTTGCCCGACGTGGCCGAGTTTGGGTGGGAGTCTTAATGATGGGGCTACAAAAAATTAGCCAAATAAATACATTTAAAAACAACAGAATAGATCAATAGAATTAAAAGCAACAGAAATATAATGCAAAAAACCTTGATATATTATTAGAGCTGCAACAAAAGTATTCAGGCAATTAATCAACTTGGTGGTGGTGGTTGCAAATTTGGCTTATAAAAAAATAACTATATGCATAGCAGTGGACAACAGTATTCTGTTACTGTTACTCAAGCACTCAAGTCTAATAACTGACAACTGATAATTCTGTACAGGCTAAAAGAATTAAGCAGACACCAACTGTGAGATTTTCTCAATCACCAGAAACAAGAATATATGTATTAACACAAGCATAATTGTTTGTTAAAGCATAATTGTGTTGTCCCAAGTTCAAAAAAAGTAAGTGATAAATGCTGGTTTATCCTTCTGCATTGAAAGTGTTTGTGCTGTGATGCAGAAAGTGGGTTTGGGTGTTTACGCTGCTCACAGAGTAGTGCTGAGCAATACACTCATCATCCACTTTATTAGCAACACCTGTACATTCATGCATTTCTCTAATCAGCCAATCATGTGGCAGCAGCACAACGTATAAAATCATGATTTTATGCACTGCGCTGTTGCCACATGACTAGCTTGATGATTGGCAGATGAGATAACTGCATCAATGAGCACATGTACAGGTGTTCCTAATAAAGTGAATGGTGAGTATATATTGTTCATGATAACACCAATATAACTTTCATATGCTATGATTTTGTGATATTGCGATATTGCGACGTGAGCGTTTTGCATGCATTTCCTTATTGTTTTCCCAAAATGCAAGTTAAATTCTGACTTCGTACCACATGTGCGAGACCACATTTTGACCTGATTATCAGGCTTAATATTTATTGGATAAACAAATATCTATATTGTTTATAAAGCTTTTCATGTAAGAGACAGCTTTTTGCTCCATAGCCTTTGCCCTAAATACTGCATAAAAATGGTCTATCCAAGTTAACAAATGATGGCCAAAGCACATTTCACATATTTTGTTTCTCACGCCATTAGGTGTACATTCTAGAGACTCGTATTTGTACGTGAAAATTCCAGGAGCTCAGCAGTTCCTCAAGTACTGAAATCTGGCACTCACAAACATGTCATGGGCAAAGTTTTACTATTGTTTAACTTAAAAAAGTTGCTTATCGCCAGAATCACACACAAAAACATGAATGCCTATAGGTCACTTGCTTGTGTGCATACAAGACAAAATATCTATCCTTCTTCCTACATTTCCAAATATTTATTCAGAAAAACCAGAGTCTCATACCTTTGTGGAACAGAAAGGGGCTCAGGTGAGCACTGCTCAGCAGGATGTGACACCTGCTGCACCCTGGCTTCAACTTCTAAACTGCAGGATGGTGCAGACAACTAGGGGGGACAGAGAAATATTTAAAAAAAACTCCATGATCAGTTAATTTAATTAGGTACTAATTCTGCACATTACTGTGGTACTGTCCAGTGCTTCACCTGAGTCCGCTTGCAAGGTGGTTCAACATCAGGAGCAGGGGCAGCATTAAGAGGTTTCACTGCAGCGACAGCAGAGCAATGGATACTTGCAGCTTTCCTTTTCGGGCCAGGTTTCACCTGAGCAGCTGGCTTCATCACTGATGGCTTTACATTCAGTTTTGGCCTCACTGAAAAGCAGACACAAGTCACACACTGTCAATTTAACATAACAGGAAAGCTGCTTGAAGTTGATCAATAAACTCCATTCTGTTTTGATATTAAAACACATAGTAAAAACAATAATGTGCTAGAATGTACCTTTTAATTCATCTGCTTTGCTTGGGGGCATCTTGGTGGGTGACTGAGTGTTCTCCCAATGTGGCTCCTGTGAATGCTGGCCTAAAGAATCTGCCATCTCTGACACTTGCACAGGAGGTGCCATTGAAGAGGATGACTTGGATTTCTTAGGACTTTTGGTAAGAGCGTTCTCCTTGTTCTGCATCTCTGGAGACTTCCTCTGGGGTACTACAGAAGGGACAGGAGAGGAGGCCTGATGACTACTGCCTTGTTGTATGGACGAATTTGCTTGGTTGGTTATTCCTGGTCTGATGACAGCAGGAGACTTCTTTTCACAAAGTACTGGGATTGGTTTCTGGGCAGCTTGCTCTGGCTCGACAGCAGATGCAGCCTGCTCCTGTTGCTTGCGAAGTCTTTTCTCTCGCATGATTTCCTCAAAGCTCTTTACTGTTACATCCTGAATGGAGGTGTCACTCTTTCCATTGGTTACACTGGACTACATTTACCAAAAAAAGAAAAAAAAAAAAAAGATGAGAACTTTTAGAATTGGATTAATGCAAATAAATTATATATGTCTTAAGATCACTAGACCACAAGGACAACTGGTACAACTAGGACTTGCCTCTTCAATGCAATCCGCCTTCTCAGAATTGTGCACTTTTTGAGATCTGATGTTGATAGCTGCTGTAAATAAAATTTAATAAATATCAACTGCATGATAAATTCTCAAACCATTTCATGAACCATTCCACAAATGACAAACCAAGTAAAACCAAATCTATTAAACTTACATCCAGTCTTGCCAATGCAAAGAATTCGTCTTTTTGGGACTGCATCACTTGAACTAGGTGCATCATCATTTGTTGTGTCCTGAGTCTTTACTTGCATTCTGGCAGCTTTTTCTTTACGAATCTCTTCAAGCGTCTTTACTCTGATCTCTGCTGCTTGGGCAGTCAGTTTGATCACTCCAGCATTTGCAGGGCCCTCTGTTTTCTCAGTGCTAGTTCTACATTGCTGAGGCACCATCTTTGTCTCCTGGAGTTTTTTCTCACGCAGGATCTCTGAGAAAGTCTTTACACTAGGCGCAGTGACAGGCTTATTTACTTTTTTGGTGGAACTTGATGCATTTGTAGGGACCTCAGTGACAACTCTGACATCTTTGCACTGCATCTGAGATTTAGCAGCCTTTTCCTGACGAATCTCCTCAAGAGTTTTGATCCGGATCTCACCAGAAGACTTTGGCTCACTGTTTGGTGACTTGGGTGCAGTGATATCAGGGGTTATTCCAAGTCTTTCATGCACTGGTCTCAGAGCTAAAACAGTGGATATGAAAGTTCTTAAATGCAGAATACAGACGTACTGGTGATATGCATCATCGGTACTGCAAGGACACTTACTTTTAACTTTCTGGGGAGGCATACTGGTTTTATTCTCAGTGGAGTCAACAAATCCACCAAGGCGCTTAGCAAGGGACCCTTTCATCCGTAGACCACCTTCCACAAGCAGGTCTAAACAAAAGCATATGACACTTATAAGCTTGAAAAACTTCTGTAAATTATTATGCTCTTTTATTTTAAACATGTATGGTGTACAGAAGGGTGTGTAATACGTCCTCTGTCAATATACCTTCATCAGATCTTTTTCCAAGCCTGTCAGAAATTTTCCTTTTTCCAGAGTCCTCCAAAGCAGACTCTGAAAAGGAGGACATCAGCAGAAATAAAATTGAGTAAACTGTGGCATTTAAGGTAATCCTGTAATAGAATTGTGAGATAGAGAGATGATAAATTGCTCTGTTATTATACTGCCACAATATCCACTGATGTCTTCTCTGATTATATTGCCAGACCTGCCAACCTACGTATTTACATATTTCGCTCTGCCATTTAACATCAAAGCATGCTAGTATGAGAAATCACTCAGAAATACACTCAAAAGCTCACCCAAAAAAAAAAAAGGGGGGGGGGGGGGCGGCGGAGGGTGCGCAGCATCACCTAAAAATCCAACATCCAGCTGAATTTTCTCAATCGCAGCTTTGCTACAAAACCACTAAATATGTTCTTGTGCAACCAGCTGCCAAAGACACACAATCACCTGAATGTCAACCTTGTGCATTTAAAGTGTCATGTGATCTCAATATAAATACACCTGTTCCTGGAAGGCCTCAGAATTTGTTAGAGAACATACTAGTCTTGTGAGATATTGATATTTCCCTGTTACAGGTTTTTGAAATTTTTTTTTGGTGGCATGTGAGATAGTGAGAAGGAACAGGGTTTCCAGGCTGTGTCAGTTAATATTGGAGAGTTCAAAACACCTATACCAATCATTGCAGATTCATACGTCCACGGGCTCATCTCCCATTTTATTGGATAGAAAAGTATGGCTGTTTTGGCATATTTTTGAGGGATAACTTACACTAGCTTAATTATCTGATTAAATTGCTCGGCTCCCACAAAATACATAAAAGGTGGCAGGTCTATTAATACAATATGACAAAGTTACTGTCACTGCATATCGTGGCAATGGAATATTGTGTAGAGACGGTAAAATCGTTACATCGAACAAGCCTAGAACATACATAAATACACACCATCACAAACATACATCAAAGAGCAATCAAAATAAGTTCAGGACAAAGTTCAGGGAAAGTATCAATCAGGGCTTGGTTATAAACATCATTAACACCTGTACGACAAACAGCATTAAATCTATTATTAAATGTGGACAGAATGTGGCAAAGAATTTTTTGATGGAAAAGAGGCCTTCCATCAAAAGCCAGTGAACAGGTAAGAAGGGCATTAGTCAGTGAAGCAAGCGGAGAGATCCACATCATTCACCTCGGCACATAGCAGTACTTTTGGCAAAAACCCAACATAACTTATCGACAATGTTCCCTCAATTATTTTCTTGCTGAGTTAAACCTATTGCTCTTGTGCAGACCCTTCTGAACAGAAATAGGAGCCATTCAGATTGTACCAACAGACTAACTTTTTATACATTCTGGTGTCTTTTTATTTTATTTGATTTCTCAGTAAGAGCATTATCAGAAGAGACCACACATGGTTAGAGGGAATAGTGCTCACCTCCCTAAGAATACAGCCTGCACAGTAAAGCATGCAGCGGTAAAATCATGATGTGGGAATGCTTTTCATCAGCAGGTTTCAAGAAAAGACGGATAGAGCCAAATACATCGTTATCCTAGAAGAAAGAATATTCCAGTCTGCAAGAGACTTGAGACTGAGGTTCGCCTTCCAACAAGATAATGACCCTAAGCATACTGCCAATGCTACAATGGAGTCTAAAACCAAGAACCGGAACGTGTTAAAACAGCTCATTGTGTTAGACCTCAGTCCGACTGTGAATCTAGAGCAAGACTTTAAGTTGCTGTTCTCCAGCAGTTTCCATTGAATCTGACACAGCTTGAGCAATTTTGCCACGAAGAATGGGCAAACGTATCACGATCCAAATGTGCAAAGCTGTTGGACATATCCCAGAAGAGGTGCAGCTGTAACTGCAACCAATGGTGGTTCTACCAAAAGCCAACAAATGTCTACTTTTCTGTTTAATTAACCTTTGTGTCACCAAAAAAAAAAAAAAAAAAAAAACATGTGTTGCACATCCAAATATTAAGAAACATCAAGCAACACTAATGGTAAAATTTCCAATTAAGTACATTTGGAAAGGTTGTAACACTACAACATGTGAAAAAGTTCAGGGGGTAAATACTGTCCCATGGCATACCACTGGTAGTGACGACTGCTGCCCGTGTGACAGATTGAATGGTTTCCTTCTCTGTGCCAGTTCCGCTGCTATGCTGTTTTGTCGAGTTGAAACCCTCAGGGCCTTGCAAAAAGGGATGACGAAGATAAAATACACAAAAAGCCACAATGTATGCACCCTACTATGATATGTGAAACAGAAATAATTTTAACACAAGCGGCTAAAGTTTTACCTGGTCTGTTTAGACTGGCCTTCAGAGCTTTCCCCAACCTGATCTCCTCCAGTGTTTTGATACCAAAATTCAGCGATTCATCTGTACAAGAAATATATTTTAATACAATTTCATTTTTCATACAATTTAACAAGGACTCAGTATAGCATGAAAAACCATCATCCGAAGGAAGATAATGCTACCTCTAATAGAGCTCAGCAGTTTCTTTGGAGAGACACCGGAAGCTTCCTCTCCCTCTTCAGAAAACTGATCTACTAACAGCAATACAGGGCATTTAGGATTCCAAAACAAAATCTGACTAGCATTGGAGCAAATAAGAATCTAGAAATGATATTACCATCTTCGTCATCCTCATCGTCCACAGGATTAATGACTACTGGTGGGTGTGTGGGACTGGGGACACTCTCTTGAGTCTCTGCCTTGATGACCCCTCTGAGTTGTGGGTTGGTGGTGTTGGAAATGTTGGCAGAAGCAGACAAAACATGGTCGTCCTGTGGAGTTTCTTCCTCTTTCTCCTTCCTCACCACAGGCCCTGTGAGGTAAGGATTGAAAGCAAACACTGTGTGTGATCACAAGGAAATTACTTGTTACCTGCATTATCTTCAGTAAAAAAGCCAAAGGAAACAATATGTTTTAAATGATGTCCAATTGGTTTTATACCTTTGTCTGGGGCAACAAAAAGGCCATCAATGAAACGTGGCTTCTCATGGTGAAAAGCACAATGAAACTTTTGGCATCCACCTGGCTGATTTTCCCAGTAACAAGGGATTTCTTTGCGGTTTTTCTGTGAGATACAGCAGAGTGTGTAGTTAGCAAGAGAATACAAGACTGCCACATTTGGAAGACACAAGTGCATTCAGAAAATATTCAGACTACTTCACTTTACAGATTTATGGAAATTACAGCCTTACTCTAAAATTCAGCTGTAGATACACAAGAGATCATATTAATGGTATAACCTAATGATTTGGCTAAAATCCAGGTGTTGTTAAGTCAGAAAACTATTGGCTTATTAGTGTGTAAGTAAGCCTAGTGTAGTTCCAGTAGCATCCACATTACCTTTATATCCATGTGACGGAATTTACACACATTGCGAAAGCAACGGTTCTCCTGCCAAAGACTGCAGACAGTCTCATTACCCATGGCAGCCTCACAATGTCGGAAAGGGCAAGTATCACCCTTCAAAGGAAACAAGAACATGAGCGGGAAATAGGAAAAATTGGGTAAAAATTCAAAACAAAAACCTTTCCATATCCCACACAAGGCAGAATTATGTGCAAAGAGGCAATACTTTATGAGGTTTCTCAAACAATCTATACTACCTTAGTGCATGTTGAATAATAGTAGAAATAGCAATCATCTCCCTTATTGCTCATGCTGGTCATGGCCAGGGAATACTCTTGCTGGTCAGGAACTCTTCAAGTGCTGCTACAAGGCCCTCTGGAGTTTCCCTAATCAAAGTGCAACAAGAATGTTCAAATTTCAATTGATTCTAATGTCTTCCTAACATTTATAAAATGCAGGAAAACTTGTGATTAGTCACACATAAGTTTAGATGATCAGAGACTGCAAATGGTTGAAATTTTTCCCCCCTAGTAACTAAATGGGGTCAGTTCACCTGCAGTGGATGTCTCCACCAGGTGTACTTCTTCTGGGTTGTCTCCAAGCTGTAATGGTCCTGAAGGAACACTTGACCGATGAGTTAAGAGTGAACAGGGCGAGAGAGGCTTTCGTCACTGAGAAACGTGCTTGTCTTAGACTGCTTTGTAACAAGTAAAACCGTGGTGAAAAGTCCTTTTCTATTCCTCAATAAAAAAAAACATTTGTTTGGTGAGGGCACAAAAATCTTCGGGCTAAATGTCGGAAGCGAGAGCCAGGGAGAGTGGGAATGAAAATCTTGAAAGGGGTGTGTGTGTGTAGGAACGGGAAGGGGGGGGGTCTTCTATCTCTTCACACCCGTTGTGGCAATTTGAAGATAGGTGAGGACATTTAAATTGGGCAAAAGTTGAATTTTCAAAAGAGAAATAAAAAAAAATCATCCAATGTGAAGGGGGAAAAAAAATGATCTGAGTGTGGGGATAAAAAGTGCCAATCTTCAGAGAAGATTTTTCTCCATTAGTTGGCCTCTATCCCAATCCAGTTATCACCAGGGCTGTAGAAGAAATTCCTGTATATCCTTTAAAAAGAAAGCAAAACACTCCCCACATACTTCATAAACTGGATAAATGAGTGAGGAGTTGAGTTAATAAAATATTATTTGAGCATACTTTCAAATGCCATGATCACAAAGAAATTACACATTTTGGCAAGTTGAGTTTTAGCTTTTCAGAACCTCAAACAGACATTGTACATCAACATATACTGAAGCAAGCACTGATTCAAGCATGTCGGTTTTGGACAAATAGTCCGTTTTAATAATACGCATATTATTAATAAGCATCAAGTTTTAAAATTTGATTTTTTTTCATAGACCATTTCCCAACTTGATCTCGTCTCTTCTTGTTCTATTGTAAAAGGTTTTGCCTTTGAAGTCATGTGCATGACATTTTCTTTAAGCCCTCTGTAATCTGCATTAAACATGATCATAAAATGACATGAAGATAAAATGAAACCTGAAAGACCTGGTCGATTACTCATGTTTAACTTGATCTACTTGAAAAAAACAAGACAAATGTAGCAAGGATATGCATCGAGTTTCTCAGAGTAACCGCAGTAGCTAGCTAACTAAACATGTTTCATACACCACGATCACTTTAAAATAGAAATGAATAATTCGATCTAACATGCTACTAAAATATAGGTAATATAGGTAAAGCAACAAGCCATACATAAAATGTTAAGTAGCTAAATGGCTAACAAAGTGAACCATTCCACAACAGGCCGAGTTTTCTTCGCTGAAAACGAAGCATGTTAAGACAGCCCTACTTGCTGTGACTAGCCTGACAGCTCATATTTCCTACAATTTCAATCTACTGATAATTGATAGAAAGTCCCGAAGTATGACTTGATTTCACGTAATACTATCCTGATTTCACTGAGATTCAGATTCTGATCATCTGATCAACTTAGCTAGAGCTAAGTTAGCTAACATTTGCTCGACTTAGACAATTACACCGATGTTAACGCCAATGTACGAGACCATTTACTTAAATACATAATTAACACAAATAAAACGTAGAAATTACCAGTTTATATGGATATGACTTGTTAAAACCTGTTTTCGTATAAGAGCATTGGTCGACGATGGTCCGGGCCTGGTTTAAACGAACAAAATGGCGACCACACGGAACAAGCCTAGCAGGCTCAGAAGTAACCACCCACTTTTGCTTTCGAGGCGAAGATGCAACTTGTAATTCGTGACTACAACCAGTAAAACCCACAGAAAACGCCCCCTCATCCTGAAATTTCAACTCGACATGGGGTAGGCTGCTCAACCACCAGTTCCTAAGCCTTTTACAGTGTGACGTCAAATCAACATGGCCGCGCACATTGTGAACAGTGTAAGATGGTTCATGGTTCAAGGCTCTTTATTTAAAAGTATCCCTGTCAGTTTAAAAACTTTGTTTAAAGCGCATTTATGTTATGACTGTGTAAACAACCATTTTCCTACACTTGCATTCAATGGAGTTTATGTATTAGACAAAAAAAAATGCAATAATTTTTTTTTATCAGAAATGCTCTTTCTTCAACTCCAGGATGCCCCTCTAAAGCACAATCTAAATGGAGGATCTGTTATCCGGACTCTGATTTGAAAAACTTATGGACCTTTCCTGACAGATTTTTTTATTCCAAGTAAAGTTAAAGAACTCCGTTTCAAAATTGTTCATAGACACTAGTTTTCTGAGAATATATCTTCATTGTGTTCATTCTGTAATACTGATGAAGAATCTATTCTACATCTGTTTTGTCATTGCCCATTCTTCAAGTATTTTTGGTCAGAAGTTACCGTGTTAATTTCTTTCTGCTGTAACAAAATGATAGAAATGACAGAATCATCATCAGAAAGATCATTTTTTTGGTCAGATTTTCATTCTAAAGACAGTAATCTTGAGCATACTGTATTACTGCTTTGTCTTCTGGGTAAATTTCACCTTCATAAAGCCAGAACCATTAATTGTAAACCTAACTTTAGAATGTTTTCGTCTGATTTAAAGTCTATTTTTACTTCTTTTAAGAATATGTCTAAACCTTTGAACTCAAAGGCTTCTAAAACATTTAACATTCTTGAGTCTGTTGTATGGTATCTTTAAAAGTTTTTTTTTTTTTTTAATGTTGATATATTATGTTGATTTGTGTAGCTCTTATAACTACATGTGATGTTGTCCGTATGCCCCCTTTTACTTCTTAACTATTGTAATTTTTTAATTTTGCAATAAAAAAAGGCTCTTTATTTGTCACATACATATTACATACGTGTGATGTCATGTAGTGAAATGTTTTTCCTTAGTGCCTCGCCCCACAGCGCAACAATGAACAGAACAACGACGAACTAGATATACACATGCATAATAAAAATCTAGTAAACTATATGACAAAGAAAGTTTAGCAGCCTTTTGAGGAATGTAATGTAGAATATGAATATACATAAATATAATATTTTTAAGAAAGCAGATATACAGAGCTGTAGTGTGTAAAAATGTTTTTTTTCATAGTGCAAACTATAGAGTTAAAAATGTTTTAAAAAAATAAAAACAAATATACAGAGCTGTACAGTGTATAGAGTTACAATGTAGTGTGCAAAAAATTGTTTTTCCATCGTGCAAACTGTTTGTGAATGTTTGTCTGTGTGTGAGGATATGCAGACTTCTCAAGTGTCCTCATTCAGTATTTTATACATAACAATATGCAATAGAAGTGCTTCTTCTCTACTTTTAAATTTGTTTATAACAATATTGGATTTAGATCAGTTAATATACAGACAGAGCACTTGGTTCAATCTATAACATTTACCTTACTAATTGCTGTTTAGAGAAGGTAAGCATCAGTGTTATAGTTATCTGTGGTAGTGGTTACTGATCAGAAGGTTGAGAGTTCAAATCCTAGCACCTCCAAGCTGCCACTGCTGGGTCCTTGAGCTAGGCCCTTAACCCTCAACTGCTCATGTGTATAAATGAGATGAAATGTAAGTCGCTCTGGATAAGGGCATCTGCCAAAAAATGTAAATGTTATCACTAACATTAGCCAGCTTGTTGCTAACACTACTTGCTGTTGTCCATTGTTGTTATGCTGTAATTTCAATCCAAAATGTTGCATGAATGTTTGAAATTAAATATTACTATGCTATAATATAACAGTGCCAATAGCCACTCAGGCCTGTAACTGTAAAAGTGCTGTAAAACTAACTTTTTATGAGCTTTATGTGCTCTGACAGAGCAAATAAAAGCCATGATTTTGAGGAGGTGCCCATGTTTTTTATCCACTTTGTATGTCAAAACGTGCCACATGGCATCACAAACATAGCAAATATTACAAACAGATATATTGCTGCATTAGACTTACGTCAGAAGTGGGAGGTCGGAGCTTGGAATGACATCATTTTCGATCTCCGTGCATTCAAGTAAATTTAGAGTAATGTATACAGCCATTTGGGATTTGTGCAATTGTACAACAGCAGTGCAAACAGCCATTTGGGATTTGTGCAATATTCTATAACAGAGGATTTGGGGCATTGGATGGCTGGGGCCAAGATATTAGCAACAACACTGTGAAAAATTGATGGACTATCTTCATAGCCTTGGGGCAACCTGGTGAAGGTGTACTGAGAGTTACCATGGCAAAAAAGCCTATGGACAAATTTAACAGGACCAGAAACCATTGGTGATGTCAGTGCAGGATAAAACAGTATGACGTGGGCCAAGATCTTTCGAAAGGTTGGTGACAATGGGAAGAGTCTTGGGGTGATGGCATTTAATGCAGTATAATCAATAGTTAAATGATAGTGAGTTGGATTAGTGCCACATTAGGGAACAGACAAATTTGGAGATGAAATGGGAAAAAACACAGAATAATACCTTTTGAAAGTAGCTTCTGAATGATATTAGTGGTGGCTTTCTCAGCATCATGCTTCAATGGATATTGAGGTTTGGTGGGATGGATGGGCCCTGAAATTGTATGAAACCAGGAATTGTATCAGAGAAATACTTAACCAATTTGTCCTGTTGTGCCTTGTCAGGGCTAGGAGAATGAATTACCTCAGGGGTCACAGGAATAAAAAGATAGAGCAGAAGAGGTAAGTAGAAGATCAGCCTCAATTTGATTTAAGATATCTCTACTAGACGAGGTGCCCAATTGGTTACAGTTTACCCAGAGTTATTCCTTATAGAGTTTGAACCTGATGAGTGAGGCTATGGGGATAAGGGGAAATCAGTAACAGACACACAAGCACCAGTATCCACTAATACGTTCAAGCTTGAGTGGCCTGCTACAGATTAAATACTTGCACTGTCAAAGGAATAGTAGGGCTGTGATGGCCCTCAGGTTTAGAATTGGGAGTTTTAAAAGCCATATTTTCCACTAATTCATCAGTAGGTAGCACAATAAAAACATTACTTATTCAAAAATTCAACATAATCTAGAGACTCAGGAGGAGAGTGAAAGCAGACAGGGATTCCTACCCCTTTCCAATCATCCAAATGAAGCTTCCAACTGCAACAAGATGTTCAGTTTACCAAGACACTGGAATAAAATATTACAATACTAGCAGTGTCCAATCATCCAGCTGAAGCTTCCAACAACAGCAGGGCATTCAATTTACCAAGATATTGGAATAACTCACTCTAGTAAGAACAGTGCACCCTTTTTAACTCAGTTTAGTCTTCATCCACAATCCCACTAAAAGCTCAATCAAGCAGGTGTTTATTGTGCCTGAAGAAAGAGTGAGAATAATCTCTAATACTATTCACCAACACTATTGCTAATATTACTAATATTCAGTTATCCAACTATATTATATTAACTGCAGTATTGCTATTTAGCAAGTAAAACCACAACTAGCTACATAACTGACATTATTATTCTAAACAGCTGAATATATTTTGTTACGGTTCCTTCTGAATACTAGTGGATTTTTGTAAGGTTGTTTCTAAGGAACCTCACTATAAAAATGAAGCAGTAAGTGCTGTCACATACCCATATGGCATAAGGTTATCTAGCTATCAGCGATAAGTTAATATAAACTCAAAGGGGTAGTGAAAAGTAATAATCAGTGACTGGTTAACCATCTTAGCAGTTAGCTAGCTGTGACAGAAGGTAGGTCTACACTTCACAATCAGCCAATAACACTGTGAAAAAGCTGGTTTAATATTGTGTGACATTGAGCTTTTGGTTCTTCTGTATGAGTTGTATTATAGTCAGAACAATTACAGCAGGGATGCAGGAAGGTGTTTTACATGGGGGTGCTGGAATTATAAGTATCACACGTGGTATGCACTATGAGGACACACACGAAAGACTTACCTCTGAAGTGGGAAGTCAGAGCTCGGAAATTACGTCATTTTCGATATCCATGCATTCAAGCTAAAAAAAAAAAATGGGGAAAAACTAACATCATAATTAGCTAACTATGATGAGTGATGTATATTTTCCTCCTCAAAACAACTGTATAGTCAGTGTTATAGATTTAACAAGCTAATGCATCTCTATTAAGAAAAAAAAACTAGAAAAAAGCTTTACAATTCATCAGGTGGTGTTGGACCTGACTTGTTTTTCAACAGGAAACAACAAAAGCATGCATTACGGATGTAAGACACACATTTCCCTTTTTCCTGCTGTGGAAAATTTAAGGCCTTGAGCGTGATGTGAAGTAAAGTCAAGAAAAGTTTGCAAGCAAGATTTCGAAGTTTTGGGTGGATGTTGTACTGGATGCATGAATCTGGAATTCGGTAGTGTCAAATGTTGAATTGCTGTTGCTGTGAGAGCTGTGAAGAGAGCTGTGATTGCAAGTGAGAATGGACACTACAAAAGACAGATATTGGCTTACATATGTAAATGAGTAGCGAGATACTGCTCTGAAGGTAGTCAGAAGAGCTCTGAATCAGACAAAAGCCTTAAAAGTGAGTTCCTGCAGAAATATAAAAAGTGTATCAACACGTTTATGTCTACAGCTGTGTGTGAATGAAGATGTCTGAAGTGTGTGAGCTAGCCCTGTGAACTTGTGAATTGACAAAGTGACTAAGAGTCAAGGCAGAAGAAAATTCTAATTCTAACAGCATGATCAGTGAGGCTGATATAGCAAGTGAACTCTTTGACATTATCGAAGATGCAGCTGAGTTGAAGAATAATTGTCTCAGAAATGTGACATAGCCAGAAAATCACTGCATGGAGAAAATCAAGAATGCATATGAGAAAACAAAAGTCACTGGCAATAAGCAGAAAAAGCTGAAAAGGTTCTGTCTCATATTCGCCGAGGCAAAGAGATACAGACAAAGTCTGAGATGAACAGCGAGTTCAAAGTGAGTCTAGAATTACAACTAGAACACCAACAAGTCCCAAGTCAGTTTGTAACAGCTACTTGAGCAACAACATATGGCAACAGCAAATTTATAGCAACAGCTTGTGTGCTTTAAGACTAGAGTGGCTAAGTTGTAGAAGAAACTGTCAAATAGAGCACAAAAAAAGCTGAAAAACTCTGGTTTTCAGACCAGAGGCAAAACTAGCGAACTGCAATAATCTTGCGGAGGAAAAGAAGAACTGGAACAAGGTTGATACCTACTTTTCGAGATGGCACATTGCCCTGGACCAGAGAAGGATGAGAGTGAAAGTTCCAGTGAATCAGAAGAAGAGGAAGCAATGCAGCTGAGACCTCAGAAAACAAGAGTCTGCGGTGGAGCAATGATTCATCAACATCAGGTGCCTGCTCCAGCTGACATTGATAAGTGGAATAAAGACAAGATGAGATAAAAACATGGTATGAACTTTGTCGACTCAAGGGTATCTACAGTCAACATCCATATGATGGAGTGATGATTCTGAATGCTTTATTAACTAAGTGAGAACAAACTGAGGTCTGGATGAAGCCACTGGCGAAGACAAATAAAATATTGAAGCTGCATGGGCTGCACTAGAGGAATGGATTCACAATCAAGCAAATGCATCTGCTGGGGGAAAATCATAAGCTGTGTTCAAAGTGCAAATGAACTATATGCAATATGTGAAGCACAATTCAGGAAACCTGGTGCAATTATTCATGCATTGATAACATCAAAAATGACAATATGGACAGCAGCAATCTTGTTTCATGGAGCATGAAACAAGCTCTTCTGAATGGAACCAGAACTGAATTGTCAGACACCTACAAGCTCACAAATCCTCATGTTAGTGAGCTTATGGGTACGTGGCAGCTGTCTTAACCCAAGAACATTGAGAGATGAACAGACCAGTCTCATATTATTCAGGAAAAATTTATGAATTGTCACAAGCATGAATTCAATTCAGGACAATTCTTAGGCCCTGCCTAAGAGCAATTCAAGCCACAAGTCTGGTCATGGAGTCAGCCTTGACAATTGCAAGGGATCAGAGGCTCACAGTGAAGTGCCCACATGCTGTACACACAATAATCACCATGAATCAAGTGTCACAAGTTACTGCTGCATGATGAACATGATGGACAGCAATTTTGGAGATGCCCAAAATCATCATTGATATAGCATACCCTGTGAACCCACCAACCTTGCTACCAGACCCACAGAATGAAGAGGATGATCAAAACTGTGTCAATTGTTCAAATGACGAGAGAGCAAAGACAGCTCAAGGAAGAACCTCTGCATAATCCAGAGCTGATTTGGTTTACAGATGGATCCTCTGAAGTGATGAGCAATCAGAGAGTGGCAGGCTGGGCAATGTCATCAACACATGAAGTGTTAGCGTCAGGGCTTTGTCAGTGAATACTTCAGCACAACAAGCAGAAATTAAGGCACTTCTTGTCTGTTCCTGGTACTCCAATAAAAAATGGACAGTTGGTCCAAGAATTACTGGCTGCATAGCAACTACCAAAAGAAGTGTCCATCATTAAAGTCAAAGTGCACATGAAACAAAGCACGGAATTAGCAAAGGGGAATGCACTAGCAGACAAGGCTGCAAAGCTAGCTGCAAGGAAAGGTGTTAACAAAGCTGTAGGTCATCAAATGATTGAGCTAAAGACAAACTTGAAAGCTCTACAAACACAAACTTTGACTGACATCAAATAACTATAAGAAGGATGTAGTCAAGAGGAGAAATGGTCCTGAATGGAACAAAGATGCACAGCAATGGATTGTGGAAGCATGGAGACAAAGTTGTTGCTCCTGCAAAGTTATCACCATATCTGGCTACTAGGACTGGATGATATTGCAAAAAAAAAAATCTAGATTTTTTTCAACTTTATTAACGATTCTCGAATGAGGATTTAATTTTTTTGTTCTTACATAATGCAATTATAAATAAATTGCGTAATTTTTCAATGGTTTTTATTTATTAGAATGGACTGGAAAATGTAGATGTGCATAAATAGTAAGAGCATCATCTGTAGCAAATAGTGCAAACAATGTTTCTTTTAAATAAAGAATATTTAAAGAAAGTATATTTAAAAAACATTGTTTATATTATTTGCTATAGATGGGGCTATTTTTGTACATATTAGTGAATGCTTCTTTCTTGACAGAGTAAATGGTGACCATGTCTTTCGTGACATGAAATGCCACCGCAACTGAGAAGTCAACTTGGGGTATTCTTCTCAAATCCAAGTTCCTTCCCTAGTTATGGAGTGATGTCAAATCAGCAAGGTTGCACACAGCTTCAGAAATAGACAAAGTAAAACTTCTTAAATGAGTTCTGCTGTATGTACACAAGTATTAGCTTTAGATTAATCAACATTCAGACACACACCGATCAGCCGTAACATTAAAACCACTGACAGGTAAAGTGAATAACAATGATTATCTTGTTACAATGGCACCTGTCAAGGGGTGGGATATATTCGGCAGCAACTGAACAGTCAGTTCTCCAAGTTGATGTTTTGGAAGTGGGAAAAATGGACAAGAGTAAGGATCTGGGTGACTTTGACAAAACCAAGATAACTGGATCAAAGCATTTCCCAAACGGCAGGTCTTGTGGGGATTTCTCAGTATGCAGTGGTTAGTACCAACCAAAAATGGTCCAAAGAGCTACTGTCACACAAATTGCTGAAAAAATTAATGCTGGCTATGATAGAAATTGTTAACACAGTGCATCGCAGCTTGCAGCGTCGGGGACTGAGTAGCCACAGACCGGTCAGCGTACCCATGCTGACCCTTGTCCACCGCCGAAAGCACCTACAATGGGCACATGAGCATCAGAACTGGACTGTGGAGCAATGGAAGAAGTTGGCCTGGTCTGATGAATCACATTTTTTTTTTTACATCATGTGGATGGCTGGGTGTGTGTGCTTCGCTTTCCTGGGGAAGAAATGGCACCAGGATGCACTATGGGAAGAAGGCAAGCCGGCGGAGGCAGTGTGATGCTCTGGGCAATGTTCTGCTGGGA
>CM075022.1:8100365-8132071 GCA_037576675.1 Pangasius sanitwongsei | reverse complement strand
GTACATTGAAAGCTTCATTTGCTTCTGCTGACCAAGAGAATGATACTCCCTTGTGTGTAAGATGGTACAAGGGTTCAAAGTGTCTAATGAATCGACGATAATAAGAACACAGACCCAGAAAAGCCCTGACCTGTATGGCTGATGTTGGGATTGGCCATGTCTTAACTTTATCTACGTTAGACGGGTCTGGCTCAACACCGGCACTGGAAACACGGTGGCCCAGAAAAGTAACAGAGGAGTGTGCTAGATGGCACTTGGATGGCTTAAGTTTTAGACCAGCCGTATGAAATCACTGGAAAACTTCACATAAGTGCTGTAGGTGCTGTGGGAAATCGGCACTAATATCGTCTAAGTAGATCAAACAAACACTCCAGTGCAGACCCCGAAGCACAAGTTCCATTAAGCGCTGGAAACTGGGCGGTGAGTTGGAGATGCCCATTGGCATCATACGGAATTGAAATAGCCCAGTACGAGTGGAGAAAGCAGTCTTTTCTTTGTCATTCGGGTTGAGTGGTATTTGCCAATAACCAGCAGTCAAATCAATAGTGCTAAACACTCTGGCTCCAGAAAGCCTATCGAGGGTATCATCCACCCGAGGAAGAGGGTGTGAATCTTTAATTGTAACATCATCGAGGTGTCTGTAATCGACACGGAATTGGTGTGTGCCATCCTTTTTCCGAACAGGCACAACCGGAGCTGACCATGGACTATGAGACTCCTCAATGATGTTGTGATCCAAGAGTTTTGACATCTCTTGTTGCAGTACAGCCTGAGTAGCTGGTGATGTTCTATATGGGCACAGTCTTATCGGAGCAGCGTCACCAGTGTTAATACTATGTGTGATCAAATTAGTTTTGCCATAGTCATGAGAATGAGAGCTAAAATTGTCAGCGAACTCTGTCAGCAGGCTCTTGAGCTGTGACTGTTCTTCAGCATTTAACTGTGTCTCCTCCAAATGTACTTCAGGCATTGGATGGACAGCTTCTGTAGAAGTAGTCATGGTGGAGACTAATGCATACTCATCATGTGTATTGCCAGTGACTGAGAAAAGCTGACCTAATGGGCATCCAGCATCAAGAGAGACTTGTTCGTTAGTCGGGTTAACGACTTGAACCATGCCCCTCCCTTTTTGAACTGAAGTCAGTGTTTGAGTGACACCTAAGGTCACAACTGGAGGAGGCTGTGGTTCCAGTATACCCACATACATGTCAGTGAAAGGATTAGCTACGCCATTATCTTGTCATCATCTCTGACATAGGCGGGACAGTCACCTGAGCGGCACTGACTGCCAAACTTTGTACTGGAATCAATGACTGGGGTGGTGAAAGCGGCACTGAAGTGTTATATAGTTGTAAACGTGTATGTGGTATGTTAACGGTAACGTTGTGCTCAATTAGGAAATCCCATCCTATGAGAACAGGATGTGTAGCGGTACATACTACATGGAATACATGGAGAAATGTGACATCTCCAATATGTATGGGAGCTGTCACAGAGCCAAGTATGTCCAATAGCTGTCCAGTAACTGATGACGCTAACACAAACGACTTGCTGATAGACTGAGTAGACAAAGCTGGAATGGATCTACAACAGTCATCTGTAATGAGAGATAGGCCTGACCCCGTATCCACCAAGGCATGGAGTTCAGTACTGGCCAATGCAATTCGAATAAAAGGCATGGGTGTAATAGAGTTAAAACCAACTGGATCAGAGTGGACCATTATTCGGGATGAAACTGGCATTTGGTCCCCAATGACAGCTTCTAATTGTTTCCCCGATGTGGCGAGAAAGGGGCCTTCCCTCTGTGAGACTGAGAGAAGTATACATGTCGTGTGGGGGAGGTGTAATACCTTGGTGAACTATAGGAATGGGGGGGTGGCGACGGACAGCTATGTCTGCGATAACTGGAATGTCTGTACTGTGGACTGGGTGAGGGTGAGTGAGCATAATGGGCTCCATGTGCACGGTCGAGATCAGGCCGGCGCTCCCTTGAAGGCAAGCGGGCAGACCTGGAGTTTCCATAATGATGTCTGTGGGGGGTGTATTGGTCAGATTGTGTGGTGTGAGGAGTGTGTGACTCATGACTACGGGAAGAATTAGAGTAACTACAATGTCTTTGGCAGGAGAAGTCATCATTTGGGGGTGGCTGATCATGTTCGGAGTGGCCATGGTGGTGTTGTGGAGAACAGCAGTCGTCCCAAGGGTGTTGTCTTCGACCTCTCTGTGTGTGTTGTGCAGTACAGCAGCAGTCTCGATGGCAATGATGATCATCCCAGCCAGGCTGGCGATGGCGTGCTGCGATGTCGTAGTCCATGGCTGCACAGGTCTGATGTGGAGAATGTGTGGAAGATGTCACCTCATCCTGAATACTGGAAATCCGCTGCGAAAGCTGGTCCACACGTTCATCCGTCCATCGTAGATGAGACTGGCGTAAGGCATGCAAGTCAGTTCGGAGTTCAGCTATGGCTGATGCCAGTTCAGTGATGTGGGTTGCTGTCACTGTGTTAGCCGATGGTTGTTGATTCATCATCACAGGCATAACAGCTGAAGGGTTAGCAACACTGATGGCCAACTGAGCACGTTCACAGTGAGTGGCTACTTTCAAAGCATTGTCCAAAGTCACAGCGCCATGCTCATGGATTTTCAGTTGAAGCGATGGGTCTAAACCGGTCACAAATCTATGAAAAATTTCGCAATTCCATGCTGCTGCATCATATTGAGGAAACACTTCAGTCACTAAATTCGTGAGCTCAGCAGCATAGACTTCAAGAGGTTCCTGTGGTTTACGTGGACGTGCATTCACAAATGTCTGAAATGTGGCCAAAAATGTTGTATGGCCAAAAACAGTGGTCAAACTGGCTTTAGTTAACTCATAATCACCTTTCACTTCAGGTGAGAGAGACTGCCAATATGCAAATGGTGGACCAGTAAGCTTCACAGGGAGAAGTTTGGCCTTATCCAGGGATACAGCTGAGACATTAAGTGCAACTTCAAATCTCTGTATCCATGCACTAAAAGGCTCTGTACCTTCTCCAGAAAAAGGATTAGGAAGGTCAATTTTGAATGGCAGATGTGGGTTTGCTGCATCTGCAACATGTCTGTCTCTCTGCACTGCAGCTGCTTCATGCTCGTCGTCTGCCATTTTGTGTGAGAGAGAACGAATGTAATCTGAACTTGCAAAAAGAGCACGTGAAAAACAATACAAAAACAGTATCAGTGTCTCTGCAGGTTAAAGTGGCGATATCCACATCGTTCAATACGAAAAAAAACAAGTGTCCCAACAAAAACAAGCCAACCAGCCACCAGTGTAACGCGCATAGTTTCTATATGCAAGCTTCACAGTTCTTACCGCACGCTGGCTCGTGGGTTCTTGGCTTGGTTGCAAGGAGGACACCGACAGGTAGCTCGGGAGATCATAACACTTGATTTATTAAACATGAGGTGAACATCATGAAATAGCCACATCCGATTAAACAGTGCGTGTCATCTCTCTCTCTCTCTTTCTCTCTCTCTCTCTATGCTCTCACCACTGCACGCAAACCATTCTGTTCTATTACCTCTAGATCTTATTTAAAGTTATAGAACATTATTTTTAACCTTAAATTTCACTCCCTACATTAGTATATAGTTCTGCAATAAAAGAATGTCAAAATATGTAATGTTGTTGCATCCTGATTTTCTTCTTGGGGGGATTGGTGGGGGTGTCATGTTTGATTTCACTTAGGGCGCCAAGTAAGCTAGAACGGCCACTGCTATCCATCAGCCTCAGCATATCACATGACCAAGTCACATGCCTCACTAATCACTCTCACCTGTGTCTCTTTATGGCTTGTTAGCACCTCTATATGTTCTAGTTTTCAGTGTCTGATAAAGGCTGTAATTCCTAAGCAGTTCATGCAATATTTTTGTTAAACCCCTTGAATTAAAGCTGAAAGTCTACACTTCAATCACATATTGATTGCTTTATTTCAAATCCACTGTGGTGGTGTACAGAGGCAAAATTACCAAAACTGTTTCACTGTCCAAATACTTATGGACCTGGCTGTATATACTGCATACAGTATATGGTATATAATGTATGATAAATATTAGAACTTATATAGATGCATACATTTGTATATGCTATTTTTTTCTTTTCTGTGTTTTCTTATGTCATTTTTCTTTTTTCATATTGGTATTACTTTTTATTGTTTTATATGATGTTGCCTTTTGCTGTTTTAAGCTGTGAAAAGCAGCTACATAAAAGAATGTTGCTTTAAAAAACAGCAACATCATTTAGGAAGTAATGTCACAAAAGGTCATACCTCACACAGGACAAATCAAGTACAAATAATCTTTTTCAGTTATTTTATTTAAAAAAAAAGCATTTTTAATTCTTTCTCTGTTCTTTTATTTGACAAAATTTACAACTTGCTTGTGAAATTAAACAAATGCAATTAATCTAGAGACTGACTTTCTGTCTATAGCATGTGATATTAAACCAGAAACAAGAGTTCTGTAGTTTGTATTTGTGACTGCCCACACAAAGGTTTCATCTTAACACTGATAAGTGATAGTCAACAGTGTTAACGACTGATCAAATGTACAGTATATAAACTGAAAGACATGGTAAATATTGTGTGGAGAAGTATGGTTTTGATTTTATTGAATATTTTGGCTTCTTATGGCCAATTGCAGCATTTGCAGGCATCAACATAGACCAGGCCTGGTTGGCACCGGTGCAAGTAAGTGTTTCCACGGAAGCACTGGAAGTAGGTGTTGGCATCAGCAGGGTTTGGGTACAAACCATCAGGTTTTCCAGAGCAAAAGGAGGCAATAGGATCTGGGGTAGTGGTTGGAGGCTGAGTGGTGGTTGGCTTGGGAGGGAAACCTGTAAGAGTTTTACACTGTTATGTAACAGATTAAGAATGGCAAAAACACTTCTTAAACTGATTGACTTTAGTCGATAAACTAAAAACATATAGTCAAATTAAACTTTGCTATGAAACCTGCATACTGAGCTAGCATTTTACCCAGAGAGTTGCGTAGGTGGTTAACAAGCGGGTAGTCTCCCTGTGAGCAGAAATATCCTCCAAAGTCATCCAGGTCAAGGGTCCATACTGATGCCCCACCTAGGTTCATGGATGTGAGATACTGAACCTAAAAGATAATAATTAAACAAAGAGAGTATATAACACATAAATACAAATTATGGAAAGTAATTTGTGGATTTTTTTTGTTTCAAATAGTTTCATTTACCTTGGCAGTAAAGCTTTCTTGGTTGTCATAGCCCACCCATGCTATTCCATTAGTGGCATATGGAACGCTCTGCTCAGTGATCCATTCTACCTTGGCCGGCGGTGCAAAAGTACAGATCTATGGATCAAAAACCTTTCACCATTATTTTTTTTTATAATTTCCGCAATATGCTTATAGATTTTTTATCACTGAATTACTTTAAAAATAGAGTTAGGCTTAAATAAAGAACCCATACTCAGTCACCTCATAATAAGACCAGAAGCCAGGATCACGCGTGTAAGGGCCACCATCAGCTGGGCCATTGGTTGGTGCACCGAGGCCTGTTGAGGAGGTGGCAAGGCGGAAAGTGCGTCCATATGTGGGGAAACCCAGAAGCAGCTTTTCAGCTGGAGCCCCTTTGCTCATCCAGTAAGACACAGTAGCATTCTGAACAAAGTGAGTAGAGACCCAAAACAAGAAGTCATATTTTAATTGTTTTATTTTTTACCTTAAAAGTGGATCATAAGATTTGCTCTTACAATATTGTGTTCGGTGTGGGTTCCGTGATCTAGAGAACTCTTGAAAAGAGGACTGTTGTGACCTGTAACCTTCTCCCATGAACCATGGTAGTCATAAGTCATGATGCTGAGAAAATCTACTTCACTGCAAGAACAAAAAATATAATGAACAACCTTTTATAATAAGCAACCTATGTTTTCCTGAGCCACTGAAGAGGTCTCGGGTATCTCTGGAGTACCTTGTTATTTCAGGGACTTCATAAGCTGCATCAATTGTGGGCCTAAGGGCTCCTGCTTTGATTGAAAGCAGCAGCTGGGTCTTCCTGGTGTCTATGGCTTCCTGTTTAATGGCTTGCTTCAGCTCCTGCAGAATGCAAGGTTTAACAATACAAATGGCATCAAATCATGGCAAGCACATGAAACTGACAATTGCATGTGCTGTATATTAGATCTATCAGTAATCATTCAGCTCCATATATAGTCTGCTCACCTTTATCAGTGCAGCAAACCTCTGCTTGTCCTCAGCAGGACTACCATTCTGTCCAGGGAACTCCCAGGCCAGATCTAGGCCATCAAAATCATGAGCCCGGAGGAAAACCAGAGCAGAACGGATGAAGATACTACGATTTTCTGGAGTGGCCACCATATTAATATACCTGCGTCAGAACAATTGATCTCTGTTTATTTCTTAAAAATTATTATGACTGTCCAAAGACTGTTCCATTTGTTTAAGCATGTTAACACATTTTTTGTTGAAATTTTTCCCCCAATTTGGTGACCTGCCAATTCCCACCCACCAGCCAGCTCTTCTCTATCATATGACAGTAAGCAACTGGGAAGGGTGAAGGCATACACATGCTTCCTCCAAGACACGAGAAGCCAGCCTGCTGTTCATGCTGTGTTATCAACCCTTCTCTACATACACAAGCTCACAGACCCCCACAATTAGCTAGTTTTGCTGTGATTGACAGGGGAAAGGGATTATGCCATCCGAGAGCACAGGCCCGGACATGGATGATTGTGGCATCATCAGGATTTGAACTTGCAATTGCTTGATGAATGCTTTTCTCTTGAGCCATTTGGGAGTCCCAACATTTTGATATTTTAATGAGACTAATAGATCAAGCTTGATAAGCCCTTGCTTACGAAAGGTTCATGTTGACAAAGTAACATGTTTAACATGTTCAGTTTCATAATTACAGCATGGATGAAAAATTGTGAGTGCTGGCTGATTGTCATTTCACTAGGGTACTTACGGGTTGATAACATTGTACAAGCCTCCAACTGACAGCAGTGTCTTCAAATAAGGGTTTCTGCAAAGGAAAGATATAGCAAATAACAAATGTATTACATTAATAATATATACCAGCAGTTTTGTTATGTCATTGTTCTCTGTTGCATAAAGCATACAATCTGATTAATTGCAATTATGATTAGCCAATTAAAGAAATATTAAAAATGACTGTACTACAATGTTTAGTCTCACTTACACATTTTTCAGGCTGTTCAGTTTCTTGTACATGTCCTGATCATTCCATTCAATAGTAGTAAGCTGATTGTCTGGGCTGATGGTTGCCAGTGCATAGATGACATGTGTGCAGAGGAAGGGATCAACATTCTCAGGAGTGAAACGGCCACTGCTCGGCCTGTACTGGGACCAGTTACTGAAGTAGCACACCAGCTTTGTAGAATAGGCTGTGAGAGGAACAGTTATTTTCTGTAACAGTCTATGTAAACTTAAATCAGATCAAGAACGCATTAAGCAAAACGTCTAAGAAATCTTATTCACACAAGAATGCACAGATTTAATGGCCCATATTCATTGGTTGCATATGGATAAATCTGATCATGAGAGGACTGTATGCAAATTCCAGTGACAATTTTCTTATTCATCAGTTTCATCTCTGGCCTCTCTGGCCTATCAGTACAACCAAAGTCACGTCCAGTTGGAGTGTGTGTAAATTTGAATGTACAAATTTAACAATCTGAAAAATGCTTGATTTGCAGTTAAATAATCAAAAACTATATTATAATATATTATGTTATAAACACACATAATAATAGTAAGTATAGTAAATAGAACATTATTATCATTAATAAGCAAATATAATATGGATAACTGCAGGAACATGCAGGAACCTCATATTAAAATATATGAAATGGGCTTTAGAATTTAGCCTGCTGGTTAGCTGATGTTTAATAAATGTTTAATAATGTTTAATGTGGCAAGAAAAAAATAGGGGTCAAAATGAAAATATAAGGAGGAAAAAGAATGTTGCTTACTTTTTACTAAATTTACTTTAGTAAGAGTACATTCAGTTTCAATAATTAAGTAAAGTAAAAATCTTACAAACACAAATAGTAGGCCTACTTAAGTAATGAAGTACAATTATTCAAGTATTTTCCACCCCTGTTAAGTAATTTGTGTTTAATTCATGTATTTTATTATTTTATTTATATGAAATAAGGATTTGTTTGTTTGTTCTGGAAGGAAACTTGGCTTACCTATGTTTTATAAATAAAGCTTTCATTAAAACTGACTGATTAAATCTGAATTATTAATAAAATCAACAAAAACCTAGTTATAAATGGAATTCACATGGGTTGCTTTAGAAAAACAGAGCACACATCCATAATTGTCTTTTTATCTATAGCAACCCTGGACAAAAGCACCTGTAACTCTGACTAATTGAAATATATTTTCCCATCTCCATTTTGGAAGACTTTCTCCTCCTGCCAAATGCTTTCTGTTTATTGGCTAACTGTCATACCACCTTATAAATTAGGGTGTGTTTCATGCATTAGATATATGCGTATAAACTGGGGCATGTAGGGATTTGTAGGCGGGGGCATGATTCCACACAGATAACACTGATTCATTATTTGTTCTCATTTTGTTGTGTAAGACATAGATCTGTTCATACCATAAATCTGTGCTCATTTCTACACAACTTTGATGAATAAATGCCAGTGTTAACTTTAACCAATACCAATGAAATTTGAAATGAAATTTGAAAAATTTAACATAAATACATAGAGATAATTACCAAGATGAAGAGAAAGCAGCAGTCCTGTGTAAAAGAAGAGAGTTAACATGTTAACATGTGAGTAAAATGTGGTAAGACAGAACAGCTAGTCTAAAGATATTTCATTAGCATTTAAGAATTATATTTAGATGTCATAATTATATACCTGCTATGAGAGTTAATTTGAACATAGTGGTGCTGAATCAATTCAGATTATTTTAGAAATCCACCTAGAAACATGAACAATCAGTATTGTTGAACAAACAGTATATATAATAATAAAAATGTCTAAATATTAACAAAATAAAACAATTTGTATGAGTAAAACTATCAAGATAAAATCAACATTAAAGTAGATAATTTTCCTTTTCGGTATGCAGTTACAGTTTAGTAAAATTAAGACAAACCTACTGATATATCGTACCCACTTTTATATGCTCATGGTATATGTTTAACCAGAAATAGCCATTAATTGCATTCCTGACTACAGTCATTTAAACTGACAAATACACATGCGTGTTTGTGAACAACTAATGCAAAATCCTTCTCTAAATCTAAAACATGTAATTAATTAATAGTCATTATTAATATATTTACCTGCCACATTCCCAGAGAATCCTCTGAAGTAAGTTGAACATGTTCAAGCTCATTTATACTTAGGTCTTATTAATGGGTACCAAAGTGCAGGTGATAAGTGTTTAAAAGTCTAATCAGGAAGAAGGAAATGAACTGATAATTCATTGATTTATGGTACGCTACTTTACCACATTTTACGGTAAGCCACCTGAATGCCTGGGCCTGTAAATAGCATAAACTCATATCATCGACTTCTTGTAGAGAATTTGCTGACCTCTGTGTGTGTTTCAGCCTGAAAAACAGAGCACAGAAATCTAATTCAAAATGTCTTTATTTGCTCAAATAATATAATACAGGATATTAATAGTCAATTTTGAATCATATGTGAATTAGTGCAAGTAACTGAGCAATTACTGCAAATTCATTTCACATTATGTTCATATGGGGCTTACAGCATTGATAAGCAAATCTGATTTGTTTACTTTCTTAGCTGTAAGCTTTAACTAGTCTGATTGACCATAGGGGCCAGTAACCAGGTATAAAGTGATGTAAACCTAAAAGAACATTTTCAAAGGCAGCAATTAAGCTAGAGATCCAATGGGTTAGGTGAATTCCATGTATGATCACTGTTGTAATTCGAGGCTGTGACACCTGCTGTGCATTTATTTTATTTATAAGAGAGAGTGCTTCTCTGTCTACATTTTAAGCTGTTCCAGAAATGGACTACAGCCCTCTCCTTACTATGATTTAACAGCTTACTTAAGTTCAGTCAGAAACCTGTTAGAAAGATAACCATTTTTATGAGGCCATATAATATGACTCAAACAGAACAGAATTTCCAACAATTTTGCAACAGTTTTGACTGAACAGGATAAGGGCATCTGCCAAATGCCATAGATGTAAATGGATTCCTCCACCTCTCTTGGGGTTATAAAATATGGCCCTGCATGTTAACTGTACTTATATACTGAACAGAAATTATTTACTGTAAATGGCCATCAAGTACTTTAGTTGTAGACTTGAATGAGTACAACGTGGTGAAATACCAGACACACTTGCATTAAATACAATCAGAGGGTGTTTATTGAAGAATATTTACAAGTTCCATTTAATGAAAGGCTCATTTAATTCACATTGGATAGGGTCAACCAGACATTTACAATATACAGTAGTTTAAAAAGGTAACCCAATCTAACCTCAAGTGGCACCAAACATGGAAGTTAACTCCTTTTATTGAGCTGTAACAGATGTAATTTTATGTAATGGATGTTTTGTAGATACAGTGAGCTGATTTCAGGTTAACAAGAAAGAAGAAAACTCTGTGAAACACTGGCAATAAGAAATACATGAAACACATGAGGACTACTGCACATTTAATTAAAATTGTTTTGGAATGTTCTCAAGGATGTTTTTGGATTTTCTCAAATACAAGATTATATTTTATCTAAGCTCTGATGGTTTTAGTACTTGGTCCCTGCTGTCTAACAAATGGAGCACAAAACAAGAATATTTTTGCAGCATTGAGTAATGAGCCATTTTTCAAAAAGTGGAATATCAGAATAAATAAATAAAACACTACTTGAAAAAATTTGGATAACTACAAGTGGTGAGCAGTATGAAGAATGCATCCCTGTGTTTGATGAAATCCTATAGCGTGACAGACTTTCTGACAATGTTCTTCTGCAATGCATCCATTTATTTGTGGCTAACATTCTTTGAAAACACTGAATGAAAGTAAAGTTTAAACCAAGAGGAAGATCTGATGCAAATGTGTGTTTGAGTGAGTTTGACTAGACAAAGTAGTTTTGGTAAACCTGACACAGAAGATGAATATAGTACTATAGTATGTCTATAGTAATATAGACATACCTTTTCAAGTTAAACATTTTACACTGTGTGCATGTGTGTGGATCATGACTGCCCTGATCATTCAAGTTTGCAAAAAACAGAATTAATTAGATTGAATAAAAAAAGCAGTATAAATGCAGGGACAGGAACATGGTTATATTAGGCTTTGCTACTATGTTTAATTGTAAATTGACCCTGTATAAGTGTATCTATAGTTCATATCCTTAGTAAATGTAATAATATAGAAAACTTAAAAAGGCAAAGATTGTCTTTGTTATGTTTGGAAAAGCATGACTGTAAAATTAAAGTACTGTATCTATGATGTGGAAGGTGCAGATAAGAATTACACACTTGGATAATACAAATCCTGCTCTGGTAACATTATACTGGGTGTAGTCCTGATACAGATATTGGTAAATAGCAAAGATTTTGCCCCTTTGTCTGCAAATCTTTCATCACAACGAGGTCATGCACGTACAAATCTATACTGTACATACATAAGAGGAAAAATACTGCCATAAATATTACCACAGTAAGATGATTAACCAGAGTGCACTCTAACCCACTGTACAACATCTGCCTCCATGGACTTTTTACTGGATTTCTGGCAAACACTCAAATTGATTATTCTTTTACGTAACACTTGATAAACAATCATAATAACGGCTTTGATAACTAAATAACCCTGATATATGAAGATAACTTCATAAGCCATACTGCCTTTAGTATCAGACATTATTTTGTTTAACCACTGTGTCCATGGCAACCATTATCCTAAAACAGGTACACACACATACACACTCACACACTTGGGTGCACATTGTAAGAATAAGGTGATGCTGTTGAGTTTGTATTGGCTCTGCAACGTTTCAGAATTGAACACAGACACTAAACACTGTATACAATTTTTAGAAAATAAAAAGTAAACTTTCATTCCAATCCTCATTTAGATACAATCCTCACGCTGCCAAACACTGGCAACAACATATAAAAAAAGAGCTTTTTTCTACATGGTGATTCAGATGGTGTCAGAATACCATGATGAACATATCCCAACATTGAGCCTCATTTATCAAGCTGGATAGGAATGTATTTATTTGTAAATCATTTGTAGGAACATTTACACAATACATTTGGTATTCCTGAAAATCCCATAATTTCCAAAAAAAAATCTTTGTATCCCTCTCATGCTCGTGAATGTGTGTAAATTTACACATAAGAAGACTAACTAATGTATACCACATTTGACTGGCTTCAAATCATATAAATCGCGGTGAGTTACTGCACTTTTATATACAGATTATGCTGTCAAGTTTAAATAGATTTTGTATTTCAATTACACACAAATGTAATTTGTGAATTAATTTTGTGAAACCCAGTCGTTTCATATTAAAGGCATCAACTAAACAAATATTGATAATGAAAAAAATTAAAAAAGCAAGAAAATATCATTAAGACAAATGAACCCAGTCAGTCAATTAAGAATGCCACTGTAATAAAAGAAGGATGGGCTGCAAAAACTTGATGTATATGTCGGTTCCATTTTCCACAGCATCTACTTTCAATGCTATGCATTAGTTTATTAGTGCCAGTACTCAGGGCCCGATAGATGACTGATCTGGTATATCTCATCATCGGGCTTCCTATGACACTCACTTAGTTCAGTCTGACTTATGAAAATATTTACACACAACTTTACTAAAAATTGATAAATGAGGCCCACTGTATGTACATCATATTGATCGTGACCTGTTGAAATCTATGTGCCTATTAACATTTATGTATAATGATGACTAAAATTGAAAACCCAGTACCAGCTGAAATGCTGACTGCTGACCAATTGCAAGTAATCAATGTACTATGTATTGATTTTTCCCACAAGGCAAGGTTTACAACACAAGTTGTTCTTGTTAAAAATCATTTTTAATACAAAAGAGTAAAACAAATGCTTTTTGTCATATTTATTACTAAAACCCCAAGCACTCACCCTCCCCAACCTCCCTAATCAAAGACCCCATGCCTAAAGTCGCACCCCACCTGGGGAGTACCCAGCCAATATCTGTGGGGTATTACTGGGAAAGGACCTTTACACTGGCTGATTACAGCACCAATAAGCCAGTCAAAATGAGAACCACAGCATGCCAGAGCAAAAATAATGTGCTGAAGGATCTGGGGATTCCCACACTGTTTTTCTGAACCATCATCCCAGTTCCTATAGGACAAACAAAAACATAATTAGGTCTTCTTATCTCTCATTTAAACAATTATTCTTCTTGAGAAATCCTGAAATTTTGATTAAATATTGCATCCTTTTAAAGATTTGCTGCTTTAAGACTATTGAGCATGTCCACTCTGTTATTCTGTAATGATAGGCAACATACCTGAATCTCGAGACACTATGATCTCGTGAGCTGCCCCATCACCTCCCTCTCCCCAAGATCGGATTTCCAGGACCACATAGCCATTATCTTTGGGTAGTGGAAGACTGACTGATGTCTTGCCTTTGTCTAACACCTTTAGAGCTGACTGCCCCTCATGCTTATATAGGACCTATAAATACAAGGGGAATATAAATAGGTAGATTAATTGGTATCTTCGCAGCCTATTATATGTCCTGTACCTTTTAACCAGCTGGTCTAAGTGCAATTGCTAAAGAAAATATCTTAAGATAGAAACAAGAGTTTTTAGGAAAGAAAAACCAGAAGTACTTGAGCACCCTATGTGAAATATTTAAAATCACCACCAGGTTAAGAGAGTTTGGGAACAAGTAGCCACTGGTGTTAATGTAATTTCACTGGACAAACTGCTGCACAGTGGTAAACAACAGTAAATTAAGTGGAGACAGACCACTCTCCTGATATTACAAGTCAAAATTGACTCTGTACAGTCATTAGGTGCCAGTCATTAGGGGTGTAAACCTCAGGCTTCCACACATTACAATATGATTTTGATTCAAAAGGCAACAATTCAGTATTTGATGATACCACTGAATCCGCTACAATGCAATATGATTCGATTTAATAGTCTCTGATTGATATTTGACCAACTTCAGAATCTGGTGTAGGCCAATTGTTAATTCCAATCATTGCCATTTAAATCAATGCATAGACCCAAGTCATCCAATCGCTAACCCCTCCTAGTTATAACCCATTGCATATAAGCACCCCGTTAATAATCTGTTTGACTTTTTTTTTACTAGATATACTAGATGGAACAGGAATCTAGTCATTAGGACGTAGCATAATATAGATTTAAATGATCCAACTCCCAAGTCAAAAATTAACATTACTCCAGAAATAAATAAAGCTAAATTTAACCTTTAAATTTAACCTCAGAGGCATGGAAGAGAAATAAAGATGAAAGTTCTTAAATTGTTGTGTTTTTCTTTTATATGTGCTCATTATCATGAGATTATTTAGAAACTTATGTCCAGGTTTGTCCAACTTATATGGTTGATGTGTGCTGTTTTTCTTCAATGAAGGGGTGCCTTGAAA
The DNA here is from genome assembly GCA_037576675.1 of Pangasius sanitwongsei. Classification (NCBI taxonomy): domain Eukaryota; kingdom Metazoa; phylum Chordata; class Actinopteri; order Siluriformes; family Pangasiidae; genus Pangasius; species Pangasius sanitwongsei. The sequence goes on along the minus strand of CM075022.1, from coordinate 8,117,392 downwards.
TGATTTGCTTAAAAGCATTTTTACATAATAATAATAATAATAATAATAATAATAATAATTTTCAGTTCTACAGAATGTTGTCTTTCTCTTTCTTGATCTATTCCCTGTTTTAGAGGCAACATGCACTCATCTCATAAATCCACACTAGCACAGCTGGTTTAAATCAAATCTACTTTAATTTAGTTCAGGACATCATAGTCTGGAGCAACTTAAGTTCATTTAACAAAGACAATTTTAAAGCATTGATTAACTATACTGCATTAAGGTCTAATTCTGTTTTAATTTATACCATGTCTGGGAAACCAGTTCAAAAAGTACATACCCCTGTGTGCCACTTACTTTGTAGCCCTGTACTGTAGACTCATTGTCCATAGATTTAACATGATCCCACCTCACAGTTACCCACGAACCATCCGTCTTCCACGAAACATTCCCTGGTGGACGGTTAGGGGCTGAAAATGAGAAGACATGCAAATGAACTAATCAGTCTCGTAGCACTCACATTGTTACTTTGTATAAAATTGTCTGTCAAATGAACAAATGCAAATTTCTATGAAAAACATGGCTACATTTAAAATTAATGGTACTGGAACCTCCAATTCACATGAATTTTCAATTATCCAATAATATATTAGTTTTAATTCAGGTAGATTAGACAAGGCAGATGCTGTAGCTCCATTTTATTATTTTATTATATGATGACATAATATCAATATTGTGATAAATTACGTCACAATGCACTTTTCTGATTCTATCACAGGTATTGTGATATCTTTATCTAACATTTAAATAACAATGACAAACTCTGATTGAAAGCAGGTGATTTGAAATTTTACACTGAACCTTTAAAACTGCAAAATGTATGTATTTATTTATTGGTATTAGAATTTATTAATACTATTAGGATATTTTAAATAAATTTTAAACTTATTTTTATAGACATTGCAGACATAAAATCTTTCTTTCTTTCTTTTTTTTTGTAACACTAATGTTTTGCCTTTGAGCTGCTTAGCAAACATATACAGTGCCCTCCACTAATATTGGCACCCTTGGTAAATATGAGCAAAGAAGGCTGCGAAAAATTGTCTTTATTGTTTAACCTTTTGATCTTTTGTTCAAACAATTCACAAAAATACTCTCATGGATATCAAACAATTGCAAACACAACACAGGTTTATCCAAAAAAAACTTTGTTAAATTTATCTGTGGCACAATTATTGGCACCATTTTAGTCAATACTTTGTGCTACCTCCCTTTGCCAAGTTGAACAATTTCCTGTTCATAGTCACCAAGGTGTACTAAAAATATGAATGTACTTCAGATATATTTTTCTCGTAATAATTCATAGGGGTGCCAATAATTGTGCCACATATTTTTAACAAAGTTTTTTTTTTTTTGGATAAACCTGTAATGTGTTTGCAAATGAGTATTTTTTGTGACTTTTTTTTAAACAAAAGATCAAAAGGTTAAACAAGAAATACAACTTTTCACAGCCTTCTTTGCTCATATTTACCAAGGGTGCCCATATTAGTGGAGAGAACTGTATATTGTGATACATATTGTGTATTGTAGTATTGTAATGTCTGCAAGTATTGTGATATGATATTTTTGTCATATCGCCCACCCCAAATAAGCATCAACATCCCAGAATCCTCTTCCACTTTCAACCCAGGCCCCCAGTAATGTCAATAATTCTAAAAACTCTTACGTGGTTTCTTGGTGATGACAGTGGTCCGTGGAGAGGGTGGCCCAGTGCCAGCGCTGTTATAGGCCAGAACAGTGACGTGATAAAGTGTGTTGGGTCTTAATCCAGTCACCCGCGCTGTATTCTCCGGGCCAGCTGTTCGCACACGGTCTGCTGCAGCTTCCCTCTCATGCTGCCGCCAGTACCGGATCTACAAAGAGATGACACATCAGGAGTGTAGTGCTGACTCAACAGGTATTAAACACAGGAACATGCTGTATGTAGATTTCGGGTTTGGCAATAATATTTTTTTCAGAATCAATTATGCTGTTTTAATGTAATTAAAAGGAGCTTATGTCTCAATCCAAGATACTGGTCATGTAGGAGTTTTTATTTCTTCTTAATTTCCAAATCAATAAAGAAATCCTATATTTTATCATATGAAGAATGCTGGTTTCCCCATTACTTCTACAGTTATCTGATAATGATATGGTTGGGTTTTATTAGACACTAATGATTGAATATGAAGTATAAGGAAGTAAAACCTCATAGCCACGCAGTACTCCATTGCTGCTTAAATGCTGGATGGGTTCCCAAGAGACTTGGATCTCAAAGGCTGTTAATGCTGACGCATTGATCTTGCGGGGAGACACTGTGGGCTCTGAAGGAGATAAAAGTCTTCAGTTAAATGACCTTAAATTTCTTTAGATAAGACACTTTTCAATGTTAAGTATTAAGCCCTTCTAAGTTAAGGGCGTAAGTGATTGTGGCATCAATTAGTCATGTAAAATATAATGATATATGGAAAAGCTTTGGACAATAATTCAGTGTATTACCCTTCTCAAAATTGACTTTCTTTTACAGCCACATTCTTGTCTTACACTTGTCTTACCCTCTTCAGCTGAGTGCACCACGGCTATCTGACTGAAAGGGCCTTCGCCTTTTCTGTTGTAGGCTTTGATTTTAACCTCAAAGGGGCAGTATGGCATGAGACTCTGGTTACTGTAGACGTAACGTGAAGACTCCACATTAGGAACACGCACCACCATCCATGCCAATCCCTCCAACGTCTTAAATGCCAAGATATAGCCAAAGCCATCACCATTCTGATATTCCCTGGCCATGGGCTATATGTCACATTGATGGGAGAAAAATCATACAATTGCTGTATGCAAAAAGTGATGCAATTTTTTGCTAAGATCAGTACATATATATGCATGAAACAAATGAATACAGCCCATGAAAGAAAGTATGTAAGAAAATTGTCCACTTACTGTCCATGTGATGATGAGCTCACTGCGGTCTCCTCCTCCTCCACCCAGACCACTAGGTGCCACTGTTGGTGCTGAGAAACAACCACACACAGAAAGAACTTACTTTAACAGTCATGTACTGCTCACTAATCAACATTAGATTTCCTATTGACCTCGGGCCATCTCTTTTAATTATATATTGGTTCACTTGCTTAATTTAGTATTAAATATCCAATATATCTTTATGTATATAAATATATATTTGGCTAAATAGCAATATAAACAATATATAGACACAGACAGAAAAAAAACCTATGTTTGGATTTAGAGAGTTTCTCTGACCTGCCTGTTTGGTGCGAATGGTTTGTGAAGGCATGCTTGGTTCCCCACTACCCAGAATGTTGCTGGCAATGACCTGGAACTGGTAGTCCATCCAGGGTCGTAAGTCAATCACGCGTGCAGATTCGGCATTGCCCTCGATATTAGTGGGTTCTTGATGGACAATATGTGAGAAAAAGCCATCTGGTTACTATTAGTGTGACCGAACAGCAAATTAAAAACCACTAACTGGGACCAACAGAACGTGGTATTAAATACTCTGGTCTTTATTTTTGTGCAGGCACAACTTTAACTTAGTATTAGATTGTAGCCATGTTGCTGATCTGATAAAGAGTAAGCCAGTTTTTTTTTCTGTTTTTGTCTATGGCCAGTGATGAATGCTCTTGCACGGACATGGATGGCACAGTATGTGTGACATTAAATCTGTTAGAGCAGTGGTATTTTTGGATCCCACTTTAGTCCACACTTAACTTAGATAATGTTACGCTGGACAGAGGCGAAGCGAAAAACCCTAACCCTAACCCAGTTCCATTTCTAACAATCTGTTTTTCTGGACGTACACTATTTATTTCACCCCACTTCAACAGACTACTTTACCCAAATACTAATTACATATAACTGATTAGATTAGTTTATCCTTAACAAACAAGAACAAACAACTCAGTTGTAATGGAATCACAATACTTGCACAGTAGTCATTAAACAGAGTACATCCTGTAAGTAATAAAATCAATAAAATTAATTAGCTACTTGATTTATTTCCATCAAATGGGATTTTGCAAGCAGAAATGCTCACACATGACTGAGCATCCAAAAAAAAGTGTAAGTTGGTCCCAAAAATACCAAACTATGTCCACAACCATACTGTGTATCCAAATGTTGCATATTTTATGCCTCATTTTTAAATTATGATCACAAAAGTGTTTTCTTAATGTTCACTAGAATTAAACTTAGAACCAAATGCATTGCAAGTCAAAATTAACTTACTTAAACCCAAATTAATTACAGCCATTTGTTTTACCTGTCCTCATTCTCCTCCAGTCATGTGAGTGCTCGGAGCGGCCCATGATGACATATTTCCCAATGGGGCTGTGGTTGTCATAGCCACGACTCCACCTTAGCTCTAGTGATGTTTCATTCACATTCTTAACCACCAAACCTCCAGGGGGCCCCGGAGGGCCTGGAGTAAAATAGAGAGAGAGAGAGAGACAGAGGTTAAAAAACAAATACCCAAAATTCTTTAAACATGAAATACACACACACACACACACACATTTCTTTTTAAAAATTAAACACCAACTCATCTTCATAAATCTCACATAGAACTTGATTAATACATCATCTCGGAAAATTATTATTTATAAGTTTGTAATTATATTATTTATAAGTTTGTAATATAAAAACTACATTTTTAACCTTGCAGCCACTAAACTCTTTAACATCCCCTCAGAATCTGTGGAGGCAAGCTGTAGACCTTTATTCTGCTGTGTTTTCCAAATTGCTAACTTTGTTGTTCCTATCAAGTAATTCAACCAACAAACTTTCCATTTACTTGAGTAGCTATACTTAACTCCCCCAATGAATAATTTCTCAGAAAACTCCTCCTCAAATCTCTGGAACCAGGAATTAAGCAGATTAAAAAGACCAATTAGTCTTGGACATTTTAAGAACAAATGCTCCAAATCTTCATCTTGGTGCCAAAACCTTCACACTCCCCACCCCACTGCTGTACTCAGGTTGCCCCGTGAATAAGCCTCCACTGTAGATCAGCCATCCGCTTTTCTGTGGGAGGCTTATACAGGGCTCTCCACCTCTACCTCACAAGAAAGTCTGGTCCTAACAAATCTGGCTACTTCAATGCTGTCAATTGCTGTCTCAGTGAATTCAAATGCGTAACTTTCAGCATAATGTAGTACAGTGCCTTCTTTGATGTATACTCAAAGTCTCCCATTTGAGGGGTTTTGAAAGATAAAATTGAACAAACACCTTCTTCTTCCTGTTCCTCACTAATAGCTGGAGCAATCATAGATGTAGATGTCCTCTTACAAATACGTTCCTGTAGCTACTTGGTAACAAAGCAAAACTTTCATCCTTCAACTTTGAAATAAGACGTGTTGAGCGTAATCCTGTCACCACTTTAAGGGCCTCCTCAGATGTCCATCCATTCTTGTCTAAGAGATGCCCCAGTTTTGTGATGCCCTTCCTTAAAAGACATGTTCGTATACTTACTGAAGACAACAGTCTAGTTTGAATAATCAGATTAAACAGCAAGGGTTCTTTAAAAGCCCAATCCCCTCACTGGTTTACAGTCCTTTCCACTTAAAATGATCTTCCAGGCTTGTACCATCGACCTATAAAATGGTGTGAGCTCAGACAGGCTCACCTCATTACTGTTTAAGAAAAATATATGCCTGTCAAGTCCGAGGTCACCTGTTCAGGATTAAACATGCAGTTTGTGTCCATGCCAAATCTTTATGATAGAGCGGTCTCTGTACCGCTTGTAATCTAAAGGCTTAGATGCGGCTCTTGATATCCACCAGGCCTTGACCTCCTTCTTGAATTGGTAGAGGAAGTGTTAAAGCCTGTATCCAATGCTGTCGACTCCAAAAAAAAATCTACAGTTGTTCTCTGTACTTTACAAATTAGTTCATAAGATTACCTTGACAATGACATGACAATTACCTTGTGCCATGAAATAGAAGCAGCCAGATTATTCACCACCAGAACTCTGCCTCTGTATGACAATTGGGGTAATAGCCATTTCCAAATAGTTTCAAAATTTCACTCCGAGTTTTTGGTTGGAAAATGATCATTTCCAAAAAACACCCCCAACACTTTTAAACCCTCCCTTCCCCATCTCAAACCACTGGGAAACTGTGGAGGGCCGATTCCATTCCATTGCCCAATAATAAAACCTTCGCTTTTTTCCCAATTAACTTTGGCTGTGGAAGATTTTTCATGCTGCTTAATACTTGCATTTAAAATTGCAGTATCATTCTGTTCAGAAATAAAAACTGTTATATCATCAGTGTGTGCTGATAGATACACTTTAAAAAAACAAATTTCTACACCTGACATTGAGATGCCATTAAGTTCTCTCCAAAACTTACACAAAAATGGTTCAATAGCCAAACTATACAACTGTCCTGACAGAGAACAACCCTGCCTAATCCTCTTGAAACATGTATTGGAACACTTAGTCCTCCACCCACTTTGACCATTACAGATACCTCATTATACAGCAATCTAATAAAAGATAAAAAAAAAATATCGCTAAAGCCAAAACCTACCAACACATTAAAAAGATAATTGTGATCAACCCTGTCGAATGGTTTCTCTTGGTCTATTGAAAGAACACGCATGTTAGAATCATTAAGACGACCAAAATCAATAACATCACCTATTTAAAAAAATCCTGATCCTTCTGAATCAACAAACTTAAATAACCTTTTAATTTGTACTTTGCCTATACCCCACCACTGACTACGATTTTCAAAAGCCTTTTTTTTTCTTTTTCCAATTTTCCCACTTTAAAACTATTACAAAATAAAACATCCTGCAACAATTTCATGTTAAAATGCCAAAGGTGCCTGGGCTGTAACATATGTTTCATATTAAAATGAATGGTGACCATATGATGATCTGAAAATCCGTTTGGAAAAATAGAAGCATTTATTACTCTATTGTTCCATGCTCTGCCCATATATAATTTATCTAATCTGGCCCCACTAAGCTTATTATCCACTATTTTAAGACATGTATATTGTCTTACTCCTATATTTCTCTCTCTCCATATATAACCATTTTAGAGAGAACCACACTAGATTGGCCATGAGGCTCCTCTCCATTCCTATCAACTACAAAATCTGTAGTACAGTTCCAGTCCCCCCTAAAACTACACATCCATTTTCACTGAAGTTTTGAAGAGCAGTTTTCAGTTTCATAAAAACTTCCACTCCTACTTAAAGCGTAAACATGTACAAATACAAAAACCACACCTCCATACTCAATCTTTGTTAACAAAATTTTGCCTTTTTCAATCTCCTAAGTAGCCAGAAACATTCATTCTTTTACATTCATACTTTTAGTTAATAAAATGGCTACACCTGCACTGGTGTTTGATCCATGACTACATACAAGTTTTCTTTCCCACCACTTGCCCCACTCTATCTCATTTTCACTGTCTGTCTCTTTCTTGTAAGAACATAACATTCATCTTATTTATTTTTAAAAACTCTGAGATTATTGCTATTTTTATCCTGTCTCTACCCCCATTTATATTTAGAAAGCCTACTCTCAGGCACTCCATAGAGGAAAAAAAAGAATAATGAGTAAATCTAGCAGAAGAGAACAGAGTAAAAAAAAAAGTCACCCAGTATAATTTATTCATTTTTTTGAAATAGGAGTTTACTTTCTCCGCAATTTCATTAACGTTTTCCTCAGTCTAAATCTTTTTTTTTTTTTTTTAACTTAAAGCCTTGTAAATTGCTGTAACACTACCACTGAGGCCATAAATTTTTCTACATCTGGGAAAAAGTCTTTCACTTCTACGGTCTTCCCAAATGTTTCACCCAGAAAATCATTAATCTCCTGCACTGTATACAAATCATCAACTTGAGGTCCAACTTCAGAGATATCAGAAAATGCACCATCCTCTCTCACATCTTCATCATTGCCCACTTCAGAACAATTTGATGACAACTGTGTTTGTTCCACATTAACCTGTTCAACTTCTTTTCATTTATTTGGTCAACCACTTCCTCATTTCCAATTACATCTGTTCTTACTGTTCTTACTTATTTTCAGCAGCATGTACATTTCCTTCACTAATTATTTCTTCATTCCTCATACTATCATCACTCAGCTCTATGTCATATTCACCACTATTTTTTGTTCTTCATCGAAATTATACTGATTAATTTCAGAAACTGCACTTGAGTTGGGTACCCATAACTCCACTACGACCAGCTTTATGTGGGCAATCAAGCCCACATTCAAAGCTGGTGTAAATCATGTATGGCTTCCTTTCATACCACATACGAAAAGACACATCTAACTCAGGTTCATTCAGAAACATCAGAGCCTGTCTTCTAAAAGACATCATGTGCTTTAAAGCCAAGTTTTTACACCCAGGTGGAATCATTTTGATTGCACTTGCAAAACCTTTTAAAGCATGCGAATCTCCTCTCAATTTCTTCATTTTTGATGAATGGTGGTACATTGGAAACAATAACTTTGGTCAGGAGTTACAAGCGGTGAGACAAAAACATGAACACCACTTATTAGGCGATCAGCAAGATTTTTCTCTTTTACAAAAATCATCATGGCTTTATTCATCCTCGAAGCCAAACAAATATTTTCATAAGCAATCTGATCCCCCACCACTACCAGTACACCCTCCACCATCATGCTGGGCTCAGGTACACACCTGAAGCCATGATGGAGCAAGAGAGGCGGTACACCCTCCTGTGGAGGGAACACCATCCCAACCACCACAAATAACCCATGACTTAAAAAAACAAAGTTCCCACTATTGTTTTACTTACTTTACAAATACTCTTCTATGTTTGAAAGGAAAAGTAGAAAAAGAAAAAAGAAAAAAAAACAGCAGAAGAATTACTGGCACCATGTACTTTCAGAGTACAGTTTTTCTCCCATTAGATCCAACACATATTCACAGGGTGAGTAAAAGAGATATTTCTGAGAGCTTCAAATTCCATGAGCTTTATGTTGTTTTCTTTAACAGAAGCATATGCGTTTATTCATATTCTTTTGGCTCTATGTAACACGGATGGTATTTACAGTATAACACTCAACTACAGTAAATAAATATCTTAAGCTATATCTTAAGATAAAAATATCTTAAGATAAAACAGTATGGAAAAAAGGATTTAAGGGTAGAACAGCCATTGCCACACAGCCACACACACACTCACCCCTAACGACCAGCCTGGCAGATGCCACTGCGCTGTCTACAACCGTCTGCGCTGAACATGTGTAGATGCCTGCTTGGCTCAACTGGGCGTTCATGATGACCAGGTCACCGATGGTTTCTTTCTGCAGAGCGTATTGTATTATATGAGCAAGGGAAACAGAGTCTGGCTTTTCCCAAGGATTATTATTGCAGTGCATTATTTTGTTAATTCAAGGATGTTTCACAGTAAGAATACTAAGCATAAACACATAAAACTGGCAGAGCAGAAAATGGTTATGTGAAAACCAATTTCACTTTGAAGCCTATCCCATTAAAAGACATTTTGAAGGCCGCTGAGATGTGTGAATACTAAAGCTAATCCCGATCAAATCATAATAAACATCACAAGCTCACTGCAACATGGTTTTGCTTAAATTCACAACAAAAGCCAGAATCACGTAATTACTGTGAAAATGACAGCAGATTTGCTGACTGCACTGTCATCAAACCAAGAGCATTAGGAGTAAATTAGAAAAAATAAAACATTAAATATTTTGTAGTCTATCCTGATTTGGTTTTCATGATCATGGTAAAAGTGAGCACATTTTTAAAGCAGTTACCCCATCCATACGGTGGTAGTGTCCGTTTGGTTGATCCAGGTCTAGCAGAACCCCACTGAGGGACCAGGTGAAGGTGAGGTCCATGGTTGGATCATGTGATGCATGACACTGTAGGGTGACATTATCCCCCTGGTTGATGTCAGCATTGGAAGGTGCCAGTGTAATTTTGGTTGCATCTGTTTGTAAAGGAATAAAATGTCAAGAATTAATAGAGAAGTGAGTCCAGAATCATCATAGCAGAATCTAAACTTGAGACATGTGAATAAAAAGGGATGTCTGCAAATGCAATTATGAAATTGTGAAATTTATTTGAAAGCTACTCAACAGATCTTAGCTTTATCTCTCTGATGAGCAATATTATGTGGAACTAGATACAAGTCCCTTTATTTGCTTAGGAATCTTCCTGATTAGATACAGTATGTGTGTGTGTGTGTGTGTGTGTGTGTGTGTGTGTGTGTGTGTGTGTGCGTGCGTGTGTGGAAACAGGGAAACTGACCCAAGCATTTTAAGGTTGCATGTTTTTTCTTTATTTTTAGTGATTACTACATGTTTAGTAAAAACAATTTAAATGGGTCTTGTTGAACAGATCAGGACATACAGGTTAATGAAGGTGGTGTACCTCTGACTGACAGATGGCCAGTGCTGTTGGCTTTGCCCAAGTAATTCTCAGCAAAGCAAGTGTACTTTCCTTCATCTGCACGGCTGATGTTATAGATCCACAGAACCCCATCTGGTGTCACCGTAACCCTGCATGCAGTTTCATCATGTTACTCATCTATGCTTTCACCTACACAGCTTGGAGCTGAGGCTTCATAACCTATTAGCTACTACAATCATTATTTCAACATTTCATTTTATTTCACTGAACTGTGAAAGCGTAAAGCCCATTTGGCCCTTTCGTGAAAAAAAAATGCTGCCAAATATGATGAAATCAAATGTAATTCTAACATGGGAGCCTTCTTGAAGTTATTTCTTGAAATGGTGCTTATCTACTCACACCTTCCTGAGGGAGATTATGGCACAGGTTACCTGCTGCTGTTGGTGAGGAGCTCGGTGCCGCGGCTCCAGAAGAGCGTGGGTTTAGGAGCAGCACGTGGTTTACACTCCATCTTCACCTGGCCTCCACGAGCAGCAGGGACCAGCTTTCTCACTGGGTTCAGCCTAAAATCTGGAGCCTGGACTGAGAACCAGGACAGGTGAACAGGACAGAACAAAAGAGGGACGAAGGAGAGGAGATGAGAGGAGAGGGAGAGGAATCACACAGTATGAGAAAAGGGAGGAGAAATGTCCTAGGAAAATTTATCCACAAATACAACTACGACCCGGGTAGTGGTATGATCGGATGGGTAACACAGGATTTGTAATAGATACAGCAAGGGATCAGAGAATACAAGCAGATTAATGTTTATCACATTCTTTAATATTGTGAGATGACATTATACTGTGTGGGTTCTGAGTGAAGTGGTCAAGTGGTTATAATAAAAATTTAGTGAATTAAATGGAATGGTGTATCAATATAAATAATTTAACTATGTTAACTATATTAACTTGTAACTATGGTAAATGCATATGAGATTAAAATCACACATATTCTTTATTTATGACAATATAAAGCATGTAATTAAACCAGACTTTGACTGTTCATGAAATCTGCATGAGCTTAATACTGCTTCATTAAAATTAACAATTTATAAATAATCCACAATATTTAGCAATGTCATGATTTTGGAGTTTAATACAGGGATTGGCATAGGCAGATTTTGAGGTTTGGAACTGGCTTGGTTTCAGTGACCACTGTCCTAGTTTTAAGGTAGCTTTTGTCAAGACAGTCCTGGCAACCCTGATGCAGATCTTCTGCTCACCTTGAACTCGGAGTTCTGCATTAAAGTAGATGGTGCCATGTTTGTTCTCAGCCACACACTGGTACATCCCAGAATCCTCCAGTGCCAAGTTGCCGATTTTTAGATGACCACTGTTCACTTCCACACGATCCTGCACACAGGCAGGAAATCAAATAATTTTTGTTTTGACAAGGCATTCATATACTCAATAATTCACAGTAGGACATTCAAGCAAATCTATACTATTATCATTGTAGGGAGATGTGTAGCTGATCATCAGTGTGCACCACACACAGCAAACTGGCTCTCTAGTGTCAATCCTCAGTGCTTTCCAGGCATGATAATTCCTCTAAATACATCATTTTGACTGCATCAGTATCCGTGTAAGCTTTGATAGACACAGGTGACAGAGGGTTTTTTCCGGCCACAGAAAAACCCTGATCACCCTTGGATTTACATCAACAATGGGGGACAGATAAACATAATTGGAAGATCCGAGCGATCTGGATGGAGGGTAAGGGTGAAGGAGGCCACTGATGTATTTTGGTGCAAGACCAGACAATGGTTTATACAACTTTATACAAAAAGAAGAATTTTAAAATCAACCCTAAACTTAACAGGAAGGCAGTGAAGAGATGCCAGTATGGGGAAAATGTGATCCCTCTTTCTAGACCCTGTTAACAACCTAGCTGACACATTTTGAACAATTTGTAATCAAGATAAAGCGCATCACCACTGTAAGTACATCACCACTCCACATGTATGAGTAAAAGAATTAAATAGTTCTACTTAAATGTATCTAGGAGTTAATAGCAAAGGTAAAGTTAACGTGCAGATATATTTTCCATTGTAACTAACCTGTGTGCTAAGAGGTAGTCCGTTGCGAAGCCAGCGTATTAATGGTCTTGGTTTTCCTGCAGCCACACAACTCCAGTGTAGCTCTGAGCTGATTTCCACTTCAGAATCGCTCATCACCTGGAGCCACTCTGGTTGGGCTGCATACACAGATTCATATAATTACTCACCTCTACTGTATGAACTCCATTTTCTGTATAAAGACTTACTCTTATAATAACACGTGAATAGTACTAATATTAATTAACCAGCTAAACTCCTAACTTGCTATGCATCTTACTAACATATTTTTCTGTAACTACTGTGAATTGTATGACAACTATAATGAAACCAATAAGAAAAGCTTAATAGTAATGAGAGTAGTGAAAGAAAGTTTTAGGGGTTAAAAAGAACAAGTGATTTGTCCTGCAACGCTATAATACTATTACCATTATCTTAACAATAAATAGTTAGTCTTATTAATTAAGATAATTTTCAACACATTCTTCAATTGTTTAGTTGGGCTTAAAACTACTCTGCATAAAGGATTTATTATTTATTTATTGCTAGCAGCAACATTACATGCAAATAACAAAGTGTAGGATCATTTAAGTTTGAAGTACTCAGAGTCTACCTTGGACTGAGATGCGACCCTGGTGCGTATCCCGTCCCTCTGAGCTGTAAGCCTCACATTCATACACGCCCTCATCATCAAAGCTTAGGTCAGGAATGGTCAGGATGGGGCTATCTGCACTCGCTCCAACCTTGAAGGGTAAAACTCCATCCACTTTCCTCCAGCGCAACTTAGGTGTAGGACTTAGAGAGAGGTAGATAAATAAACAGACAAAATGGCAGAAAAAGAGGATGGTATTTATAATGCGGTTTAAAATTTGGCTTATAAGCGTAATGTTTACAGCATATACAGCAATAGTGAATCACTCAGAGATGTACTGTATGTGGGCCAATGCTACTTACTTGCCAAAGGCAAAGCACTCCAGTTGTGTGGTGTGACCTGCCAAGGCGTATGTCTCAGAGGGAAAACGCACACGGATGTTGGGGGCTGACTTCCTGGGGTTAGCTAAAAATTTGAATGAATGAATGAATGAATGAATGGGAGGAAGCCAGTTCATATCACAGTAAAACACTTTTAAAAGCATCTTTCCTCCAAATGGAGCCTGGAGAAAAGAAAACAACAACAAAAATGCTAAAAGAGCTAGTTACACAGAGCATTAGTTGGATGACCATTAGAGGACTGAAATGAGGCTGGTCATAGATGAGCACTTATCTACAGTCAACCAGAATTAGTGGCACCCTGGAGGAAAATAATAATAAAAAAAAAAAACTATTGCAATTATTGTAATTTTCACTTTCAATTTTAACTAAGTTTTCACTCAAATAGTAGAAAGAAAATGTAAAAACTATTTACTTTTATTTTAACAAGAATCATTTTTTCAAATATGACTGCATAGAAGGGAAAGCAACTGCATCTACTGTAGTGGGTCTACTTTTATGTTTGAAGAAATATTGCATTAACCATTAAACTCAAATATCAGATTATGGAACAACTAGCATACAAACTACATGAAAATGTTTTTAAAGAAATTCGGTTTTAACCTTAACATGGTTAGAGTATAGTATGGTTAGAGTATAATCTAATATCACTACAGACACTTGTGCTGTTAAAGCAGAGAAGTAGTGCTGACCGTCAGACTGCACTGTGAGCTGAATGGCTTTGCTGAATGTGCTCTTAGTGGTGATGTCCATGTTAATGGTGGTGAGACAGAAGTAGTTGCCTGTGTCATTGGATCTGGAGTTAGCCAGGTACAAGTTGCCTGTAACCTGGGACACAAACCACCTTCCCCCATCTGGCTGGACGAAGCTAGGGAAGTCATTGAGGATCCAACGGTAGGAGAGAGCTAGAGAGAAAGAAAAAGAGGCAAAATGCCATTTTCACTTAATTCTCTTCACCTTTGGGAATGGCCAAATTCTTGTTTTGTTTCTGCAACTTACCTGGGTAGTGAGCTGGAGGCTGGCAAGCCAGAAAAGTCCCAGCTCCCTCATAAACAGTCTGAGGACTCCTGCTTTCTGAGGGGAAATCGTGGAGATCTAAAAGATACAACAAATAAGTCTGCGCAAACATTAGGCTGCCAACTTATTGGGTCATCAAGTACAAGACGATAGACTTAATGTTGCAGTAAGTAAAGTTTCATTAATATTCTTGCATAATCCTGCAGTTCAAAACAGTACTATTTATATTTTTACTAAAACTGAAATAACAGTAATGTTTTCAGATGTGTTTGGCTTCTATAATGAGGATAATTTTGCTGATTATCAATTTACGTGATTCTTTGGAAGTATCAGGGTGTTCAAAATGACCAGTCTTTAAATTTTTTAAACAAGAGGGCGATTTTAGTTATGATTTAATGCAAATCAAGTTCTGATTTGTAGACTTACCATAAAGGGGATCTCCAAGGAGGTGAATTATGTCTATTTCCTTAAATATTTTTATGTAGCTAATAAATTACTCATCTGTAACTATGTTATTCACTATTAATTATTTAATTTACTACAGTAAAACAAATAGGAAAAGGTATGTAGTTATGGGACAGAGAAATTCTCGTCTGGACATGCAGATGGGTCTGTGGGGTTTGTTGGTTTAAAATAATATATTGGGTGTTTTTTTTTTACAATTGTATTGTATTGGCATTGGATAGAATTATATTGTAATGGAAAATTAAAATATCAAATCCATTTTTAAGTAATGAACAGAACTGGAGGATTAAGATTTTACAATGGCTTTCATAATTTCATATGAGACTAATACACTCTTAGGAAAATGGGTTCTAAAGGTTCATTGGTTAATTAAGGATTTTTAGCTTCTAAAAGAGATCTACTTAAAAGTCTCAGATAGGGAAACAGTCTGTTGTAGGGTTCTACATAGAAACTTTAGGGTTCTGTCAGAGAGACAACCAAAGAGCCTTTAAGGATAAGAGGTCTGTTCCAAACTCACAGCCAAATTTGAGGTTAGCTGCCTGGCTAATGATAGTGCCACAGCGGTTGATAGCAAGGCACTGGTATGAGCCAGCATCACGGCCATGTTGGGGGTTATTGATCACCAGGTTTCCTGCCACCAGAGTGTAGTGAGAGTCTTCTCCTATTAACACATCTGTCCCATTAACACGCCACCTAAGCAGAACCACAAACAAGAGCATAAAAAAGTTTTTAAAAAAATGACATTGTTTCAATGGTAGATTAATATAGCTATATCTGTGATTTGGTATTTTAGATGGAGCTAGGTAGTAAATGAAAGTTATGTTACTTGTAGGAGGCTGCAGGACTGGCTCTCGCCTGGCAATTCAGTGTCACTTTGCCCTCAGGCAACCCCTCTGGGTAAATCAAACTGGATGGCTGCTCTTCAAACACTGGCCCACTGTCATGACCCGAAACACACACGTCCCCACCTAATATGAGCACATACACAAAGCAAAAGCAAACTGTTTCATCTATCTCAGCCTTAATGACTGCTCAGAGAGTCACTGTGGGTGTTGAAAAAATAAACTGGTCTCCAAACTAAACATTGTATTATATCTACATTGCTCTCCAGTGAGCATTCTAGGCATAATTTAGCATTGGTGATTTAAATTTGTAAAAGAAATACAGGGTGGCACTCTGGTGCAGTGTGTAGGGTTGCTGCTCCAGGGTCCTTGGGTTTGATCCTGAGCTTAGGATATTTTCTGTGTGGAGTTTTAGTGCATGTGCTCCTTGTGTGGAGTTTGTCCAGGTTTCTTCCCACCTCCAAAAATATCTCAGTAAGTGGATTGGCTAAATTGCCCCTAGGTATGAATGTTTGTGTGCATTAAGCCTTGAGATGGACTGGTATCTCATCCAAGATGTATTCCCACTTCAGACCCAGTGTTCCTGGATCCAATGCAATCCTGACAAGGATAAAGTGGCTACTGAAGATGAATGAATGAACAGAAACAGAACTAAGGTGTTATACATGGAAAAGAGCAACAACTGAAAGCTATTATCCAAGAGGTCAGTCTACATAAAGGCAAGGTTACAGAGAAACAAATTTACAATTTAATGCTATGAATTGTTAGGAGTTAACAAGATATGTATTGCACATTGATATGCAACCCTAAAATTAACTATAGACTTACACATGTTTAAAAACAACTATTGCCCTTAGGTATGAATTAGTGTGTGTATGAGGCATGTGCGTGTGTGCATACACAATTGTAAATTTGTTTCTCTAGACTAACCTTCTTTAGACTAACCTCTTGGATAATAGTTTTCAGTTGTTGCTCTTGTTCCATGTATAACACCCTAGTTCTGTTTCTGTTCATTCATTCGTCTTAGGTTTGAATCAGTGTGTGCATGAGGTGTGTGTATGCGTGTGTGCATGAGGCTCTACGATGGAGGCACACACACATATACTGTGTGTATGTGTGTGTGTGTGTATATATATGTATATATATATATATATATATATATATATATATATATATATATATATATATATAGAGAGAGAGAGAGAGA
>CM075022.1:8062058-8100265 GCA_037576675.1 Pangasius sanitwongsei | reverse complement strand
TATATATATATATATATATATATATATATATATATATATATATATATAGAGAGAGAGAGAGAGAGAGAGAGAGATTTAATATATTACTTGAGTATATTTTAAACTACTTATCTTTTATACAATGTGGCATTGTGGCATAACTAAAAGTAATCCATTAAACTCACACAGACAGCATGTTTAACTCATAAAATGTGACCTGATTTATCAGTCTGCATCAGTCTGGCCCTAAGTAATCTCCACAATTCTGTGCCACTATCCTGTCTGATGAAATCTCGTTACTGCATTACATCGAGTGGATGCCAAGGCTCAAACAGAGGGGCTCCCCTCACCCACTGAATCTACACATAGGGTGGGACAGTTCTCCTCCTGGGCATATTCAGTTGGGGATACATGTCATCATATCTAACTGCATTTTTTATAATGAGAGAAGAACCAGGTGTACAGATACAGAGTATGTTTTTTTTTTTTTAATCTAGCTGCAAATACCTTTCACTTTGAATTGGTTAGAAGTGATAACTACAGAAGGGAGTAAATATAGGAGGAAGTAAAGTATAATATACAGGTTTGCTTCGCTGCGGATGTCTGACTACAATTGCAATCTGTTGTTAGAGAATTTAAAATTTGATACATTTTCTAACATGCATATGATTGTTACTATGTAGCTTGGAGAGTCTTGGGAATCTAATTTTATGACTGTGGGATTGGTGTGTGGGAGTGGTGTGTGGGAGTATATGTGTGTGTGTGTGTGTGTGTGCACCTGTATATGTGTGTGCCTATATGTGCGCGTGTGTATGGGTGCTCATGTGTGTTTTGCATACATGCAAAGATGTACACTACCAGTCAAACGTTTGGGGTTACCCAGAAAATTTCAAATTTTCCATGAAATTTCATACTTTTATGAGCTGTAAAATGAACTGAAAATGTAGTAAATTGAAATAGAAATTGACACGGTTAGAAATTTCGAAGATTGCAAGATTTTGAAATAAGAATTCTCTCCTTCAAATTTTGCTTTCATCAAAGAATCCTCCCTTTGCAGCAATTACAGCCTTGCACACATTTGGCATTCTAGCTGTCAATTTGTTGAGGTAATCTGAGGAAATTTCACCCCATGCTTTTTGAAGCACATACGGTCAAGATCCTCCCACAACAGCTCAATAAGGTTGAGATCTGGTGAGATCTTTGTTCCATCTTAATCACTTCCTTTAATTGGCAAGTCTCAGATATGGCTTTTTCTTTGCAACTCTGCCTAGAAGGCCAGCATCCTGGAGGCGCCTCTTGACTGTTGACGCTGAGAGTGGGGTTTTTCGGGTACCATTCAATGAAGCTGCCAGTTGAAGACCTGTGAGATGTCTGTTTCTTGCTCAGTTGTGCACCTCCCACCTCTCTTTCTATCCTGGTTAGAGCCAGTTTGTGCTGTTCTCAAAGTTTGGAGTCACTTTGAAATTTCCTTGGTTTTGAAAGAAAAGTACACTTTTTTTCAATTAAAATAACATTAAATTGATAACCGTTCTATGAAATCTGCAGTTTCTTGGCAATTTGTTGCATGGAATCACCTTCCTTTCTTAGAACAAGAATAAACTGAGGAGTTTCAGGAGACATTTTTTTTTTCTGGCCATTTTGAATCTACAATAAAACCCATAAATGCTAATGCTCCAGATACTTAACTAGCTTAAAGAAGGCCACTTTTATTCTTTCTTTAACCAGTTTTTAACAGTTTCTTTAACAGTTTTCAGCTGTGCTAACATAGTTGCAAAAGGGTTTTCTAATGATCAATTGGCCTTTTAACATGAGAAACCTGGATTAGCTATCACAATGTGCTATTGAAACACAGGAGTGATGGTTGCTGGAAAAAACCCTCTTTACGCCTTTGTAGATATCCCATTAAAAAATCATCAGTTTCCAGCTACAATATTCATTTACAACATTAACAATATCTAGTCTGTATTTTTGATCAATTTAATGTTATTTTAATTGAAAAAAAAGTGTGTTTTTCTTTCAAAACCATGGAAAATCGAAGTGACCTCAAACTTTTGACTGGTAGTGTACATTTGTAAGGCGCACTTGGAATCTGGGACAGTGAGAGATGTAGAGGTGTGGGGTGGATGAGAGGATGAGGAGAAGGAGGTAGAAGAGAGGAGGGGAATGTTCCTATTCAGTTTGTTTCCTGTGCAGGTCTCTGCTGGGAAATAACACTCAAGCTCAGTGCTGTGTTTACAGCTACAGCTAATGGAATTCCACAAGAAACCTGCCCTCACATCCACACATGTCGGTGACAGGCTGCTGCAGCCCCACTACATTAACTCAGTGGTTAGACTCCACTAATGGACATTATACACACAATAGATGAAATGAGTAAAAGACAGTGACTCATCACTGGTGTGTATTTACAGTAGCATTACCAAATCCAATTTATGCTAAATATAGACACAAGCTCATACAGCTGTATTTATTGAGGCAATGCTTGCATGATTGTTCATTCGGGTTCCCCTACTGTTGGGATTGCAGGTTTATTTGTGGTAAAGCCAACACCCCATTTTCATTAACATTTAATGCTTAAATTATTTCAACCCTTAGATAAGAAACATCTCTCAAGAAAATCAAATCATTTCTGCTCACTGACCTAAAATAACACAATCAATAATTAATCTAAAGGCTGGCCTTTCTCAGAGCAGGTCCACTCCTAAAATCACATATCAAATCACATTCCTTGTCATCAACTTGACATTGTACATTTGAGATAGGGCTTGAAAGCTGCGTGGCAGGAGGCAGCCAAAAATTTACAAAGTGGATGTTGCAAGGAAGATAGGCATGATGGTTTTCGAAAAGGAGGGGGTGGGGAGTGGCAGGGGGTTGGGGGGGCGGGGTTGGGAGTCAAAGAGGACAGTGAGAGGTGTACTTACCCACAGTGTAGCTCAAAGCCAGTGAGCAGAGCGCTAGCAGAAACAATAGGATCCTCATCCTTCTTATGTGACCACACCCAGGTGAGAGATGGCTCCTTGAACATCAACATAAAAAAGTGACGCTAATCAAAAAAAGTGACTTAAGTGATACAGAACATACATATTTAATGAGGAAAGACCTTGGTTTGTTAAAAAACAAAATTGTCTGGATGAAAACGGATAGGGAAAGTCTCATGCATGATGCCCTGTGAGCAAGCAGCTCCAGAAATAATTTTTTTTTGTGGGGGGAGGAGGGGGGGAGGGAAGGTGGTGAGGAGGTGGGCAAAATGAATCATAGTCGAGTGCCTCATGTTCATCTTTTAATTCTATTTTTCTACATTAAACTCTGTATGTATTAAACATTGGCTCAACTTCTATAATGAATATTTAAAAACAGTATCAGTAAGTTATTTCGGATATTACATTCATATTATTATATTCTGACATGAAAGTAATGGGATGAAACAAAGGAGTTAAATAGTTTCAGCTTTGTACCTATGAAATTTTGTTCAGCATTTTTAGAGTAACCACCAAGGCCAAGTTGCCTTTTTTTATTTCAGTTATGTCTTTTTCACTGTGTTTCACTGTGCTTTGCATTGATTCCCTGTCACTGTTGTCATGAGTAGCTTGAAATTTTCATGTATTGACAGCAGTACTGTGAGATTGAGCTGAATAGAATTATAGAGCACAAGTAAAGAATATTAATAACCCGAAAGCCAAAACCAGAAAGAGTAAAGCTTGTACTTCCCTATTTTGTTATCTTACTCTTACACAGCCAGCTGTCAAAGTAAATGTGAATGTGCTGTGCTACTATTATGATAATAGTTCACAACTGAAAGGGCACTTACATTTGACATTTACATTTACAGCATTTATACAACATACTCTTCTTGAGAGCACCTTACAGAAGTGTGTGACTGACTAATTCCAAATTCTATCCTTATGCTAGAGCAGATTGACAAGAATCTAAAGATACCATTAAGCTAATGCACTGCCAGAAACTGTCACTACTGATATACAAGGGTTTTTTTTTTTCATTATTAAAGAAATCATCATTATGCATCATTATTAAAGAAATGGGCCCTTGAAAAGAGTCTTGATGGTTGGGTAAAGGATAAAGATAGCAGCCATTTCTTTCATGTTTCACCCAAAACATTTCTTTAGCATAGCAATACTAAATGCAAAAACATAAAATGTTGCCACTTTTTAAAGTTTGTATTTCTGTGTGACCCATGTGACCTGAACTGAATTGTAAATGTGGTCTGTGAGACTTAAATGAAAATTCTTTCTTAGCCATTAAATTGTCATATAAACAAAGCAATAGTAAGAGTATAATAATAAAACCATTAATGCTGGTTACTGTAGGGATACGCGATCTTCACTGTATTCTGCTCAGTGTTTCTGGGCAAAACAAAATTAAACAAAGGTCAAATTACATTCAGAAAATTGAAGGAACACAATCACCAAAATGAGTCATAACTGTCCCTCCTGCTTAACCTTCTCCAAGACTTCAAATTGTTGTCTGTCCTGGTCTAAAAAAAAAACACTCATTTTCAGCACAGACTGCTGCGCCGTGGACCCTGGGAGGTCAGATGAGACCGTGTAAACACATAACTCCATAATTCTCTATAGCACATGCACTATCAGAGCTGTGGTCTTCACATAAATGGTGCTACAAAGACTCCTAGCAGTCATTTGCTGAGGCTGATGTGAAAAAAGGTAAGGGTATTATCACAGAGATTCCTGAATTACAGCTAGACAAGGCTGTTTGCTGCCTCAGTATGTCAAGTCTCAAGGGCTTGTTATGGTAGTGTCTAGTCACAGACACTGCAATATTTTTAACCACCCTCTACCTGGCAGCACAACAGATTTGAATCCATGAATGGATTGATGTTGTGTATTGACTGATGTGGATTAGTCTTGATTTCATGGACTAGCTTATGTTGGGTTATGTTACAGCCATTTCTGACAGTAGTAGGTGCTTTCAGAGGTTTAGGTTTGTAATAAGAATCACAAGGCTTTCATTACTGCAATTAAAACTATAGAGCAATAGTATAGAGTTATTTCCAACTTTCTATTTTACTTTTTTCATGACTCCCTGCATGGAAATATAAACAACATCTAAGGCGCTTTAGATCTAGCAACAAGGCTACAGTTTCTGCTGGTCCATTGATCCTTCACCCCATCTTTATCAAAAATCCCAAAAATGTTATGAGTGCCATAAGACTAATCAATAAGTATCAGGAAGAGTATACAACCAGTAAGGGATTTTGTCATGGAGGAAAAGGTTCTTTGCAGGATAGATATCCAAAGTGAACACCAAAACAGCTTTTTAGAAATCCCAACATGGCATTAAAAAAAAACATAGCTTAACAGTCTTTGCTATACTCTAGTCCCTGTATAAATATGCAACCCCTGTTACAGATAACTCTGAAATCTATGTGTTAGAGTTACTGGAGCAGATGTGAGCAGAATTATAATGATGATCTAGGCAGGTAAAGGACATCCGTACTTTTATTTTTATTTATTTATTTATTTGTTTTTGTTTTTTACAAATTTAATATGTGATATATTTGGACTTTTGGGAAAATACATCTGAGATTAAAATTATTTTTGAATGATATTGCAAAACATTAGGATATTTAATTCTCACATATCGCATCATGTAGCCTGCAGATTCTTTGTATATTTCTTCAGTCATAAGGTGATTTTGCTTACAATAAGAGGCATCCTTTTTTTCAGCTCATAGCTGTGCACAAACACACAGCTTAAAAAACTACTCATGTCTCCAGGTTTTATAAACCCACATGATCATCTGTTTTTGGTTATGACAATGTAGATATTGGTTTATGAGTATTCATACCATGCTCCATTGTGTGCTGTAAAGGGAGGGGTTCTGTGTGTTTGTGCACAGCTATGAGTAATCTCTATTGGCTTTTGGAACATTTGTTTGAAAATGTGCCATTTTCATATACATTAATCAAATTATACCATAAATCACATCTGCAAACCTGTGTCTTCAATACAGCTTATTTAGTTAAGCTAAATTTATTTCATTACGCCATTATATTGAAGCAGGAGCACAATGCATCCCTGACATTTAAAGACTAGACTGTGATGAACAGTGTAGATCCAGATTGTTATTATTCTGATATTCTGGCGTAACATGAACATTAACTGACAGTGTCTAGTAAACAAAAATATATGTACACAATGACTCTTACTGACACTTTCAGAAGAGCTTGTCTGTTAAATTCTGCACCTGTCTTAACCTCAGAGTAGGACTCAGCTAACCACCATTTTGCTCCATATTCCAGCAGGAAGCCATGTCTCATCCTGTCTAATTTAACCTGTTGTCAAAGATTGTGACCATTACTCAGGAGGTCACGGGTAATGTAACACATCTGCATTCATTCTCCCCAGTAGATTCTTCTTTCACTGTCTCCATAGGGAAAAGGGGCACTATTAGGCTAGTACATGGAGGCAGAATAACTTGATACGCAGACAAATTAATAGACAACATCTCAAACAATTAAATTAAGCAGCCCAGACAGTGGATGCCTTATCTTCTCTATACAGGAGAATTTAGGAAGAAAGAGTTGTTATGGAGCTGTTATTAAGCTGTAAAGAAGCCTAAGTCACCAGGTAGAAAGGAGCGAAGCAGCAGATTAAACATAATGCAGATGACAGTGCAACCATTTTGAGCTGACTTCTTGGAAAACAGAACCTAGTCAGCTACTGAAGTTCAAATGTATTGGTTTTCACAGTAACTGCAGATTCTTTTCCTTCAGTTTTGCTTTTCATAGGTTTCCAGTGGTTCACCAAATGGAGCTGAGATTGTAAAATCCAAATCTTATAGAGCTTACTTGCTTCTTGTAATCAAAAGTAATTAGAAGCTTACACTGCAGCAGCACAGTGGAAGCGCTCCAGGCTGTACTTTATTAGTAATTGGGGCGGCATAAAAGGTAAATTTGAGTATAATCAGTGGTGCAATAGTGTTTTTTATATTTGTCTATATGCCTTGAAAAAAATAATAAAATTGAAGCTTTCAAATACCAAAAATTTAAAGAGCAATAAACATTTTACTTGATTTTGGCTTTAAACATGCATCAGACTATTTTACAAGAAAATTAACTGGTTATTTCAAGCATCTTGGAGAACTTCTGGACACATTGGCTATCACTGTTTCTGTCTCTGCAGGTAAAATGATGGTCAGATGGTGTCCATGACCATTTCTCTAATAACTCTAATTTCGCTCTGTAAATTGTCTTTTTTTAATGAACATTTGGATATCTAAAATTTGCTCTTATTTTACTGAGACACTAATCCAGAAGATGAATAAGAAATATCTATGTCAAAATTTCTAGCAAAGGTTTGGGGTTCTAAGTATTTTGTACAGTACAGTACCATTAAAATTCTATTTGCATGGATTTTATTAAGACAGAGAGGACACAGTGTTTATCTTCTCACCAGCTGTGTGCCACTTGCTCTGATTGTCCTGACTTGAATTATGCACATAATTGGTTTCTCCCACTTGTCATGCATATGGTGCTCAAGATGGTTTGTGTCTGGCCTCTGGAACCGGCCCCCATGTAATGTTTTGAAACTTGTGCAAGAAAATTCTTAAGTGCAGAAGATTTAAGACTTGCTGTAGTTTGCCAGCATGTAACTGAATCATATTACAGTCTGCAAATGCTTTTGGTCTGTCATAGCAAAATGAACAGACTTGCTTTTACTAACTATATTTTTACTTCTTAACTATTTTTCTTTCTTTCGTTATTATGGTTTTGGGACAGTTTTGCTAATTCTTAATAGCAGAACTTCTTATTTTCATTCATTCTTATGCCTGACTCCTTGATAACTGAAGTAGCTCAAATTCCACATCAGAAAGTACACGCTATCATACCTCTGCTGACAGTATGTTTGACAAATCAAAACCCTGCTGTAAAATAAATCTGACTTCCAAAGCATTATGGCGGGGAATCAGAAATCACACTCTTGTTCTATACCTTCTACCATCAAAACATTTCTTCTCCAAATAAGCAGGAGGCTACTCCTTTGTTTCCTTTACAAATCCAGTGTGTTGAGATCAGTCGAGTGCACAATGACACTGGAGCTGTGGACAGCTGCACCCAGCGAGGCAGCGATAAGCATGATCAGTGTATGTTCTCAGTGACAATCACAGCAACTGTGTCGGCCTGGAAGACAATGATGCTCTGTTTTCCTGCTTGATTCTTCCCGCCAGATGTAAACAAAGCCTCATTTGTCCTGAAGTACTTCACAGTAAAGATAAAGGAACCTCCAGCCACTTCCAACTCTCCCTCTCCTCATCATTTACCTCTGGACTCAGATCTCAGCTGGAGCTACGTCACATAGCTGATGTACACAATCTTGCCTCTTTGCCCTGCAGACATTTTTGGACTTGTGACCTCTGAAAACCCTGCCTTCTTCCCTGATGTGACCTGCTAATAAATATGGTCAAACATATTTATTAGTGATCCTTCACATTTAGAAACTGTGTGAATGGTGAACCCAGCCGCTCTGGTGAATCGGATGGATTTCAGTCAAGGTTAAATAAGTCCACTGTCTTAGGCTGAACATTATATTAACATCTGTGTCTGAATAATTTAGTATTGTAAATGACTTAGCAGTCCTGTCTGGGGTTATAGGTTTAGGGGATCGAGACAGGGTCATTTCTCAGCAGCTAGATAGAATGTGCTCCCAGCAACCCTAATCTAATTCAGTTCCACTTCACTGCAGTTCTTTTAAGCTGTAGCTTATTCTCACTCCAACCATTATACAAACTAAGAAGATAATAAGGTTATGTCCTTGAGTAAAAAAAAGTCTGTGTGAAGACCACAGAGGAGTGGGCGTGTCTCTGAGTGGTACAGATGATTGTGTCTTTGAGCTTAGATTCAAAACACACCCTTCAAACATTTCTGAATAAGCATGATTGCACTCAACATTCTTCTAACATATCATGTCAAGTTAGGTTATGTTAGGATTAACAGTAAAAATGATAACATTTACAAATTAATTCACAACAATCGCAATTGTTATCTAGACATCTCAGAAATCCTGTCAGTTTAACTCATGATAGATAGTTTGTTAGTGCTAGCAGTGACATTTATAACATTTATTAACATTTATAAATATTACTTAAAAATCCTCTTAAAATCTTGTCAGGTTAGTTCATGTTAGCTAGATGACTGACAGTTGCAGTAAAATATTATATCATAAAATATCATACAGATATTTATGAATATAACTTCAACTTTTGATGTTTGATTAAGGCAGTACAAAGTGGTCTCTCCTGCCTAGCTAGGCATGTAACACATTTACCAAGCGCCCAAGCCTTGCAAATTGTCCCAGCTTAACATGTCCTTATCTAGCCCTAGCACCACCAAGCTACCACTGTTGGGCCCTTGAGCAAGGCCCTTAATCCTCTCTGCTCAATGAGTGCCATATCACGGCTGACCCTGCACTCTGACCCCAAATTCCTAACAATATGCAAAAGGCTTCTTCTTCTTCTTCTACTACTACTACTACTTCTTCTTCTAATATCCTCTTGGAAATCTTGTCAGGTTAACTCTTGTTAGTTAACTGGGTAAAAAATTAATTATTAAATTAATTAATCATTAATGAAATACATTACTGACGAGACAATTTTCCTTTCTGTCACAGACCTTACTTTATTGATCTAAATCCATCCTATGTTTCATGTCTTCAACTTGACCTTATAGTGGCAGGAAAACATGGTAAACAACTGAAAGAAAAAAAGGAAAAGCATGCACATATATACTTATTTTTTCCAACTTGAAGAAACATACTCAATGATGTCCACATTACCATCTATGGTCTTAAAGATACATACTCCTTTCCACATATGGACTCAAAAACATGCCTTCTGTGGTCAGACAGACCTTATTGCCTTGTACTGTTATTGTTATTTCTACATTGCCTTGTACAAATGTAGAAATAAGGAATGAGCTATAAAATGAGGCTCCCAATTAAGTGGCAGACTTTAAAATTGCAGTTGGTGTACCACATTTTTGGTCTCTCAGGAGATGAAACCAAGCTCCACGATGTGCTCACAATATAGGGCCTCTATGGACACATTTAGTCATTATATTGGTGCTCTCTCTCTCATACACATGCATCTGTTGGTTTTGGCAAAGCAGAGTCATAAGAGAATCAGAGTTGGACAGAGAGGAGAAATCAATAAAACCAAAGAGAAAGATGTGAGCCTGACTAGGTGCCGAGAGGTCACAACAGAACTGATTTTAATTATTATTCTTTTGAAGCATATAAACAGTGCTCAACATAAGTAAAGATAATGTCTTCTTGGATGCTAATAGACAGGTGTATTGGTGAGATTGAAACTTGCACTTGTTTCAAAGTAGTCATTAACATATGCATAGGTTTTTTTAAATGAAAAACTTAACTGACAAGCCAATTTTCCTTTCTGTTACAGATCTACATGCATTGACCCAACCTATCCTTCAAATATTCAACTTGACCTTAGAGTTACAGGAGAAACGTGGTATATAACTGAGAGAAATGCATTGCAAACTTGCCTCAAATTATTCACCATATGGCAAGTAGTCACTTTAAGACAAAGAGAAGTCTGTACATATTTACTTAGAAATTTCAATCAAAAAAAATCTCCTCCTACCTCAATCAGGACAGAAATCAAGAAAATTTACTGAATGTTTCATGAGCCAAGGCAGATACATGTCCTCATTTTCATACTATAAGGTTATATTTACATTGAATATTTTATAAACATTTCCAGGTCACTGGCAATTCTCAGGGTGAACCAAATCTTGATTGAATAATCATCAACACAGCATCTTCCCAAACATTCAGATTATATTAACTGGCACAATCACTACTTGACTATCCATTTTGGAGGGGCACATTGTAGTTCTGTCTCTTTGTCTCACAGTCCTCCTCCCTTCTTCTCCCCTTCATTTTCAGTTCTGGTTGAACACCTAAGCACATGGCCCGCTGCTGGTCATGACGGCTGGCCAGAGGCAGAACAGCATTAGCATTCTGATGTGTGCTTTCCAATGCTGCTTCACTGAACTTTAATTTACTTGATAGTTGCCATTGCTGCTGCTGAGACTTCTTTTTGCCGCCACTACCAGGCTCTTTCTCAATGCCCTCACTGTCCTCCGACTCCCCAAACAGCCCCAGGACTTATATTCTCCTGTGAAATGTGGCTTCTAGTTTTTAACATGCTGTCTACCTCAAACAACCATTCTTTCACCAGATTCTGAGAATTGAGGTGGAATGACATAAAAATTCTCCAATTGCTCAAAACAATAAGGTAAATTAGGATATATTGTAGTATACTCTAGCAAAGTTTCAACAGAGGCATTTTAAATTATGTAGGTCTACATACTTTAGTTATCATATAGCAATACTAGTGCTATTTCAGATTTCATTGTCATGTTGTACAATTATCGTTGTACACTATCACACCACTAATTAATAGAGAAGCGATGTTTGCCTCGACATTAAAGCTATGTTGTGTCATGTTCACTAGAGTTATCCTCATTGTCCCCATTGTTTTGATGTTTGAGGTAGCTTTACAAGAATATACAATACACAAGAGGTCCTTTCCCCAACCTACTCCAGGGATTATGAAGGACATGAGCATGAGGTAATAGAGGAAGTGATGGCAGTGTAGCAAGCTCAGAAACATACAATATTGGAATAATACATAAAACAATCATACTGGAATAGAAAATGAAAGCAGCAAGTGAACTAATGAATGGGACAATATATTATTGGTGATAATAAACTAAAACTAAAATGTCCTGCTCATAATGACTATATTTCTTATGATTGACACTAAACTGACACTATAAACATTCAGTGTCTATACCAAATTCTGAACAAATGGGTCATTATTTTATCATGAACAAGCCATTGTTACTATAGCTGGTGACTATCTATTATAGCGTAAGAAAGGCATTCTCATCATCTGATTATTATCAGTAACGCTGAGAAGATACTAATCTCTCAGAAGAGCTGCAGTCAATCTTTGATTCACTGGTAGCTGAACAAAGCAGTCAAGACTGAATCTTTGAGCCATTATCTCGATTATCTCAGAACTTGGGCAATGAAAGGTCTTACTGAAGGCTTGGATGAATTAGATTTTGGTATGAATTTCATAATCAGTCTTGGAACCTTATTTTTAACTAATAATTATGATTCTTTGAGATCACCTAACTGCCTTTAAACATTTGTGGAAAGTTTAATCAAACCCATTAATGATCGTATGTATAACAAAACCTCGTACATTGCATGTGGGTGCTTGTAGGTGTCAGCTTCATGTGGTCATATAGGCTCTAACTGAAGAAATGAGCGAAATTCTGTGTATACATTGGCCTTTAACATCCTGCACACAGCAGCATGGTCTCACACCTGCAAATTCACAATTATTAGCATAACTCATTTTGTAAATAAATAAATAAATAAAGATAGATAGATAGGAAGATTAGGATTAGGGACAGGGTCAGTGTTTTTACCTTTTTAAACAACTTGACTGATGTTAAATCTTAATCCTTAACTTAATCCGATCTCATCATCATGAGAAACTGTTACAATCTTGTTCAAAATTGTACCAATTTCTCATGATGTCAGGACTGATGTTTCCTAAAGCATCCCAGAACAAACATCACTGGTAGATGACAGAGTGAGCATCACATTGAATATTGTCTATCAGTTAAAATGCTTTAGGGAAACTGGGCCCAGGTTGTTATATATCCACCAGTAGAAGGTTCATTAGCAGTATGATTCCTTAATTATTATTATGATTATTGATTCTTTAAACAGCCTCCAGGCTTCACCACTCCTGAGGTAATGAAGCAGGCATTTTAATTAGGACTTAGATTAATTCCCATAGGATTCATTTTCAAGCCTGAATGTCAAAACATGTTGTTAGAGTTTAGATCAGACAATTTTTAACATGTAAAAGGAAGTTAGCAGCCAGTGCACCTGTGCTTGTAGATGCTATGTCAGCTCTTCTGAACACCTGAAGCAAAGCGTCACAGGATCCCATGTACACCAAATACACCAGATATCATGCCAGGCATTTCTCTTTTGTATAAACCAGGAGAAACTAGATTATCTGATTAAGTTAGTTTGGTTATGTTTTATAGCACAAGGACTAAACATCTAAAATGCACAAACCGATTGCGCAATCAGATGCTTTAGACGGATGTGGGACTCTTCTGTATTTTACAGAACAGACCATTAAATCAGCGCATCACGTCCGAAAGAAACATCTGCCGCAGACCGAGCAGCAAATGAGCACGTGAAGAAGTAACTGCTATATCATACGGTTTCATTTCTTGCAGGGATTGTGGTCTTACCTTAATCAGCAGCTCGGAATCGGGATGAGGGTGCAGTTTTTCCCTCCTTGTTCGGTGATGCTGTTGTGACTCCGGTCAGTCCAGCGTAATTTGCGCAAACAGGAGGATGACGCTGCGCATCTACCGGCCTGCGATAATAAAATAATCAGGACTGTATAATAGATCGGCTCTGGATTTTCTGATAGAGCTTTGTTAGGCAGCCTTGACGCGCTAAGGTGTCTCTTTGACGATAATGCTTTCTCCCTGTCTCTGTTTCTGCCTTTCATATTCTAAAAGCATTATCCCTCCTTCTTTCCTCTCCCTGCGCCAATCCAGCTTCTCATCTCAGAGCATCAGCTCCTCCCTCTCTTTCTCTCTCTCTCTCTCTCTCTCTCCGCCACCCCCCCCCCCCTTTCTCTCTCTCTCTCTCTCTCTCTCTCTCTGTCAGAGGGCTGGGAGTAAGTGGGCGGAGCGTGTTGAGTGTGAGTGTGAGGGAGTTTGTCGCTTTCTCTCATCTATCTTTTCTATCTTTGTTATGCATTTATATATAGATAGATATTGTTGATAGAGCATTTAATAATGTACTTTATAAGCACATCGAGTTTTGCTGAGTGCTAGAGGAAGGTTTCTGGGCGTCAGCACCATCATTTCGTTGGGGAGCATGGAATTTTACTCCAGTCTCCTACAGTATGGAGGAGATCGCGAATGGCAGACTATTAAAAATTAGAGCCCAATTTGAGAAACATGTTTTTGTTTTTGTGTATATGCCCCAACTTCACTAGTTGAAAGATTGGGTTTTTTTAGAATATTTATTTGTCCGTGGAGATTTCACTTGCACAATGGAGAACAGTGATCGTAACCACATGGAGCCCCACATGCCTTCTTGCAAACGGCTCATCCACATAGTTGAAAAACACGAGTTAGGTGATGTTTGGAGAGCTTTTCATCAAGCTCAAAAACAGTACACATGGGCTCATGTTCACAACGATTTCAATCTCTTGCAAGGTTGGACAGGTTCTATGTTTTTAAGCATCATTAAAACATTATCAATAGCTGTTTCATTAGCCCTGTTGGCCTTTCAGACCACAGTTTGTTTCAGTGGGGAAATAACCATATAGGAGCTGCAAAAAGCCTTACAGAGCATGGATTGTGGTAAAGCACATGGTATAGATGGACTTCCAGTCTTTCTGGGCTGTCATTTTGGAGGATTTGCTGGAAGTCCTTAACAATAGTTTAACCAGAGGGTTGCTACCTTTGAGTTGTAGGAGGGCAGTTATAACACTTCTGCCAAAAAAAGGAAATATCACTGATATAAAAAACTGGAGACCTGTGTCCAGTGTGCAGTGACTATAAACTGATCTCTAAGGTTTTAGCTACGAGGCTGGGAAGCGTTCTGGAAGAAGTTATTCACACTGATCAGACCTACTGCGTACCTGGGAGGTCTATATTCGATAACATCTCCTTAGTTCGAGACATTCTTGACGTCTCAAGATTATTTGGGCTGAATATGGGATTGATCTCCATAGATCAGGAGAAAGCTTTTGACATGGTGGAAAATGATAATCTGGAAAAATCTTAAAGTTTTTGGTTTTAGCTCTGATTTCATTGACAAAATAAGAGTTTTATATTGTGACATTGAAAGTGTACTGAAGTTTAATGGCAGCTTGTGTGCTCCTTCTAAAGTATGTAGGGGAGTAAGGCAAGGGTGCTCTCTGTATGGTATGCTCTATGCCTTGGCAGTAGAACCTCTTGTAAATAAACTGAGAGCTGAATTAAAAGGGTTCTCAATCCCTGACTGTCAAAATGCCTTCTGTCTGTCAGCTTATGCTGATGACATTGTGATAATGATTGATGAACAGAGAGATGTTGACACATTACATAATGTTTGTAAAGACTGAAATTATGTCCTATAGTGACTCAAGGCTGCGGTGGGCTGAACACAGACACACAGAAGCAGGAATATGTGAGAAAAGTGCTCTTTTATGTACAAAAAATGGGAGAAAAGGGTGCTGATAAGGTGCAGTATCTTGTGGCAGGCTGTGCAACATGGAGGTGGGACCCAGGTGCAGTTATGGACGTCCCAGAGAAGGCACATGGCAGTCTGCAGCCAGAAGCGAGTAGACCACTGAGCTGTCTTCTTCATCTGCTTGAGAAAGAAAAAAAATATCAGCAGGAGCTGCCTCTGTATTGCCCTTTTATACTCTCTGTCTTTCTGCAAGAGGGTAGAGAGCCGGTGCTGCAACTATTCCTCGCCAGCCATATGTGATTTCGCTGCCCCACCTTACAACCAAGCTCTGCTTTACTCTCCAAAACAATGGAGGTATTGAAGTAGAGCTGTCCTTTCAGCACCTCGGCAGCAGTTGTGTGAGGAGTGTATTGTTTTGGGCGTGGGCCTACTGCAGCTGGTTGTTGGGCATATCTGCAGGAGAGGCCATCTGCATTTCCATTCTGGACCCCTGCCTGGTGCTGTACCTGGAAAGAGAAATCTGGCAATGAAACAAACCATCGTGTTACCCAAGCATTGGTGTCCTTCGCCTTGGCCATCCATTGTAGAGGAGAGCGTGGTTGGTCACTAGTGTGAAGTGCCGACCTGCCAGGTAGTAACACAGGTCTTCTATGGCCCACTTTATTGCCATACGACAGCTGCGTACTTCCTTTCTGCAGGAGTCAGTCTGTGGCTATTGAAGTATAGGACCGGGTGTTCTTTGCTATAGCAAAGGCAGTCGTGGCCTAACGTTTAAAGAGTAGGACTTGTAACCCAAAGGTCATGGGTTTGAGTCTCAGATCCAGCAGGGCTTGTAGGTGGGGGGGAGTGAATGACCGGCTCTCTCTTCCACCCTCAATACCATGACTTAGGTGAGACCCTTGAACAAGGCACTGAACCCCCAGGTGCTGCAGCAAAAAAGGCTGCCCACTGCTCTGGGGATGTGTGTGCACTTGGATGGGTTAAATGCAGAGCACAAATTCCAAGTATGGGTCACCATACTTGGTCACTTCACTTTCTTTCTTCTTTAGAATATCTGCAAGCATGGCACCCAGCCCCGTCTCTGAAGTGTTGGTGTGGACAGTGAAGGGGAGGGTGAAGTCTGGGTTGCACAGGACTGGGGAGCTAGTCAGTGCCCACTGCAGGGTCTTAAACACCTGCTTTGCCTCGGCAGACCATTGCACCCGGTCTGGCTGTCCCTTCTTAGTGAGATCTGAGAGGGGGAAGGCTACAAAGGAGAAGTTAGGCACAAAAATGTGATAGTATCCCACCAACTCCAAAAAGGCACATACCTGTTTCTTTGATGTGGGGCAGGGATATTCCTTGACAGCCTTGATCTTTGCTTCTTGTGGTGTCAATAACCCCCGGCTGATGCGGTAGCCCAAGTACTGTGCTTCTGTCAGCCCTCAGATCCCCCAGGACCTCTCCGAGGTGGTGTATGTGGTCTGACCAGATGGTGGAGTGAATGTTGATGTTGTCCAGGCATGCGGCTGTGAACTGTCAATGTGGTCGCAGGACAATGTCCATCAATCATTGAAATGTCACAGCTGCTCCATGTAGCCATGTGAGCTGCTCCACCAGGTTGTCCACATGGGGGAGGGGGTAGCTGTCGAAGTCTGCCACCTGATTTACCTTCTGAAAGTCATGACAAAGCCGCATACTGCCATCGGGCTTCAGCACAACCACGATGGGGCTTGACCAGGTGCTGGTGGACTCAATAATGCCGTCATGGCCACTGTCTTAGCACAACTCCCGGAGGAGTCATGATCTCATGATGGACCAGATGTGTCATCAAGGGAGTGGAGGAGAACACATCAGCAAACTGGTCCGCCAGCTCTGTCAGCTCTTGGTTCTGCGTGGGGGTGAGATCTTCTCCATGGTGGACCAAGGTGTGTTCTCAGGGATCTGTGTGGAGGGTAAAATGCAGACACAACTAGAGCTGGTTTGACCCACTTTTTTAATAACTTTACATGGTACAATTTTGTATCTG
Source organism: Pangasius sanitwongsei (assembly GCA_037576675.1). NCBI lineage: Eukaryota > Metazoa > Chordata > Actinopteri > Siluriformes > Pangasiidae > Pangasius > Pangasius sanitwongsei. Next base: position 8,082,988 of record CM075022.1, on the reverse strand, counting down.
CATGCTTACTGGGTTGTTGCCGGCGGTAGTTGACTAGGCCCACCCTCTCGAGGACTGTGTACGGGCCTTGGCAACATGCCTAGTGGCATAGTGTAGGAGGAGGAGGAGCACCTGATCACCCGGCTGGAACTGTGTTGGCTGTGTTGGCCTGTTGTACGCCCTTTGTTGCTCCCTCTGTGCAGCCTCCATGTGTTCTCTGAAGATCAGGGCCACTCTGTCGATCCGCTCCTGCATATCTTGCACGAAATTGACTAGGGAGCTGAAGGGCAAGGGTTGCTCCTCCCAGGCCTCCTGGGCAACATACGGCGTGCCCGAGGTTGCTGTTCAAAGAGGAGTTCGAAGGGAGTGAAACCAGTGGGCACTTGGGGCCTCTCTCGAACAGCGAAGAGGACATATGGCGGGAGGAGGTCCCAGTTCCTCCCCTCTTTGTCTACAACCTGCCACAGCATTCATCTGTACATCTGTCAGTAGTAGATGGACGTCCTCAGGTGCTTCACCTGCAACAGCCGACACAGATCAACCATTAATTTTGATACAAATGGTGTACCTTGGCCTGTCAAGAAGTCCTTAGGGATCCCCACATGGCTGAACAGGAGCATGATGTATTCATGACCCCGGGCGGACTTCGGGAGCGGCCCTACGAGGTCCATGCCTATCCTTTCAAAGGGGACACTGATGATGGGGAGGGTAATCAGGGGCTCGGGTGGGGGCTTTTGGGGTGCTGTTCTCTGGCACTGGGGGCACCTCTGGCAGAAAGCCCTGACCTCTGTGTCCATGGCAGGCCAGAGGAAATGATCCTTCAGTTTCTCCAGTGTGTTTTGTGCACCCAGGTGACTGCCTAGTGGGTGTGAATGGACCATGTGGATGAGTAACTGGGTCTTGGGTATGGGAACCACTAGGAGGTCGCAGGTTTGGCCACGGCATTCAGTGCGAAAGTACAGGAGGCCTCCCTGCACCAGGAAATATGATGCTGGAAGTCTCTGCTCTGGGTCCTGGATGATCCCCTCAACTTGGCGCACCTATTGCCAGCAGTGTTTTAGGCGGTCGCCTTCTTTTTCTTCATGCCCAATGTCCCCTCCCGTGTCACCTGTTAAAACACAGAGGAGCGCGGGTTAGTTGATGTATGCGTCTCCTGCTGTGGCATTCCCTTTCTCCTGGGCCGTGTAAGCATGTTGGACCCATGCTCAAGTATGGGTTGTCCTCCAGCGACTAGAAAACCTGGTGGCTTTGGGTGGGGTGGGTGATGGGAACCCTGGCCAGTCTCTTCCTAGGAGCAGGGGGATGGAGAGCTCGGGCATGAGGGCTACGAGGAGGGGCCATTCTCCACTCTAGCTTCGAATTTTTACCTTGGCTGTATGGATTACCCGGACGCAGACCAATGATAGGGTCTCCTTTTTCTTGGCCCTTCATGGCACGGCCGTGGGCCTGGCCAGGGTTATTGTGCTGCCGGTGTCTAGGATAGCTGTGATGGGTTGGATGTTCACTTTGATGAGCAAGGTGGGTGCTTTGGGTGTGTTGCCTGTGTGTAGTACATGTAGTGCATGTAGTCTTCACTACGCAACCCACCAGCTCCTCCTGCTCTGTCCTCCCTTACTACTGAAGACTTTGCCACCTTTTATGATGAGAAGATTGAAAAAAATCTGCCAGACCTTCACTTCTACCCCAACTCCCAAACTACACACTGAGGATTCTCCTTCTCCTTCACGGGCATATTTTTGTAAACTAGCAACAGAAGAAACCCTGCAAGTCTTCTTGTCCTGCAGTCCTACCACCTGCCCATTGGATCCAATCCCTTCCACAATGCTCCAGACCATCTCTCAAGACCTCCTCCCCTTCATCACCACTATCAGGAATGGCTCCATAACATCTGGTCATGTACCAATCTCATTCAAGACAGCAAGGGTTATTCCCATCCTGAAGAAACCCACTCTGGATCCTTCTGACATCAGCAACTACTGACCAGTATCACTTCTTTCTTTTCTTTGTAAAACCCTTGAACAAACAATCTACAATCAACTGTCTCTCTATCTCTCACTGAACAACCTCCAAGATCCTAAACAGTCTGGATTCAAACTGGCACACTCCACAGAGACTGACCTTTTGGCCGACACTGAGAAGCTACATGCTGCTAGATCAGCCAAATTGTCTTCAGTCCTCATCCTCCTTGACCTTTCAGCAGCATTTGACACAGTGAACCACAAGACTCTCTTGTCTGCCCTCCTGAGTCTAGGAATTCGTGGTGCAGCATGGCAGTGGTTTGCTTCCTACCTGGAAGGTTGGTCATATCAGGTGACATGGAGGGGATCCACATCTGCTCCCTGCAGACTCTCCACTGGTGTCCCACAAAGCTCAGTACTCGGTCTTCTTCTGTTCTCCCTCTATACTCAATTTTTTCATATCCTCACATCATATCCTCACATGGGTTTTCATACCACTGCTATGTGGATGACACTCAACTCATCCGCTCCTTCCCTCCCTCAGACACTCATCTTTCTGCTCGGATATCAGCATGTCTGGCAGACATCTCATCATGGATGACAGCTCATCAGCTGAAACTTAATAGCAGCAAAACTGAACTGCTATTTATCCCAGGTGATTCATCCCCATGTCAGGATCTTGCGATCTCCCTGGACAACTCTCTGATCTCGCCTTTGGTTACTGAACACAACCTTGGGGTAACAATAGACAATCAACTGTCCTTTTCCTATCACATCACTAATCTGACATGCTCATGCCAATTTTCCCTTTATAACATCAGAAGGATTTGTCCATTTCTTTCCACACAGGCCACACAGGTGCTTGTTCAGTCCCTTGTCATTTTGGAGACTGGACTACTGTAACTCACTCCTGGCAGGTCTGCCTCTGAGTGCTATTTGTAATCTGCAACTGATCCAGATTGCAGACTGGTTTTCAACCTTCCTAAATTCTCCTACCCCATTGCTACACTCCCTCCACTGGCTTCCTGTAGCTGCCCGCATCAGATTTAAAACACTAATGCTTGACTACAAAGGCAAAAATGGACCAGCACCCACTTAAAGCATGGCAGCATGCTCCCTCCGATCCTCTAGCACTACTCGACTGGTCCCACCATTGCTCAGGGTACAAGGAAGGCATGCATCGGGACTCTTCTCTGTTCTGGCACCTAGGGGGTGGAATGAACTTCCCCTAGATGTTGAGCTGAGTCACTGGCAGTCTTCAAACGACGTCTAAAGACTTACCTCTTCCTAAAGTACTTAAATTAGCACAAAAAAAAAACCTTTTTGTCTGAGCACTTGTTACTATATTACTTGTTACTATATTGTTAGTTTTTGGACTGATAGTATTCTTAGTTTGTGACCTAGTGAACCAGTATCAGAATGTATTTATTGATAGAGACTTCAAAGCACTTTTGTAAGTCACTCTGGATAAGGGCATCTGCCAAATGCCATAAATGTAAATGTAAATGTAGTGTGCACCCAGCCAGCCAGGGTTTGTTGGGCAACGGGTGTGGTTCAGTAGGCATTGCCTCGTCCTGAAGTTATCCATATCTGGGGTAGCTTTTGGCATCCCTCCACTCCCCATGTTGCATCCATTCAGGGAGAGGTTGTCGAGGCACCGGGCTGGGTTCTTGCCGCCCTTCCCTGCAGAGTTCCAGGGTGGCTAGGGCACGCTCCAGGGTCTCTCGCATCTGTCTGGTGTTGCTGGGGCTTTGCATCCTGACATCTTTCTGTTCTTTGAGATGAAGAAACATATTTCTGTTTCTATGAGCTTCTTAGAGCTCGAAGAACAGAAAGATGTCAGGATGCAAAGCCCCAGCCACACCAGACAGATGTTGTTACTGGTGTTGCTGGGGCTTTGCATCCTGACGCCAGTACTTCTCCAGAGAGGAAGGATGCGAGGATATGTGCCCATTCTTCTTCTGCCCAGCCCTCATAGTAGGTGAGCCTTTCAAATTCCAGCATGTAGCTCTCGACGTTTACTTCTCGGCTTAGCATGGAGAGAAGGCATTGGGAGTCTCAGTAGGGGTCGGGAAGGGGGTAGGCGGCAGGGGTGGTGAGCTGTCTCTGTGCCAGTAGTTCAACTGTGGTTACACGTGGGCTCTGGATGATTTGCTGGATCACCGGCTGCTGCTGGCAGTTAGTTTCTAGGAGATGTTTCTGCATGGGATCCATGACTAGGACAGGTTGGGCTGGGTCTGTGTTCATGCCTGCATCCTCCATCAGGGTAGCGAGTTCTTCATCTGCGGGAGAGAGAAAAAAATATCAGCAGGATCAGTGGTGGGAACATAGCTCACTTGGCTGCCTCTGTATTGCCCTTTTATACTCTTGGCATTTCTGCAAGAGGGTAGAGAGCTGCCGCTGCAATTATTCCTCACCAGCCGTGTGTGATTTCACTGCCCCTCCTTGCAGCCACATGCTGTTTTGCTCTCCAAAACAATGGAGGTGCTGAAGTGGCTCTGTCCTTTCAGCACCTTGGCAGCATTTGTGCAAAGAGCGTGTTGTTTTTGTGTGCAGGCTATGTAACCACCTTCACAGTCCTCAGCAAAAATTACCTGGAAAAAAGTGAAGCCCTGTTAGTTGTGCAGTGGTCAGTAGATGTGCCAAAACTCCCAAGAGGAATGTTATGGAAAAAATAAGGTTTTAAATATCTAGGAGTGTACCTGGGAGATGATCTCGTTGTGCAAAAGAAGTGGGAAGGGACCGTGCAAAAAATAAAAGGTAGCTTCGACAAATGGAAATGAGTGGTACCCAAAATGTCTATAGGGGCTGCACACTAATTATTAATAATCTAGTGGCATCCTCCCCTTGGCACAAAATAGCCTGCATTGATCCACCAGTTACACTTTTGCAAAAATTCATTCAATTTATTGGAATTTTTCTGGGACAAGTTGCACTGGGTGCCACACAGTGTGCTATATTTACCTAAAGAGAAGGTGGGCAAGACCTGGTGCACCTACAGAGGAGAAGCACTGCCTTTTGTTTATAGGCTTTTACAAAAAATGTTAACCAGTTCAATGTTTTTTAGTTGAAAACCTGTGACCATTGCTATTCTAAGAACTTTTGGAGACCTGAGACTTGACAAATCTCTAGTCCGAGAGGATCCAAGAAGATTAAACATCTCTAGACTACCTGTTTTCTATCACAATCTTTTTAAAGTGTGGAAATTTTTTAAGGTTCAATGGGCCACAGCCACAGACTCATTATACTGGCTGCTAAAACAGCCCCTGATTCATGGAGCATGCTTGGACATTGTAGGCAGTGTGTTCACTAGAACTGTCCTCATGTCTGGTCTCACCAATTTGAGACACCTGGTGGACCTGGCTGGGCCAAATCTTCAGAACGCTGATAGAGTAGCTGCACATCTGGGACTGAGATCTGTACGGATTGTAGCACAACTACTCCAAAAGTGGGACTCCCTCCTCTCACCTAAGGAAAAAGAAATGTTGAGAAGCACTGGTCACTTTTTAGAGTGTAAAAACATTACGAATATGAACTTGCATATTGTCTCTGGTAAAAACATTTATAAGGCTTGTGTGAAGGTTTTTAATAAGAAATTGCTCCATGGTAGAGCTGACACACACTGTCCACGGGCTGAGCGAGGATGAGTGACCACAATGGAGAGCACTGTATAAGGCACCACTAAGTAAAAGAGCTGGAGATATACAGTGGAGAATCCTGCATGGAATTATTGCTATTAATGCTTTTATCTCCATTCTATGTCCAGAGACAGGCCATGAGTGTCCTTTTTGCCTCCAGAGGAAGACTATTTTTCATACTTTTATGCAGTGCTCTTTTTTCCTTCTTGCAGCAGTTTTTTGTTGCTTTAATGAAAGATTCTCAGTGCAAACCTTTTTCATGGGTGTAAAATATATAAGTAGACAGCAAGCTGAATGTCAACTTTTAAACTTCATTCCGGGCCAAGCAAAATGGCCATTTACATTAGCAGTAAAAATAAGGTTGAACAAAAAGGAAGCCATAATTTAATATTGGTGACTACAGCGATGATAAGTCTAGGATTTTAGTTGACTTTCTCTTTTATAAGAAGACAGAAAACCTGATAACGTTTGAAACAATTTGGTGCTATAGAGGAGCGCTGTGTTGTCTTTTTGATGATGAATTTCATTTTGCATATACCCTGTCCTAAAAACATAATATGGGTTCCTCTTTTTTTAATTGAAATATTATATATTTATCTATTTATTGGGGTTATACTTTGAGCAATAATAAACATCAATTTAAAAATTCAATTCTCACTCTCTCTCTCTCTTCTCTCTCTTTTGTCTTTTGCATATTGTCTCAGGGTCTTTCAGTGGGGGTGGAGTGTACAACCTTCTCCCAACCCCCTATTTCACACTTCTCTATTGAAAATTTGCACACATTTGATTGGAAGAACAAACACACTGGCTGGATCTGGATGCAAGCCATTGCAAGCTATTGTAGTATGGACAATGACATCAAGCCCCATGAACTTACATGACTCAATCATATTACCACTGTATTGCCTTATTAGTACTGGACATGTAATATGAAATTACACATTATGAGAGTACTTCATTTGTACTTACGTTACTTACACTATATATATATATATATATATATATTTGTGTGTGTGTGTGTGTGTGTGTGTATAAATATTAAATGCAAACTCATTTCAAATCTAAAAAAGATAAGCGCAATGTGGTTGGATTTCATTCAATTTCATATGGAAAAAAAGCCACTGGAAAAGATATGAAATCTAGCTCCACCCATAACCTTAAATCTTTAACATTATTGTATTTTGTTATGAATTGTGTTGTGCAAATTGTTATGAAGTGTGAGATGATGTTTGGTACATAATATTTTGTACATGCCTTTGTGCAGATTTGATCAAAAGTCCCTATATATGACAGGTGATAAATGAAAAGAAAAACACACAAAAATGTCTTTGGAAAGCACAGGGTCACCATGAGCCTCCAGAAAGCTTCAGTGCATTTTGGCATAGATTCTACACATTTCTGGAATTGTAATGGAAGGACAGAGCACCATTCTTCCAAAAGATATTGTGTCAGTTGGTGTTTTGATGATGGTGATAGAGTTGGCTGTCTAAAATATCATCACTCCAATCAAGATATAAATGCTTTATCATAGCATAAATGTGATTAGTCAGGAAACCTTTTGTAATGATTTGCAGTAAACCTTAATATAATGGCACAAGTGAACCCAAACAATGCTAGTATTTCCTAGCAATTCCCCATATCTGCTCCAAGATTTGATATTTTAAGATTACTTTTATTTCAACATTATTTTCAAGGCTATGTACCTTTTCCAATTATTTTGGAATTATATACAGACCTGTCTATTGTTTAATTTAATTATTTATTATTTAAGAACACATTATAATTTTCCATTTATGTTTCTAATATTGGTTTTAAAGGTTGAGCTAAATTAGTCCATCAGTCTAAATAGCAAAGCACCAAGCAAATGTTTAGATAAGATTAGCTTAGCGGTTTTGTCCTCATTAAATTTTAACAGCCAGTGTAATTTTTTATTTTGTTTTCATTGGTCTGAGGTTGCTAGGTTAGGTAAAACCAAGTCTTTATTTCAAGCTAATTTGAAAGAGTGGCCTAGCACCTCAACCAGCCAAAAACTACATAATAATAATATTGTATAGAGTAGCAGGAGGACAAATGACATGAAAGAGGATATGAAACAATGTCAGAAATGCAGGTGGAAAAAAATGCTGGCAGAAAGCTGGAAGTTACAAATGAGTGCAGGGAAGCAAATGATGGATGGAAGGCACAATTTATTTTCTTATTTGAAAGAGTGATATATTCTGAGGGTGACTTTTCAAAGGCTAATTAACAAAAGCCCATAAATATATATGGAAATAATATCTAATTACGCACTGGTCTGAAAAACCTCTGACTGAAAAAAAAATCAAAGGAAGAACTCGATACTCTAACTAACCTTCAATGTTCATGATGACGCTGATGTATAACCTTCAAACTGCAGGCAGAAATCATTTTTGTGAGTTTATAATATGTTCACTCTGAAACCTTTGTTACATTAATAGCAACAAAGTAACAAAGGGAAAACAACAAACACACACACAGACACACACACACACCTTGAAAGGTACTTAGCACTGATGAAGAAAAAGCATGTTGCTAATTGACCCTGCTGCCTCAGGATGAAGTCATGGGGGAGATTTATTAAATGGTACTCAGGTTATATTAGTTACACGCTGTGAGTACCGGTGTTTTAAATTGAATTTACTGGCAAGATTCTGGGAAGTTCCTGCTTTACTTCCCCGACAATATGACTGGAGGATGGGATGTTTTTTTCAAATCCCCCTTCCCTGAGATCAACAGAATCCCTGGTTGCTCTGTTCTCGGGAATCTGAGCATCTGACTAACTGTCCGTTCTCCTCCCTGATGTCATATTAATTTTCATTTCAACCATTCGATCCTCAACATATCTTGTTAGTGCTCTCACAGTACAGGGAGGTGCATCTACATGACAGATGCTAGCATATTTAACGTGTGTGTGTGTTTGCAAGACATGTGAGACACAATACATCCTGGTTCTCTTATAATAAGTTTGCAAAACACATGTATTGCCTTTATTGCCATTATTGTATTTAATCTATTAAATAGCATATAGTATATAGAGTTGTTCACCAGAGTAAATATTTAGAGTTTAAATTGTTATTGAATGTTTTCTCTAGCTGTCCTTTTAGTTATATTTCTTCATTTGGTCTGACCCGTGATAAAAATCAGATCTGGTTTTGCTTTGTTAAGGACTGATGTTGGTTCAGATAATGTACATACAGTATATCCAACCTATTTGTTGTAAAAAAAAAAAAAAAAAAAAAAATTCAGTTTACAAAGTATATTGTTTATATTTGTTATAATGCATTAATTGTCCACAAGGCCATGCTAATGTCAGTCTGTAATGCTCCCAGGCTGCTTCACAAACTACACTTACTGTATCTGTGCTGGCCGTCTCCCCGAAGGAGGCTCCATCTGTTGCACGAATGGGATCAATAGTGATGATTTTTAATGATGTCTAAAAGCCCTGGGTAACCTGAGTGCTTTATTCATGGTCCCGCTGCCATTTTTCTTACTGATGACCCTCCAGTTCAGTCCATCCGCAGTCACAGTTCACCCACACACAGTCACTGTTATCTGTTATGTTCATAGTAAGCTCTGTTGAACAAGCTGATTACAGAAAAGGTCTGAAGCATTACAAATCCATGGCAGGGAGATTAAGTTAAATCCATGGCACTGGTAGAGAATTATTGCAATTTATAGGGATCTAATGTAAAACAGAGATAGATTTTTATGCACCACAAAAATTCAGATCATAGCTTGGTCAATGTTAATGTGAAAACACATTAAAAGAACAAAAACCTTAGACCAGTGAAAAACGGAGGATGAGCTCATGCAAATGCAAATAGAAGTAAGAATGTGCTCTAGCCTCTATAACCTAGGGCCAAATATCAAAACTTTGATTTCTAAATGCACTTTTATGCATAAGCTGTCTGGTCATCGGAGCCCTCTTTTATTCTGTTTCCCTTCACTTTTATGGGGCAGTAGGACAATTAGCATTTAGATGAAGACTGTTCGTAGATGCTTCTGGCACTGTCCATGCCCATCTCTGAGACACCTCTTCCTCTGGATAATGAGAGTCAGGGAGGGTGGGATGACAGAGGAAGGAATTCACTTTACAATTGACGGCTGGCATCTGGGCAAAGGCCTCGAGAGGGGACCTGTCCTTTCTCTGAGATGCGCGATGTCCCTCCTGGCGCTGTCTGTGTATGTGTGTTTGATGGGTGCGATGATAACCAAGTTAATCGTTCTAAAAAGCAATATAGCAACAATATAGTTGACCTGGAAGAATTTAACAAGTATTATGCGTACTATGGTTTAGTTTTTCATCTGGTCATCTCATGCTGTTAGTCAGCTTTTTGATCTGTATGTAAATACATTTCTTTCTAATAATCAATAAATGGTGTTTGGCCTTTTAATATAAAATGAAGGATATTATTATTAAACATAGAGTGGGGTGTCTGACTAGTGTATTATTCAATATGCTATAAAGTCATTATTCAATATGCTATAAAGTCAATTTATAGCATATTGAATAATACAGTAGTCAGACACCTCACTCTATGTTAAAATTGCATTTAATTCAACATAAAACACAGTGGACAGCACAGTGGGGAAATCAGGTAGCGTTGCTGCCTTACATCTCTAGGGTCCCCAGTCAAATCCTGAGCCCTGGTTACTGACTCATGTTCTCCCCATGCTTGCCTCAGTTTCCTCCCAAAAACATGCCAGTAAGTAGATTGGCTATGTTGACTTGCCCTATATTGTGAATGATAACCTGAATGGTGTAAAAGACTGCTGTTGACTGCAGGGTATCTTCCTGCCTTGTACCCAGCGTTCTCGCGTTCTCAGGAATCGCCATTACCCTGACAAGGATAAAGCAGTTACTGTAGAAGAAGATAATTAATAGATAGCACTTGCTTTTGGATATTGGTGTTTTGTGTGTGTGTGTGTGTGTGTGTTTTAACACAAATGGAATGGTCTTTACATCTATGTTCAGAATCTTTAAATGCAATTTTCTCCCTTTTCACTTTTGGAGGGAACAGACTTTAAAATGTTATAACTTTACTGATTGAGATATTGTATATGCAAGAAACTTGTTTCAGTTCAGTAAAACAGTTCATTTTCCGAACTTCATATAATAGAAAATATGAAAATTTTATCATTCCCAGAGTACCACACATATAACTTAGACTTGAGCAATTTATTATTTTTTTTTAAAGAAACTGGCTGATGGATGTCTACAAAAGAAAAACTGAATGTGGTCATTTGATTTGTAGAGGAAAGCTGATTCAAATGAAGTCAAATTGAGTCAGATTGATTTGTTTCTGTAGGATGGAAAAATTCAAATCTTTACTACCTTGACTAGGGCATTAAAACGTGCCCTCGAGGGTTTGTGGGTAAAGAGAGACCACTTACATATCATCATTGCTTAGAATCACAAACTTCTCTGTTTGAAGAGATCTATTTTTATGGGTCCTTATCAGTTTTGCCATTAGTATAATCATGAAGAATTTTTTTCCAGTCAACTGACCTGATGTATTCCCTTGGATGTGTCAAGATTATGCTACAGTTCTGTTATCATTCTATTACTACTACAGCTCATTCAAACCTGAGATCTGTGGTCTCAGTACATCTTAGCAAAAAATATTGCTTACACAAATGTGGGATGGAATAAAGAATAGATTTCAGAATAAAATGCAGCTCAGGTGCATTTCAGCATATTTATCTTTAGAAAGCATCAGAGCAAAATGCCCAGAGAAGCACACATACAGTGCTAAAGCCATCTGCCTGTGGGATATCAGGTGATGGCCCACCACTGAGCTGCCAGCCAGGAGCAGATGATGGGTGTTAAGGAGTCAGCTTCACACCTGTGCTAACCCAACCAGAACAAACAGCATAAGTAATGACTGAACTGTCTGGGTCATGGGGCTGTCATGTTCACCAGCCCAATTTTTCAAGATCATGTGAGACAATGAGCTGTAAGTGGTATGGTCTATTATTATTATTATTATTATTATTATTATTATTATTATTATTATTAGTGTTGCTGTTGTTGTTGTTATATCATTTTATTTTATTTTTGGTAACCAGTTTATCTTGATCCAAAGTTGATCCTGATCTCACACAAATATAATATATATATCTAGGCAGTCCATCTCAGGGCATCACAAACTCACCCATCCATAGGGGCCAGCAAGAAGGGTGAGAGCAAACCCACATAAATGCTTGAAGGACATGCTGATCTCTTGAAAAGTGGTAACATTTTTCAGCAATTATAATAACCATAGATAAAATTTTACCACAGGTATCCAGACATTTATTCTATTTGATGTGGTGGTAATTTTTTGATCAATGTTCAACATTGCAAAACACTAACTCAAAGCCCCCTATGTGCTGAACCTGATATATTATAGTGGTTAACACTTATGTTTGCTTAAGAATTTTCCCAACATCTGCCTTTGTTAATAAATACTTTTACAAACCCCATTTGCACTAACTGACTTCATCTTAATGTAATTTGATTGAATAATAATAAGCAGTACATTATAAATTAATGTAATCCCTATGTGAAATACCCTGTGGTCAAAATATGCTTTTTGTACACTACTGCATTAAACATGCCAGCAGAACAAATATATTTTCCATGATGTGTGCATATGACTGCATATGTAATGTCTGATTCATATTTCCATTTTGACCTGTCTATTTAAAATGCAGTAAAATTAAAAAGAGAGGGGGAGTTATTTAATGATAGGGAAGAAAACCCAAAACAGATGAGGCACCCAATCCCTCAACCCTCCCCACTCAGTCCTGCTCTTATCTTAATGCATGGGCCCTGAGGGACAAGATCCATTAAACCCCATTATGTAGATATAGAGAACATGAGAAAGAAGCATTGATCCATCCAGACACAGGGGGAAGATGCCTACAATCTCTTGCACCAGTCTTCCTGGAGAGGCTGACATTTCCAGGGGCATCAGAAGCTTAGAGGTGACACTGCTTTGTGGCTTTCTGACACTGCTTTGTCTCCAGCTGTCTGTGCCCTTGACTCAACCCCCTGCTATTCAAGTAAACATTGACCCAGAACAGGCCACATGCTCAGGACCTGATCTCATCCACTGACAGGAAGAAGCTTAATTGTGGTGGAAGATGATGCTCTTTTCTGTGTGGTGCCATGCTGTGAGCACCGTAGATGAAAGAGATGTGCCAACAAGGCAGACTTGCATCATCCATATGAAGAACCCCAACATGTCCAGGGTCAAAGGACATGGAGCTGATAGTGAGATAAGACTACAAGACTACGCATTGGCCCCTCTCTTTCTCTATTAGTCTACTTATCTTTCTCTCTCAGTCCCCTACACTCTAGCAGATAGACTTAAAAGAGTAGTGAGATAAAATATTAATTACTGTTCAGATTAGAGTTCACACACCAGCTGAGAAGCTTTGTCAGGATAAAGAGATGGAAATTAATTGTTAACAATTAACTGTCTTTTATTAACTGTTTAACATTGTCTTCAACGTTAATGACAATATTTTTTTTAAATTGAGTTCTCTGCCATTTCTCATGGTGTTAAAGTGGTCAATAAAGAAAACATCTTTTAATTACTGGTTAATTAATTAATTTATTTTTTTGATGTGGCTAGTGTTTCAGATAAATACATTTGAGTGCAAAATATTTGCAGTTAACATTTTACAAACATACCCTTTTTTGTAACTGATAATGAAGGAACATCTGTGAAACCCAGCACACTTGTTGATATAAATTACATTTCTTTTTCTTCTTCATTTTGTCTTAATAGTATGTAAACATTTGCACTAAATTTAAATATGATGTTCTGTAGCCACAAACAAAATCTCAGATAAGGTTAATCCTAATGAAATATACTGTACACAGTATATCTGATTAAATTTGAATTCCCTTTGAAGGGAATTCTAATTTAAAAAAAAAACATCAGAAGCTCTTGCTGTGAAATCATTGGTGAGTGAATCACACCTATTGAGGTCAGATGTTAAGACTGCAGGTTCATGGCATTGCGATTTCACAGATAGATGGAAGGCAGTGTAGAAGAGAGTGAGGGAAGGGTGTGCCCATTTATGACATGTAAGCTAACAGGTCTTCAGAAGCTTTTGCCAATTGTGCCAGCTGGTATGTTTTATTAAGAACCACTTTTATGTGGCCTTGGGGACTTGCCCAGGGGGTATCTGGAGTTAAAACTGGCTGGGATGGATGCATGTTGTGGTGAGTACACAGGAAATCATGAGCCTCAGGGCTGTTTGTACCCTGTAGGATTTTTGGTTGCCTCTGAGCTTGTCAGAATGCCTTAAGTCCCATTAATTATTGAGAGCCAACTGAGCAATGGATGGTGGAGCTTTTAAGGGCAAAGTGATGCCTGACGTTCAACCCCCTGTGACAAATGAAGGGTAATATGATTACACACTGGGACTCTTTGTTTTTTCCTTCTGATTAATGGACATTGTGTGACAAATGGCACTCAGACCCGATTAAACCCTGAAAGGTGCATGGACACACTGATTAGTATGCAATAATCTGTTTAATGTTGTGCTAATGGCATTTTTACAGTTTATCAAATGCATATCTTTGCTTGTATAAACCTAGGTGGTTTAATGTATAATTTACTTGAGAGTGTTGCATCCTATAGCTTTCCTCTCACACACAGAATATGGAGACTGGAACAAATGTATGGTGACAAACAAGTACACAGGCACACACGAACACAGGCGCACATGCAAACACACAAATCCACAGATGCTTGCTGTCACGGATATATTAGACAGATCAATACTGCACATGTCAATGAAGTGAGGGACGGGGTTGAGAACAAGGAGTGTTTTTATCTAAACACACAAATAAGCACATCAAGCACATCCCCTCTCCAAGCAGTAACATCTTTTGAGTAGTTGCTATCACCTGTCTATATTTGCCTGATTGAATGAAGGATTCACAAACTTGATATATATAATTAATGGTCATTGACTTACCTTAAAAGGTAATTGGAAAAAATGGAAATTGGCAGCAGGCTGTGAATGGTAATGTGTTATTACTAGTAACACATTCATCTGGGCATAGTCATTGTTACAGTATATAAGTTCCAATGTATACTGTAACTACAGTGTAGCAACTAGTTAATACAAGTAGTTAATACAAAAGTCCTCCTAGCGAAGCCTGTCCACTTGGTGGCCGTCTCAGTAATCCTACAGAAAAACGTATTTGCTTACTATAGTTGTGCAGACACAGCCATATTTAGCCATCTCACCAACAGACTACACACTCATAGACTCTCTGTGTCAGTGCATTAAGGAAATAAACAATAGGATGAACTACACTGTTCTTTTAACAAAACAAAGGCAAAACAGTAGTTCATTCAGACCTCTATAGGCCAAATATCTTAGCATGACCTTTAATAGTCATGGTAAAGCAATAACTAAATCAGCCTTTTTTCATTTCATCTATCCCTTTAACTCCAGCCAGGAGGACAATTGCACTGGTCTTCATAAAATGGCCTTCACAAAATCACAAAAAAATCAGCCACAACTCATTCAGAATAGCACAGATAGAACCATAACCAAAACTAGAGATCACTCAGAGTCTTACTCTCGCTTCCAGTTAGTTAGAGAATCAATTGTAAAATGATGCTACTCTTTCACAAATCACTAAATACATCCAAAATACAATAAGCTTCAATAAGCTTAAAGAATACAAACTTAGTAGGTCTAGCAGAAGTGTGTGCTAGTTAGCAGTTTTCAGAGTCAGATCCAAACAGCATGATACCCACAGACTGGAAAATTTTAGATGTTTACCAACTGTATTTTAGTTCTGTCCCATTTTTATGTTCAGGTTGAAAATTGAGGGTTATGTATCTATCCATGGTTTTACAACTGAGGGGAAGCACGCCAAGCTGATTTCCTTTGGTACTAGTGGAGTACTCCCAGTTTTCTTGTTTCCTTTGGTTGCACCAATAGCAAAACTGTCACCTTGGGACCATGATCATAATCCCACATGGGTAGCCTATAAAAATGTTCTTGCTATATCATGTTTGTCCTCTGGTCATTCTTGTCAACCAGAGTGGCCTAGGTGTCCTGGTGGTCTTCCACTTCACAGTTATATACATAACCATCTATTCTACTTCCTTCTGTTCTGAACTACCAAGGCCCCACCAGACCCACTCTGATCCAAACCAATATTTTTAAGGTGTGTGGTCTGCTGCAAAAGATGGGGAGCAGGCACAGAAATCCTCTCAGTAACGGGTCTCTTTGACCATAATTGGCCAATCAATACAAAGGCTGTCAAATGTGCTGCAGTGTCTTCCACAGCAGCATTGAGGAATTAGGTATGAAAATGAGTACAACAGGGTTTGCAAATCAACTGTAGTAAGAGGTATATTGGGACAATCGTGCTCCAATGCATCCTGGCCAACAGCATTCATCTCTGCCCAGTCCCCGAACTACACTGGACAGTGAATTGTCTGTCTGTCCAGAGCTTGCATGCCCAACTTCAACATCACTTGCCATTTGGTGGTTGATTGAAAACTATCACACTATAGCCCTGAAATCCTGAAAATGTTGCAGTACTAGAACAGCTTTAATTCCATCGCGCACACTGTAGGTTTTCTGTACTTATTGTGCCTGCCATTACATGCATTACATCATTAAAGACAGGAGCTACTGTGCACCAAGTTGTGGATACAACCCACTTTGGAACCAGTGTTTCAGCCCCTTTATATTCAGCTGCATACCACACAGATTTATGTTCATCAGCATTTACCACTAGGGAGACCACTGGTGTAACTGAAAGCACTGATATCAACCTTCTGCATCTGCCATTGCAGCCTTTGAGAAGGACACCAGGGTCTGTCCCTGTATGAGGCAGCTGTACTAAGCTCCTCAGTGTTCTGCACTTGCTGCTGTTGCAGTGCTGGTAACAGGTCTTGATTTTGTCTCATGCCGGCTGCTAACTCCTTCACTCTTTGTTTCAACATTGTACAGGTGCTTTCTCTTCCCGGTCTAGGGGTCTGAGCAGCCAAGCTGTTCCTGCCATGACAGTCCAGCAAAGGATAACTTAACATTTACTTCCTACAGGGCTCCACAGCCTTGTCTGATGTTCACTTCTCTCCATGCTGCAACCATGCCATATCAATGGAAGTATAATGATTAGACAGCAGTATTCATATAGCCTGTGGTTTTCATGCATTTCATGTATTGCTATGAGGCAAACAGGAATCAACACACCCTGAGGGAGTCTATTATTGTGGGAAATTTCAACAATGGGAAAATGGAAAAATCAAACAAAAATTTCAACAATGGAATGGGAAAATCAAACAAACCTCACATCAGCTCTCCCCAAATACCACCAACACATGAAGTATCCAATGAGAGCAAATAACATCTTGGACCACATTTACAGCAATATACCCAGGGCCACACAAAACAATTTTCCACCTCTACCTTGGATAATCAGATCTCCCTGTTTTTGCTGCCTGCATACAAACAGTTCCAAGGGACCTTTGGGACCAAGGGATCAACGCATCAGGACTGTATACACTGTGTCAATAAATGTAGTAACTGGAAGAAGTTCAAAGTGGCAGCTGCACAGAGCTGTCATATTAACCTTGAGGAGTATGCTTCATCACTCACTGAATTCATTAGCAAATGTGCTGATGATGTCATGACTGAAAAAAGGATTTCACCAACCCAGAAACCCTGGAAGAAGAGTGAGGTCAGGACAATCTTTCAATCTCATGGAGGCAGATTTCAAAACTGGCAGTAGATATGAGCTCAAAGCAGCTAGAAACAGAATCTAAAATAAGGAAAAGCATCTGCCAAGAACATCTACAGAATGCAGACTAAGGAAAACTTTAACAACTACAATCCATACCACATGTGGCAAGGTCAACAAACAATCACAGATTACAAAAATAACCAATTTGGTAAATTGTAGTTTAGTATCTGCTACTGTCCCTACAGAAATAAAAATTGCTGCGGTCACGCCCATCCTTAAGAAATCAGGCCGCCTGGATCATTTAATATGAACAATTACAGGCCAATCTCTAATCTGCCTTTTCTGGCAAAAAACTTAGAGAAAGTAGTAGCCTTTCAATTAAGATCTTTCTTAACTACTAATGATCTTTTTGAACCTTTCCAGTCTGGGTTTCGCCCATCTCACAGTACTGAAGTGGCTCTCACTCGGGTGGTAAATGATATTCTTCTTTCTATGGCTTCTGGGTTAATAAACATCTTAATTCTCCTTGATTTAAGCTCAGCATTTGATACTGTTTGTCATGATATTCTCATTTCCCGCCTCTCAGATATTGGAATCTGTGTATATGCTCTTTCTTGGTTCATTTCTTATCTCACTGATAGACAATATTACATCACCAAACAAGGTTACAAGTCCACCACAGCTTTACTGACACAAGGTGTTCCGCAGGGTTCAGTTCTTGGTCCGTTACTCTTTATCATCTATATATAGTCACTTGGTGATATAATACGTAAATATGGACTCCGTTTTCACTGTTATGCTGATGACATCCAAATCTATTTACCACCTCCTCTGATATACCTTCTCTTCCTGACTCAGTTACTGCATGTATCAGGGAAATCAAACATTGGATGTCCCTGAACTGTCTTAAATTAAATGAAAGCAAAACTGAAATAATATTGATTGGACCCACTACATTTGTCAGCAGAATGGACCTGTCCTATGATATGGATGGGGTCCTTGTTAAATCTTCCTCCCATCTTGGTGTATTATTAGACTCATCTCTGTTGTTTGTCTCTCATATTGCTTTTGTTGTTAAGAAATAAGAATCACTTGCGTAATATTGCACATCTCCGTTCCTCCCTCAGTCTGGCTGATGCAGAAACCTTGGTCCATGCACTTATAACATCACGTTTGGACTACTGCAATGCCTTGTTAAATGGTTTACCAAAGAAATATCTCAAAAGATTACAGTATGTACAAAATGCAGCTGCCAGGATGCTAACCTCGACCAAACGTAGTGCCCACATAACTCCCATTCTACAATCTACACTGGTTACCTGTTGAATCACGCATCACACAAAGGTTCTTTTACTAATATTTAAGGCTCTAAATGGTCTTGTACCACTGTATCTATCAGACCTACTTCACCCATACTTGCTCACTCTGTCTTTTAGATCATCTGAACTTGGCTTATTGTCAGTTCCTAGATTCCGAATGTCTACTATTGGTGGCCGATCCTTTTGTGTTGTCGCTCCCAAGCTCTGGAATTCACTACCCCTCTCACTTCGTAATATTTCCTCTCTACCTGCTTTCAAATCTCAGCTTAAAACATATTTATTTGAAATGTATTTTCAGTGAATCATATGTTTAATTGTATTGTATTGATGTATTGTATTGTATTAATTGTATTGTATTGATGTAAATCTGTTAAGCGTCCTTGAGCTTGTGGAAAGGCGCTATACAAATAAAACTTCTTCTTCTTCTTCTTCTTCAAAGGCAAAATGAACTGCTTGTGAACCACTGATGACTCCTTGCAGAATGAGCTTTTTCTATGCATGCTTTGAAGTCAATAACTAAGAGTCACACTGTAGCATCATTACATCCCCTGATGACCAGTCTTTTTAGATGACTTGATTTGATGCCTGAGGAAGGTAACCACAATTATACCTGTTCAAACACAATTTGCCAACAAATGTGTGAAGGACTACCACCCATTTGCACTCACTCCCATAATAATGAAGTACTGTGAGAGATTTGTCATGGTACACATGAAACTCAGCAACCAAACAACAATAATTCATTTTGGTTGGCCTATTGGACAAACCTCTCAACAGAAGATGAACAAAAGAAGAAATCTCCACAGCCACCCACCTTGCACTTACACAACTTGATAGGAGTAATGCTTATGTGACAAAGTTATTCATCAGCTTCAGCTTGGTGACTAACACCCCTATTCCAATAAAACTGGTCAACAAACTCAGAGCCCATGTCCTACACAACTGCATATATAACTAGGCTCTAGACTTCCTCAGTGGTAAACCCCAGTCTGTCAGGATGGCTGACCTCACCTCAACCATAATCATCCTCAGCACTGGTGCTCCATAGAGCTGTATATTCATCCCAATCCTGAACACTCTGCCATGCCTACTTGTTAACATGACCACTTTACAAATTGCAAGATACACTTTTTAGTTAGATGTAACTACATTTGAGCTACATAAGTGATAAGATAAAGCTCTAAGATAATTTTGCATACTTTAACTTGTATGCTTTATAAGAAAGTCACCACCATAAATCTTAACCTGAAATGTGGCTAATGGAACAGGTTCAGTAATTCTACTCATCCCACATGCTCTCAGATAATGATTGCATTGGCATTTTTTAATTATGACCTTTTTTATTATTCTCATAAAATGGTCAAGTGATGTCATCTGCAGTTAGCAGAGGGAATTATTACACCCGTGGCATATGAAATATGTTTCTCTGCCATACAGTAATCAATATAGAAATAGGTAGAGTGTCATAAACCTTGATAACTATTCTATAGTTCTATCCTTAAAAGCTAATATTGATGTTTTTCACAATACAAATGCTAATACCATGTCACATTGTTCTCTAAAAGGCTTTCAGAGACCAGACAAACATCCCTGTAAAGGCTTTATCATTATTAGTGTCAGTGACCACTTGGCCCACTCTGTTCTCCTAATACCTTTAGGTCACTTGCCGGTGTACTGCATTTGCAAAATGAAATGGGGCCGGATGCATGTGATAAATCATATTTACTGGGGAACAAGGGGCACAATTTTGGCAGTTATCTTGTCTCTGGCTGCTGTCCCTTTAGCTGGAAGGGTGAATGGAAATGAATTAAGGAGTGGATTAGAATGCAGAAGGAGATGCAGGAGCACTCTGTTAGATTAAAAGAGAGCAGGGCAGGTTGTAATGCAGCACCTGGCAGGAGTTTGTGTCAGGAACATCTGGCCATGTTTATTTTAATTGTACCCAATGGAGCGAGAGAATAAGAGAGAGAAGTAAAGATAGAAACAGACAAAGAGCAGCATCTGCTTTGTGAAAGTATTTGCATCCAAGTATTAAAAATAAGCCTAATATATATGATTATGTTAGTTTGCCCACTTACTTTTGAGCCTGTGAAAATGGAGGGACTCTGTAAAAAATTGCTGTAATTCCTAAATGGTTAATATAATATTTTTTTTAAACCCTGTTTAACAAAAAATATATATATATGTATATATATATGTGTGTGTGTGTGTGTGTGTGTGTGTGTGTGTGATTGAAGTGTAGACTTTCAGCTTTATTTTAAGAGGTTCCACAAAAATATGGCATTTACCATTTAGGAATTAC
>CM075022.1:8005155-8059647 GCA_037576675.1 Pangasius sanitwongsei | reverse complement strand
TCATTACCTCATTAAAAATTATTTTTAAAATTTTTTATATATATATATATATATATATATATATATATATATATATACATATCATGATCTTAATATTACAAGGTTCTATCTGGGTGAAGAGCCATTTTGGGATATGGGCTGTCAATCTAGCAAAACTCTAAAGTACTGAAATTTGCATTTGCACTTCAACAAGCCTAACTTTAAGATTACTTCAAATTTCCATTTTCGAAATTTTGAGACAATTACAAAATACACTAGACAAACATATATAGAAACTTATTATTCCATAAGATTAAATACTATTATATAGTATATTATATATTATAATACTTGGTTTTATAAGGGTTTTTCTATTCCTATTTTTTTAACTTGAAATTTCTTTTTTTTAACAAGACTGAAGTAACAATATTATTAAATTAACAATATTAAAATACATTAGAACATATAATGTATGTTTCTGTTCAACCACACAAACATGTCTTACATGTCATGCTAGTTAAACTTCAGTCCCTGGTAACACTGGAAAATTCAGTTTATGAAGCATGTTGCATGTAGTAGTCTAATGTCTGTAATATTTAAAGTTATTGTAATTTATCTGATGCTAGCTTCCTACTACACTGCAGTCTTTCATGTGTGGCAGAATATTTATATAATATAAAACCAAGACCTGTATTTTACCTTCTGTTATACACTAGATATCTGTGATTTTGCAGATATAACTTTTAACTTTTCAAATATTACAGCAAAAACTTTGTAAAATAATAAAAAAATTAAAAAAAAAAAAAACACTACAGGAGAAGAAATCCCCCAGTGATGAAGTTTATGTGCTTAACACATTTTTGACAAAAATGCCGGATAGTACCTTATAATATTGAAGCAATGATATGCCATTACCCATTCTTAGTTTCACACAATTAAGCATTAGCATAGACACCAAAGGTAGAGAAAATGACAGCTTTACTATAAAGAAAGTATTTTTTTCTAGCAGATTAAGTTGCAGCATCTCATCATACATGGTGAATCACGCATACATGGTGAATATGGTCATATGTCCTTTTTCTTTTTACTACATTTACATAAATCATCATTACCCTGCATGTAGAGGCAATATATCAATGAATGGTGTTCCAGATGACTCAGAAGATGTGATGTATAATACTACTACTACTACTAATAATAATAATAATAATAATAATAATAATAATAATAATAGCAGCAGCAATGGACAGGAGTCCCATCCAGGATGTATGCCCAACTCGTGCCCAATGTTCCCAGGATAGGCTCAGAATCCACCCCTGATCCAAATCTGATCAAGATGAAGTGGTTACTGAAGATAAATGAATTACTGAATAAATGAAAAAGAAGAAGAAGAAGAATTTACAACTATGAAATGTGATGGTGGTTTGGATCAATCTGATTTTTCAGACAAAACAAATCTAAGATTAAAGATATTTGTTTAAATGCTGAAACACATTACTGGATTGAAAATACATATACATATCTATATTTTCAGTTCTTTGACACTCAATATTTAAAACACACCTTTTTTTCGATTTAGTAGAGTATGCTGACTATAGTGTGCATTTTGCCAGAATATTTTGCCAGCGCGCATAGAAACTGAAAATGTACAAAAGAAATGGAAAAAGCATATGCAATATTGAAATATTCATATAATATAGTGTTATAAACCTGGACAGTACACTATTTCGTTCTCTCTTCTTCATGGACAAGGAAAAGAGTCTATGAGAGCAGTAAAAGTGTCTGTTAAGATATGAGTCCAAGGTCCAAAATAGACACACACTAAATGCTCATTTGCATGTACAGTAGAGTCTCTCACCAAGTTGGAGACTGTGAGTTCACTGACTTTTCAGATTTACATAATATGCAATTACTCTAAATGGTTAATCTGTGGTTCTCAGAGACATCACTGCCACCATAAGTCATGTGCTTTCGTTTGGTCAATGCATGCAAGTCATCAGGCTGCCCCTTCATTCAGGTGACATTGATGGTAAGGAAAACAAAACAGGCAGAATATTTGGTATATAAGGTATTGGAGAAGGCTGAAATGATGATGTCCAGGAATACTGTTTTCAACATACCTGAGACGACTTTCTCTCACCATTTTCATTTTGTAGAAATCCCTATTGGCATGTTAAAGTCTATTCCAATGTTTTATTTCCTCAGTGGAAGTCTGTTAGATGACCCCTTGGAGGACAGAGGAACTGAGTCTTATGTTAACTATAGACTGACACAAATTGCCAAGAAGGTACTGAGTTCTGATGATGCAATTCCCTTCCCAGAAATGGCAAATGAAGCATATAAACATTTGTTTATAAGCACAAACAAGAGCAATTCAATATTCCAAAAAATAAACATTCAAACAGAGTACATAAGCATAAACAAGAGCTATAAAATATTTTTAAAAACATACAACAAAACAGAGTTTTATTATGTAGTAGTACTAGAAACTAACATTATTTTACTCTGCTAAACTGTCAAAGAAATCTTTTTAATTACATTGTGCTTGCTGCCCACAGAAAGATCCTCTGCCCACTGCAACTGCTGCATGTGGCCACTGGTGATGCATGAGGGAAAGTCGATGAGGGTGTGTTAAAGGCAGTACTACAACACAGTGTAGGTGAGTAGATGTCCCAGGAGGAGGATATTATGAAGAAGCAAGCCCAAGTCTGATACTGAGGTATAGTGATGATGGGAAAACTGAAGTGACGAAAATGTTGCTTCACACAGTAACATGTACACCAAGAGAAAGATAAGCTCAGCCCCCAGTAGATGGGGGAAGAATGCTACAATAGCAAACCCTTACAGCTACCAAGATTTCTGCCCATAGGTTTGTGCAAGTAACTGGCTGTAGACAGGACAAATATGCACAAAAGAAAAGGAAAAATTGGGTAAACAAGTTGGCCTCATTCAATACTCGAGACCAGGACTGAGGTAAGAATAACTGAAAAACAAAGAATTAGTCCTAACCTAGTTTCAAAGCAAACCCGTATGCAGAAGCTGACCAGCAATTTGATTAATAAAAATAAAACCATGTTGCAGTCACTGTCAACTGTCAATTTATTACAGCTGATCTTTAGCTCAGCTGGATGTGGACATGCCTCCTGACAACTCTTCAGCTCATTATGTCGCTACTTTTGTCAGAAAGTTAATATACAGACACACAAGTTTATGATATATATGATATGACTTTATGACATTCAGCCTAATACATTAACAATGTGGATCCCTTCTGACAGGTTTTGGTGAAAACTAGGGGGCCTCTGGCTTTACCTTGGAGGACTCAGCACTGCCAAGACCCCCATAATTTAAACACTGTTAGCGTTCAATTTGCAAGTGTCAAGTCAAAAATCTACAGATGGGTGACAAAGTAAAAGAAAAAAAACAACAACAACATATATTCTTTGGCCACCACAAGCCACCAGAACAGCTACTATAGACACTGCCATAGGCTCTACTGGAACTGTATTGGAGGAATGAATATTATTCTTCCAATGGATAAGTGGCTGCTCTCAAGTAGTGTTTTAAGGGTGGTGGTGGAGAGCGCCGTCTAACATGTCACTCCAAAAACTTCCATAGGTGTTCATTTGAGTTGAGATCTGGTAACTGTGAAGGCCACAGCATATGCTTTCATCATTTTCATCCTCATCAAACTATTGAGTGAGTCCTTGTGAACTATGGATGGGGGTGAGTACATCCTGGAACAGACCACTCCCATCAGGATGGAAATGCTTAATCTCCGAATAAAGATGTTCAGACAGAACAACTTCATATTGATTAGTTATAACGCTTCCCTCTAAGGGAACAAGTGGACTCAAACCATGCAAGCAAAATGACCTCCACAACATAAAAGAGCCACCAGGTTTCCCTTTAATTTGCCACCCGTCTGCAAATCAGTATTTACATTTATGAAAGAGAGCACAAAACTGTGTCTGACTAAAATAAACAAACATCTTTTTTTTCTGTGTCATGTAAAAGTGACAAGAAATAAATTGAAATATATCAACATATTGGAACTGTAATACAATAACAATAATACAAAAGAAACAGCACTATTAACAGATAAAACATACATTTAATGGATACATACATTTAATTAGTGGATAAAACATCCACTGCCCTTATCCCACCCTTCCATTATTACACAGTATGGGTCTAATATAGTTTTTTTTAAAGTACATATTTACTGTACCTTATGTTAGGTGAGAAACTATTCAGTGACCTCATGAGAAAAGCGGTTAAAATTGGGTGTTCATTAAATTAATCAGCAATATATTAATTATATAAATTGTATAAATTAAATACAAATAAATATTTAATTCTACATACACTTCAAGCCCTCTGCTTGAAGTAACTATATTGGTGCTGTATTGGCTAGGTGGCCACGCCCACCACTGTGAGTGGCACTAAAGTTCAAGTTGCTTTTTAGGCAGTGTTGAAACCAAGCTCTGAAAAGAAAGCATGCTAAATTGTATGGTCCCCTATTTAAGCAATTTAAATAATCCTTTCATATAACCTCTCACCATGCAATGTTTTAATACCGAAACTGGACCCTATGTGTCTGGTTCCACTTTTCGTTTTTGTTTCTGTAAGATCTGGGCAATATAGAAGATAAAAAATGGTTGATAATATCAAGCATGGCTTTAATGTTAGAAATTTTCAGTATTGACTTTTCTTATGCAAGCCATTTAGCATTACTGCTTCCACATCTATCCATCTACTTTGCACCTAAACACCCTAGAACAAACTTACTAAAACAAAGACCACAGCCCAAAATACTAGAAAAAATAGTGGATGTCAGATTAATCATCATCATCATCATCCTCATTATTTAATATATAGTGCCAACTATAAAAAAAAATGATTATACAATTGTGTTTTATTGAGCTAACAGAGATAAAGTTTTCTTTTCAACCTCTCTATTGTCTCTTGCACAAACATGACCATGCTCCAAAATAATGCATTTTTTGTTTGTTTGTTTGTTTGCTTGTTTGGTTAGTTGTTTTTTTTTTTTTTTTAATTTGATAAAGGATGGTGCTTGCCTTCAGCTCTATAAACATCAGCGGTGATAATTAGAAATGCTATAGATGCAGCCAATGAAAATATACTTGCAAAAATAGGCATCACACTACAGCAGACATGTCTACTGCTAGGGCACGGGTGCCAGGAAGTATAGCATTTCAGTGACTTAACAGTGACTTAACAGTAACTTAATGCTTTTTGCATTATGAAAGAAAAGAAGAAATTTGATCACCCAATTTCAACCAAAAGTAAATTATGGTAATACATAGTGCATAGATTTCGATGGTACAACAAGCTGTGCCAGCACTGATTACAGCATTCATACATCTGTTATTGACGCATCTATCATATTTTTGGCATTTGCCGATGTTCCTTTGTTGATTCGGCCCACTACTGGTATGTCACAGGACTTCTGCCTGTGTCTGCTTTTCTCTGATATTAGGAAGTGTGAATGTGGGTTCAGGATTTTGAAAAATAAAAAATAAGCCACAGAAAATGCTTGAAAGTCTCAGGTTGCCGTTGTCTTCCCTGTGCCCCATTGCCCTAAAGGCACACTGAAGTCTGAGTTCTGAATTCCTCAACCAGGGGTTTGTTTTCTCACCCCTGCTTTCTTCATAGGGACTGTGCATCTCAACGTTAAGTGTGTATATGTGGTTCCAGATTTCTCTCTATGTATATATTGAATTAACTGTGTGTGCATTTGGCCTTCTGTTCATTCCAGAACAATCTACGCCAGAGAATAGATGGCATTGACAGGTGATGTGGCCTCTGAGCTCTCATTGCCCTCCGTCTCCTCCTTATCCTTCCTGACCGTGTACTGGCCTATGAAGGAGCCGTCCTCATTGAACTGGCCATCCCCTCCCTCTCCGTAGTCTACTAGACTGTCGTCACTTTCCTTGACATTGCCGTCTAGAGAGGTCTGACTTCCCTGCAAAGGCTTGTTGTCCTCATCGCTGCTGTTGAGGTAGGAGAAAAAGATGAGTGGTTATGCTAACATCCCACTTTGCACCTCTTCCAAATCCTAACCTCATGAAATTGAATTTCAGTTTGAATAACAAGTGCTGTAAACAGAAGAGTTGACACTCCACAGAACATCTTATGCTCACAAAGCAATATTGCAGCTAGAAGAATGAAGCCTGTAAACAGAATTGTATCCACTGAATTGCACCCTTCCATTCCTACGCTTACTGCAACTAGGACAACAGGGGAAGAGTACACAGAATGGGACTATTCAAGCTGCCATACTCTTTGTTACCTTTACATTTTTCAAGCACAAAGGACAATCTGCACCAGATAGCAAAGAGACAAACCCCTATTTTTTACCTGTAGTTCAGGAGAAAAACAACAGCGCAAATGAATGAGAAATTAAAACATCTTAAAAATAAAAAATTTCAAAACTTTCAAGGTAAACAAAGGAGGTTGGGGTCAGAGAAGTAGGTGGGGTAGACCCTTTATTTATGAACTACTTGTGTGGTCTATAGAGAATGATTCTTCATGGTTCAGGCAGTATTTAGTAAATAATTAGGACACATATGTCCTTTTAATTGCATGCTGGTGCTGTTTGTGAGGAGAAAGCCTAATCATGCAAGAAGTGTAGTACTTTAGCAAAGTGCCCAAAAAAGATGCATATAAAAAACAAATGCTTATGTTAACCCAAGCATTTGCAATATTTTTTTTAATGAGTAAATTATTATTCTCATTTTGTAGAATATCAGCGGGACATGCACTTATTCACAGGAAACAATTCAGGTTACTTTTTTCCTCTATGAGAACCAATAATATTGTTAATTATGCATTCATTTAATTTGAACTTCACGTAAGCAATAAGCATTGCCTAGATACACCGTTTATTGTCATTTTTTTGCTTATGAAAATTATGATAAGGCTAGAAGACATGGTTCCTTGCTCTAACAACTCATTAGTTTCAGACACTAATACTACTAATACAGTACTGGTGACATTGTGATTAAGAGATCAGTGGAAAAGCACTGGGAATATTATTCTCATTATTCACCTGAAGTGAATTTAT
The DNA here is from genome assembly GCA_037576675.1 of Pangasius sanitwongsei. Lineage (NCBI taxonomy): Eukaryota > Metazoa > Chordata > Actinopteri > Siluriformes > Pangasiidae > Pangasius > Pangasius sanitwongsei. The sequence continues at coordinate 8,052,578 of CM075022.1, read as the reverse complement.
TAATTCCTTAATTTAAACTAGATTTAAACCATATTGGTTTGGTAACTGTACCACAATCGTCTAGCCTCCATCAAAATGAGAATCAGGCCAACCTGAAACTGCTTATCTTGAGTTTTTGTTTTAATCGATTATGAGTGATACACTAATGAAGCGCCAAGATAAATATCTTACTGTACATAAGACTTTATAGGAATAATTCAAAAACCTTATATAATATATGTTGACAATGCAATAATGGATTGCGTGCTTGAAGATTAAAAATGAACACTAAAATTATTCACGAGTATCAGGGTTAACTTACAGCCAAAGGTTAAAAGCCTCTGAGGTGAAAAAGGTGAAAAACAATCTCACTATATTTTATGATGTTAAATAATTTAATTTAGCTGATGCATTAGGGTCAAACCAGAGGTCTAACAGACAACGAGTTATGGTAAAGAATCTCAGTGAAATTCACTTTTCTCAAACAGCTTGCTCCAATACTGTATATTAAAGTTTGTTTTGAACAACATGGTAATTGATTAAAACCAAAAACTCAGAGCAGACAATGTATTAACTGGGGAGTAGGAAGTCTGTAGAAAGCAGCTGTTTCCTCTACTTTCATACCTTTTCCTTTCAAGAGACCTTCGTGGACCAAGAGGGGAAAAATGACAGGAGGGTTAAAAATAGAGGAGGGAAAACCAGTTAGAAGAAGCCACTGGAAAGGGACTGAAAATGTACTAATAGCTGAACACATATATCTATTCAACATTTTATTTTCTGTTACTTTTGTTTCCCTAACAATTTCAACAAACAAAGAGCTACACATATGTTGTTTCTGCTGATTGTGTACTGGCTGGATTGCTGGCCTGCAATAGTGAATGTAATCATACTATAACAAAATAACAGTAAAATATGATCTCTAAAACTGAAGCTAGAGATCACATTTTCACAGAACCTCGGAAAGTGAATATTTTACCATTTTGCATGCATGTTTCATAGCTTTGAGTTCATTTTGCTGCAGGCCAGATTAGAGCAATGCCACTGTTAAACTACATGCAGGAAAAACAGTATGTTTCAAGTTGTTAGTCTTGCCAGATACAAGACAACAGTCCCTCAAGGGTCTCAAACACTGGCAGATGGAAAGGCACTTTGCCCTTCACTGCTACTCCAGAAATCAATTTGACCTCTGTGTCACAGGCTTTTAAATTACAATTCTCCAACAAAAAACAAAGCAATCACTCACATACAGTAAACTGTCTTTTATGAGGAGTGATTCTGGACCTGGTAAGCTGTTTTGGTTCACAAATATTCAATGTTGCTGTTACTGTATTCTGTACTAGACTACAAGAATTCTATCATTGACAATAAGTGCATTGAATTACAGACATACTTAACAAGTGTTTGACACCCTTGAAGAACTACACCATGGATCTGGTATCAGCTGTAGCCCCTCCCATCTAGCTGACTTCCCCTTCCAGAAACAACCAATAGCCGTCATGCTCAGGCTAAGAGGGATGCTGTGTTGAAACCAAATACCTGTTTTCGTTCCTTAACAATGTTCGGTGATTGGGGGAACAAGGATTTAATTTGAGAGGGACAGAGGTGTTAGTACCAGAACTATTAATTACTTGCAACATACTGAGCGAATCATCAGAAGATATGTAATATCTAGCGATTATATTAAGATGAATGCTAAAAAGGTGATAAAACTCTCATAACTGGCTGCACTTTGTCCTTTAGTGCACTGGTTAGCTCATGATTATGACTTCCTTTGAGATGTTCCACAGAAGAAAACCACCTCTATCATAGTTTCTGCATGACGTACCTATTCATGAAGTTATAAAAATATTACGGTGGATGAACAAACAGAGTCTAGGTTAAGCCAAAAAGACATTAGAAAGCACTCCTTCACATGCTGCTAATGATTTTCTTTCATGACTATTGCTTAGAAGAAAGTCATAGATATGATTAGCGCCACACTGCAAAGGCTTGTTAGCTGCCAAACAGCACGCACACCGTCTGTGTGTTCAGACAGTATGCTACATGTTATATAATGCCAAATGGAACTTATTGTTCAGTTTTAAGTCTCAGGTCAGGCTTTTTAGAGCTGACTTCAGCAATGCCGTACCGCTCACGGCGAAGCTTGAGCTTGCCTAATGAGATTGTGGTTTTTGCAAAGCAATGCAAAGCTTTTGTTAATGTGTATATTAGATTTTGTTGATGAATATGATCTAACAGGATTGTGGTTAGTGTAAAACATTGAGTTAAAGTTTGCTGAATTAATCTTGTTATACTTTGTTGCCAATCTTTAAATTAGATTTGTTTGCAAAGTTATTTATTAGTTTTGATTAGGACATAGAACGGCATGTCCCCCTCGTGTCTCTACGTTTTCCAAGCTAACCTGAAACAGGCAAAAAAAAAAGGCACCCAGCGTCAGGAAAAACATAAATGCATGCACAATATAATATCCACAGAATCATAAGGCAGCATAGATATCAACCGGGAAAATTAATTACGATTATGTGAAGCTATTATTAAAGCAGGCCACACACTTACTGGTAATCAAATGATCCATCCTGGTCTTTGTGGTCCACAGGGTCCAAAGGGAGGTCTTTTTTGTCTCTCACTGAGGTCAATGGGAGTGAATGAGCTCAGAATTAGCAAATGAATTTCAGTTCAGCGAATCCAAATCTTTTATATACCATATTTAGTGAATTATACTGAACTGCATTGCATATATATTGTATATTGCATAGCATTCTGTGTGTTACCTGGATATTTCCCTCCTCGGCTTCTTTTGATAAAGCAAACAATGAGCAGGATGAGAATGAGGAGTGCAATAGCACACATGAGACCAATGAACCAACCCTGCGTGGCAATGTCGACTTGGTCCGTACTGTAGGCTGTCAGACAACACACACACACACACACACACACATACACATACACACATGAAAAGTGAGGAGGGATTTGGAGAGCACATGAAAGACAGAAAGAGATATTGTGCAAGAAAAAAAAAATGAAACTGAAGTTTCTGACATTGAACCACACATATAATTTCAAGCTAAATGAATTACTCACCACCATTTTCCTGTGATTTATGACCAAAAAACCAAAAATTGAGTCTTTAATGAATCTCTTTATGTTTTAGTAGGCAGAGCCTTCACTGACAACTACGCTTTATCAAAAACACATTAGCAATAAGAAGAGTGCATTAGGACCTGCATTATCAAACCCTGATCTGTGTTAACAGAATTAGTCCAGAAATCACATTCTCTCCAGATTTCTGAGGAAAAAAAAAAACTCACACACACCAAATGAAGAAAACACTTCCTTGCTAATTCATGCATTCTACCACTACCCCATTCAAATAACCGTATCCTGTCGGCCTAAATGTAGTCCTTAACTATATATGGGCCCATGCTTCTTACTGCTACTACAGTTTGTGTTTTGTAATCTTGAATGTAATCTTGACTGTCCCTGAATCAGTAATGTGTTTGTGTGTTTGTGGCATATTATGCTAAGAAAGGGATATAACGCTACTCTGAACCAGACACTCAATATCATAAACCAGTCCAAGCCAGAGGGGAAAACAAGTCTGAGGGAGAAATTGAGGATCGATATCATATTCCGCATGTTATTACACAAGATGACATTGATGATTTCATTTGGCTTACCACACCCAAGGCACACAAGCATTCCAGGATTACAGCATCCTATTAAAAAACTACTATGCACTTTTTGATTTTTAGTACTGCACTAAAAACCACCACAATCAATATAACCTGGTTGTATTTCCAAAAGCAAAGAAGCAAAGAGGCCTAGCTGAATGAAACTTTAAAAGTGACCTTTATAACATACTTCAACTTTTAACTTCACAGTAGAAGGAAAGGTAAACAGTATTCACTTTGAATTGTGATTGATTGTAATTATTACTTTTGAATGGCTTTGACTTTGGGCTGTTAAAAGTGTACATCCCAGGATAATGTCACTGTGCAAAATATTACACTTTATTTAGGCTTCAGCTTGTTGCAACTACAACTGCCAATAGCACAAAATGAAACCATTTTCAGAAGTCAGCTGTTCCTAATATCCATATACTTGTTGAACAGACATTGAAATAGGTAAACCCAGCAGTGCATCCTTTATACACCAGCCCTCACCTCCACTGGTCTCGAAGGTGACATACTCGCTGGTGATGCTGGGCTGTTCGTGGGAATACACACGGAGCCGGTACTTGGCTCCAGCTATCAACCCAGCCAGCTTAATGGGGGGTTCATGTTTGAACAGCACACTTTTCATAGACCCATTACCTTAGGAGGAGACGTAAGACAAATGTCCGTGAATCCAGGACAGAGCAACCTGCCAAAAAACATGACTGGAAGCAGCCTTCACTTCCATGACATGGAAGGTGCTGTGGATGTATTGAGACTAGAAGGTGAAAGTGCTCATACTGTATGTCAATGAAGTATTAAGACTAATCAATTGAGGACTTTCAAAAGTGTCTAAAGAAGTCTAAAGAAGGCACAGTCTAAAAGAAATTTCCCACCAGACAGTGTGGCACGGCACAGCATGGTGACAAATTTGAATTCAGAACGATCTATATCCATATACAAAGCCAAGTGTGCCAATGGTTTAGACTGCATTCACAACGCTGTTATGAGCAAACACTGAATTGAAGGATTTTTTTTTTTGGAAATTTTAGTAAGCAACAAGAAAGCATTACTGTAAATAAATAAAAATGAATTTGAAACATTAAATTGTATTATAAAATTGTGATATATTGACTAAACCATAGAGAGAAAGGATATTTTCAAAAAGAAGGAAACTTTGGCAGACAATTACTATACTAATGAGCCATATTGAGACATCAGAACAATTGGGTGAAGAGTGCATTTGAGTAATTGTTGACCTGCTCTACGTGTAACTCAACTTGTACGTCCTGGGAAGTAAAACTCAGCAATGTTATCTAAGTACAGAAATTGGAAACAATTTCTCATTTATCAATCTTAGTCAAGTTTTGTATGAATGTTCCCATAGGCTAAACCAAACAAAATATTCCAAGTATATTCCAAAATGTAAATTACCAAGCATGTTCACAGCACAGCTGATTTACATTTAGCTACAAAACTCCATAAAAGGCACAAACCTCATCAAGAGCTAAAAATGACAAAATGACAACTAAACGGTGAAAGCCTTTAATGCCTCCTAGGATGAAGTGTGCTACTGTGCTTGGATTGTTCTTTATCAGGTCATTAATCTAAAATTCACTAGCTGCACAAAATTGTCATTTAATTTGTGCATGCAACTGAACTACATTAACTTTTTAAACTTACTAAGACTTAGTCTTAGACTGTCAATCAAGGCTCACATTAGTAAGTCTCCTTATATGTAAATTTACACAAATTCAGAAGCCCTTGTAGAATACACGTTTTTCTGAACTAAATGGATTTACATGAATACTAAATTTCTCATGTAAATTTATGAATAAAATAGTTTATATCAAGGTCGATAAGTGAAGCCCTTTGACAAAATAGAGGATCACGGATAATTTACCACTTGCCACACTGTCTGGTGGAAAAGCATATGTGTCTATAGAAAGTGGTATAATGAAAGAAAAATGTATTCCTTTCCTTGCAAGGTACATTAAAATAATTTTGGGGGAAAAATACAATAATATATTTGATTCTGAGCCAGTACTGCCAATTAGGGGTTGATAGAAACAACTGAGCAACAGTCTCAAACGTCTACAGACCTTTTCTTATCTTGAATTAAAATGCACACCACCATCACATTATGCCTTCTCAGAGAAAAGCCAAGCTAGCATAATGCTGTTAAGAGCATGAGCATTACTCGGGTGGTATTCCAGAAGCTGGTGACAGCATGCAACATACTAAAATAAGAAGCAGTCACACACTGCTTGTCAAGAATTCAGCCATTTCCACTCCCTGAATTTTACCACAGCACATGCCTTTTCTGTGAAGAACCATAGCAGCAATAAAATATGGCTTTAGTGTGATGGTTAGCTAAAGCTACAAGGTGAACCAAACTGAGGATATTTGCTCAACATCTTTATAGAAATCATAATAATTAGTCCCACAGAAACTTAAAGACATAGTGGCCCATCATTTGTAGCTTTAGCTTTTTGAAAAAAAAAAAAAAACCTAATGGTTTTTTTTTTTCCAGAAAAACTGATGGGCATGCTGAATGGGGGAAGAAAAAGAAATCTGCATGCCTGTGGGCCAGTACAGACTCCATCAAAATGAGATTTTCTTGGTTGTCTTCAAGAGCATATTAATGTACAGAGAACGCATAATGAATTTAAAAGCAGTATATAATGTGTTAGATTTTTGTTCGAGGTACAAACTACAACAAATCAAAGTAACGCCAGACAAGCAATCCTCCTGTCCACCTTTACACGCCACTTCACAGTATGGCACACACACAGAGCATGCGGCAGCCAGCTACTTCACAGCACCAGAGCGAGGGAGAGAGACAGAAGTAGGCCCGTCAATTGTCTAATTACATATTCTGTTTTGTGAGTGGAGAAATCTGCAGAGGTTACTTTACAACGTGTGTGTGTGTGTGTGTGTGTGTGTGATATCATACAGTGCCATGATATCTAATCTATCCACTACTCCTCCCCACAAAACACAGGTTCATATTCATATTTTGTACAGTCTACTCAGATGAAACCACTGGCGTACATTTACACTGTCTCAGAGTGTGATTGCATCACCATGCCCTCATATACATGTTTCAAGGTCGAGACTGTGATTCTGATAGCCCCCTTGAGATAAAGTTGGGTAGAAAACATTAACCCCTTCATTATCCCTCTCCCCTAAAAGACAGAAGAGGAATACAGTAGAGGCCTAGCTTGCGCATTAGATGCCAGCCAAGCTCTTGCAGTTTGCTCACTAGGTAAGAACTGTGAGCCAAGCTAAGCAGCAGTGAGGCAGCCATACAAAGAAATATTAGCATAAAAGGCACATGGGGTGGAGGTAGACAATCAGATTCAAATGGTAGAGAAAAATATAGACATGTGAAGAAGGAAAGACCAAGAGAGAAAGAGGATAGAGAGAGAGAGTGAGACAAAGGGAGACTGTTATCCACCATCAGCTACTTAATACATAGCTCCTGAATCGCCCGCATAAATGCAGTGAGACTTTTGTGTAACAAGAAAGAGCTTTAATTAAATGTCACATGCGAATCCCAAAGTGCTACACGAAAAAGGGCATGACTAAAACTAGGGATATAGTTACAAGCATTAAATCTGTAAATTAGGCAGAAATGTAAAATGGTCGTTAGCCACATAACAAAGGAAGAGGAAATTTTCGTCAGAGAGAAATGTTTCGAGTGGTGATCTCTAGGCATTTGGTATAATCAAGATTCTGTCTTTTGAGTCATTTTACTCCCTACTCACTCAAAATAAGAGGTTCTTTTTATTACTATTTGTCTCTTTCTCTCATTCTCTTCTTTCCTCTTAATTACACTCTCTTTGTCACAAATTTACTCAAATCTCTCCCTGTTCCTGCGAGCCACCAGAAAGAATAGGAGCTTCATAAAGGGAACTTTAAGGACTCGCGAGGACACAAACCCAAAGCCCAATGAAATGACTAAGACAGGCTCATTTCATCTCTCAGAGATGGCAGATGAAACAGAGCACTGCTGCTTTGTTCTTTCTAAAGTGCATGGATGGAATATCTATAAGGGTCATTGTACAAGAAAGTACATAGCATGAAGAGTAGCACTGCTCATAGCTGTTAGATATGATAAATGGTCCATTATTCTGTACAATATCTAAGCTATCACAGAACAAAAGGAGCTGGAATTCACAGCAATATCTGTGACTAAGCATATCTCTGCAGTAAACTCAGATCATCTCAAGTTCTTCAGATGATCTTGGTCTTGATTTATGTCCTAGCAAGCCCAGTCGAAAGCACAGAGTTTCCCTTCATAAGCTCTCAGTGGGAAAATCTGGGTCTTACTGTCCAGTGTGAACTCTAGCACAAACTCGCTGCTGTCAACCGGGAAGTTGTGCTTCCAGCTGACGTTAGCATAGTCACTGTTAGCATCCACGGTCAGATTCCAGATCTTTACATGCGGGGCTAAGCAGAACAGGTGGGAGAGGAGTACATTTCACAAATTTCAACCACTGGAGGAAAGTGACAAGAGCTAATACTTACTACACCAGCATGTTAGAGCCACACCACTTTAATACCATTTTGTTATAATTTCTGCCTTTAATATGATGAAGGTCCTTCTAAAGCTGCTTCATCACATTCTGTAGAGACTGTCTTTTAATCTCATAAGGGAATAACAAGCTAATTGGATGCCACAGTCAATACAAATAATTATTATATGTCAATCCTAATTTGGGGAAAATGTCTTTTTTAAGGGCAAAGGTCAACTCTCAGTCAAGCCGCTTGTCAAAAATGGGCACTTAAGGCATCCATATAATGAATACTTCATCCGAAATGTCCAACTTAGTTCAGTCAGCTATAAATGCGATTGAATTAACTGCCTTCTACTTTTACATTGACTTTTTATACCGAAGTCTGTGCAAATACCCGGCATGAAAGGCAGGGTGGGGTGGGTTGTAGTGGTGGTGGTAGTACTGGTAGTGGTAGTTGTAGTTGTAGTAGTTGTTGTTGTTGGAGTAGTTGGAGCAGGAGTAGTGGGAGTGGCATCAGTTGTAGGGGCAATGGTGGTAGTTGTTGAGGTTGTAATGGTGGTACTTGGGATGGTAGGTGGGGAAAAGGGGGGAAGAGGAGTTGCAAAGGCATCCAAGGCATCTGTAGAATCGATTACTGAGAGAGGAAGAGAGCAGCAGTTAAGCATATCGAAATGTAGTTAGCAGCATAAAAGACACACAAGCAGAGATCACAAGAGAATGACCATGAACTACAATGCTGGAAAGAATTCCCACAACTATAATTTTGAAATTCTTCTATTTCTGCCATACAATATAAATTGTGAGGAAGCTTCTCTCTCACAATGAAATTCCACATACAATGGATATAAAAAGTCTACACACCCCTGTCAAAATGTCAGGTTTTTGTGAAGTAAAAGAATGATACTAAGATAAATCACATGCCTAAACTAATACTTTGTTGAAGCATCTTTTGATTTTATTACAGCAGTCAGTCTTTTTGCGTAAGAGTCTGTCAGCATGGCACAATTTGACTTGGCAATATTTTCCCACTCTTTCTTTCAAAAACATTCTAGATCCAGCAAATTGTAAGGGCATCTCCTGTGCACAGCCCACTTCAGGTCACCCCACAGATATTTAGTTGGATTCAGGTCTGGGCTCTGGCTAGGCCATTCAAAAACACTGATCTTCTTTTAGTTAAGCTATCCCTTTGTTGATTTGGATGTATGCTTTGGGTCATTGTCATGCTGAAAGGTAAAATTCCTTTTCTTCTTCAGCTTACTAGCAGGTTTTGCATGAAAATCAGCTATTCATGATTCCCTCCACCTTGATAAAACCCACAGTTCTGGCTGAAGAAAAGCAGCCCTGAATCATGATGCTGCCACCACCATGCTTCACTGTGGGCATGGTGTTCTTCTGGTGATGTTAATTTTTTGCGCCAAACATACCTTTTGGAATTATGGAATTATTATACATTTTTTTATTACACCTTACCAGCCTCCCTGGTAAGGGACATCCTATTCTTGGTAATGTCATTGTGCTGCTCCATGTTTTGGAAATTTTATACCCCTCTCCTGATCGATTCCTTTCAACAAGTGAGATACCATGCTTGCTTTGTAAGCTCTTTGCAGACCATGGCTTCAGCAGTCGGATGAAACCAGTAAGATGTCAAGAAAATCCTACAGAAATAGCTGATCATTATTTGGGGAGAATCAGAATAATTTCATTGATGACAGCTGTATGATAATTACTTTTGAACATGAGATAGAATGTGATTGGTTCATTCTGATCACAGCCACATCTCCAACTATAAAAGGGCATGCACACTTATGCAATCAAGCTATTGTAACTTTTTTATTTTTCCTGTCTTTTCCTTAAGATTTTTCTGATTGTTTTTCACTTAATGTTTATGTGTTGTAATTTCCCAGTGAGGGTGGAAAAAGTTCTGACATGCTTTATCTTGGTTTCATATTTTTCATCCCAAAAACCTACCATTTTAACAGGAGTGTGTAGACTTTTTATATCCACTGTATTTACTTATAACTAGAATTAAGACAGAGATTCAGTTAATTACAAAGCATTTGGAATTGCATACTGGCAGCAGATTACACACTTTCCATTCATTTAGGATTAGATGAGTGGATTTCAGTTCCAGTTCTGGAGACCCCCAGCTCTGCTCTTGATATTTTTGTTAATAGAGTCATGTCTATTAGCCTTTATGCATCATAAATATACTTCAAATTACTGACAACATAATTCAATGTGATATTAATATGCTGTATTTTGAAATTTATATTTAAAATATACACTCACTGGCCATTGTTTTAGGAACACCTGTGCCCCTGCTCATTCATGTAGTTATCCAATCATGTGGCAGTAGCGCAGTGCATAAAATCATGCAGATACAGGTCAAGAGCTTCAGTTAATGTTCACATCAAACAGAATGGGGAAAAATGTGAACTGTGTAATTTTGACTGTGGCATGATTTTTGGTGCCAGACGTGTTGGTTTGAGTATTTCAGAATTTGCTAGTCTCCTGGGATTTTAATGCGCAACAGTCTCAACAATTTACACAGAATGGTACAAAAACAAATACATCCAGTGAGCAGCAGTTCTGCCAGCAGAAATGCGATGATGATGAGTGTCATCAGAGAATAGTGGCCAGACTGGTTTGACCTAACTCAAATAACACCGCTGTACAACTGTGGTAAGCTGAAAAGCATTTCAGAACACACAAAATGCTAGGCTTGTGCGATAAACAAAATGATCATCCCTACACAATATTACATTGCCACGATATCCAGTGACATTTATTACCAATTATATTATTATTACATTATTATATTTCCAAACCTTCCCTTTATGCATTTTCCATAGGCGCTCTGCAAAAAGCACTGGAGTGTTATAGTACAAGTTATCACTCAAACATGAGTAAAAAAAGAGCAGTCTTTATCTTCCCAATAAAAAGAGAAATGAGCCAAGTGACTTATAAATCTGGAGTGATTTGCACAGGTGTTTTGAACTCTACAATTAACATACACTTCCTGGAAGTCCCACCCCTTTCCCTGATCTCACGTGCTCTTGTCTCACGTGGAGATGCTCGTGCAGGCAGGTAAATAGAGAATATTTTAAGTTCATTAATGTGAAATAAAATCCATCAGTGTATGTTCAACATAGCTAACTTTAGACAAGTATATACTTAAGAGTGGTTTCCTATGTTTATTAAGGATGCCACCAACAGAGAGAAAACAATGAAGATTTTGACTTAAAAATATTAAATATATTTATAATGAAGTGTCAAATTTAACACTTTAAAAATAATGCCAATGTTGATGATAATTAGACAGTGATTATACAGGATTATATTGAATTGTGTTGCGATTTTTTAACTGTTAACTACATATTACTGCAGAATCACTTAAAATTCAGCTCAGATTTTGCGATTCACCACAGTTCTTGACTACATAACTGATAATATTATTACTCTTCCCCTACTCGCCTTAATCCAGAAATGGTGGAAATGCTTGTCTTGTTTTCTTGTCTTTTTCAGGTTAACAGTTCTGGACAATTAAATCATTTATTGAGATATTTTAAAACAGAAAAATCACGATCAGGAAAAAAAATCTATGTCGCACAAGCCTGCACTGAATGTTGTGGCGAATAGGCTACAAAGCAAAAGACTGCATTGGGTTCAACTCCTATCAGCCAAGAACAGGAAGCTAAGTCTATACAGGTGGGCACAGGCTCACCGAAACAGGGCAGTTGAACATTGGAAAAACATCCCATCTTAGGCTGGGCTGTAGCCCATGTCACATACTTATTTGGAGACATGGGAGTGCTCTGCTCTGCTTTTACATGACGCACAGAAGGCAACCTCAGAGTCTGGAGAAGAGCTGATATTTCGGTTTTGTTTGTCCAGACGCTCAACCTATTGACACTGTACAATAAGGCACTGCTGTTGGTGAATGCAGCTGAATTTTTTGTCTGAGAAGTTTATCTATTATTGCATATGCTATTGTAGTATATAATATATGTGCTACAGAATATATTGGATTTCCACTTCACTACATGTTACAAAGCTTTAGATAAAAATACAGAAATGTATCAGTTTTAAACATTGAGGAATGTAGACCAGCAACCTTCACTTATACCAGTGCAACACACACTACCATGTACATATACACTGTGTTGAGAATAGTTTTTTTTTTATTTATTCTAGCACATGCATGATCATATGCTTTGAACCATACAGTAAACAGGCAGTATAAAACAGCCTACCTGTTTTAATCTATCAGCTGTAAATTATATTTATATGACATATACATCAATTAATATAGTGTACTGTACTTAATACAATTCATTTTAGTGTATTGTTAGTGCATTTGAATCTTTTTTTTTTTTATCATTACCAATACCAAAGAATCATGATAGAAATACTGCTCAACATATTAGACAGTGATATTGCATTTTTTTTCATAAAGGAGAGTAGGGGTCCCTACAGGCCTGTAACCGAAAGTGATCTAAGAGACAAATGTTGCTAAAGTTAGCGTGGCATGAGTGTATTTTGAAAGAAAAGCAACATCAGATATGGGGTGTGGCAGACTCAAGGGTAACTTCATTTTAGTTGTTCGAGAATCACATGAACTGATGCAACACTGCCACCAAGTGGTGATATTGTTTAAAAGTTCATTCCTCATTGGATAATATAGTTGTGGGAAATCCATCATGTAAAGCATGTCCACCACCATAAACTGTACCATATTGCAACCATATTGCAGAAGGGGGCTAAGCATCTCTGTACACAATATTAACGAAATTAATGAAAATATAGTAAATAACACATCGTTGAAAAGAGAATAGACAGCCTTACTCTTTCACATCTTCACCTAGTGAAATCCTTCAAAATAATGCAACATCACAGAACCGCACCTTTCCCTGTATTAATCCATGCAAACGCAGCCACAGAGAATAAGCGTTAAAGCAAAGCTCAACAATTCTGACATCTAGAGCCGATCAGCAGGCAAAATGTGAAATGTGTATGATGGTTAAGAACAGCCAGCAGGATACGAAACTGCATAAACACCAAGGTTATGCCTATCAGAGGATGTCCCTCTGAGCTCAGTACTATTTACCAAATCATTATGCTTTCTAAAAAAAAAAATACAGTGGATGTGGGCTCTGCATTCCCAATGACCAGTCAGCAAGCAGCTCAGTGCATTCTTACCTGTAAGATACCCTGGAGTAACAAAACATACAGCTAACTATAACAGATCAAAATGAAATAAAAGCATAGTGGTAAAAGCACAAGCATTGATGGTACATGGATTAAGCAGTGAATGAATGAATGATTCCTAAACTTCTTACTTAAAGGAAGTTGTAGGACGCATGCTCAGATATTAAGCTGATGATCTTCAAGGCCTTTGAAGCAAAGCAATGTTCTGAATGAGTACGATTTAAGTCTTTCAGAACAGCATTAAACCTTGAATACTCCTGCGTGGTATTTGTGGTTGTATAACATTGCTGGAGACACTTAGCTCAGCAGTAATACCCAACAGCTCTCTGCTTCTCAGACAGTCATGTCGCAATGTAAAACCCTTATAAGGACCACTCATTCATGAAGGCATCAGTTTCCTGCATGCTTGAGTGTGAAATGAGAAGAGCATGCCGGGATAGGCCACATGAGACATGTGACAGTAAGGGACTCCATGATAACGGTGCTCTCAGGGATCAGGGGTCAACTGATAAGAAATTAAAAGTAAGAGGTAAAAGAAAACTCTTAGTTACCTGATAACAAATCTAGAACCTATACACATATATAGGCTACATCCTAATAAAAACAGCCTCACTGATGAACATAACACCACCAACATAACACCACCAAACAAGTATAGTGTTAGTAAGTGGTAACAGCCGTGCAGTGAATGTTTCCCATCCCTGAAAGCACATAGTGATATGGACAGAAAAATAAGGGTGGACACACAAACTGAAAGATAGCCATCATAGTAGCCAGTGCAGTTAAGACCACTTCATTAAAGTGAACATATTAATGTGGACCACTGTGCCACACCAACATGTACACATCGATGTGTAAGTCATCAGCATTTTTCATACTCATGTCTTTGATGATTTAAGCATAATGGACTGTATTCAGAGTTGAGTTAAAGACTACATACATCTCAGAATTATCTATATTTGCTTTTGGCCTTAAAAAGATGAGTATCTCAGTTATTCTCTAGCATCCGTTATGATAAACTTAAGTACACAGCACCACTGCCTGACAAGATGTTGTAACTACAATATTTCAACTTGAAATTCAAACTCAACCTCAAGGTTTGTTCTTTATGCAGCCTCAGGGAGTTTTTCCTTGTCTGTTGTCGCCTCTGAGCTCTGAATCTACCTGGAGTTCTGAAAAGCAGCTTTTGACAATGTCTATTGTTAAAAGTGCTATACAAATAATATTGAATCAAAATAATAATTATGAAAAAAATTCTTATAATCACACTTCTGCTATAGCTCACACCAGCTTCAGGCTTTCTAGCATTGCTGGTACCAAACAGCACTGCATGCTCATTTGATATCTCTGAATTTTATTTGTATATTATCTGTATGTATTTCAACTGGTTATTATATTAATTATTCAATTAATTATTATTTTTTTTAAATGAATCTCTTTTATGCTACATAATGCTGCAATTGACAGGATATTAAAAATGAATGGCACATTAAATTTAGGCTCCTGTATAGCAAATGTCTGAACTTTCCCCTTGTATTTATTGGTGTACTTTTGAACTTCAGCATCATCAGCTCTATATACAGCCCAAAGAACGCTGTGATTGTACAGCCATAGTGGTGTTGATGTACTGTGAATAAAGCAAGCAAAATTTATAACATAGGTCAGAATTTTCCTTGTTATCTGGTTACAACTGCACTGTGCAAGAAGGGAAAAGAGGGAGACAAGCAGAAAGACAGAAAGGCAAATTGACAGGCCATTCCTCATTACCTACACCTGTAGGGTCAGTACCTGAAGTCAGAAAGTCTTCTTTTCATAGACCGAGGGAGAGACAGACAAGAGAGGAAGGAGGAAGGGGACAGGTCAGAGCATACTGAGAAAACACAGAAGTCAAGAGGCAAGCAGCACAAAAACGAAAGGATAGAAAAAGAGAGAGAGAGACAGAGAGGATTCTCACAAAGAAGACAGGAAGACAGGAAAATGACAGACAGAACCACAGAAAAGAATGCTGGGTGATTGTGCTCTCAGCCGCCGTCCATTCACTGATCCTAACAACAGTCAACAATGGTGATTGACCTGAGCAAACCTAGATGACGTCAGCTTTCAGTGAAAGGCATTCTTCATACTGTTTTAGCATTACAAAACAAGCTTCTGTTCCGTGAAAACGAGAGCGAAGCTGCCTCGAGAGAGATCTCTTACACACTTTCCTCGCTCTCGCCTAATTCTCTGTTTACACAGGCTGATGCACTCACTCTTATGAATGTGAGTCTGTGACAGTGAGTCTGTGCTCCAGTACTGAAATTTAATATAGTTTCATAGCAGGATTAGTTTCTTAAAATGTAAAAAGGAGTGTAGGAACATGGATTAACTTTTTTTCTCACTGAGAAACTGTCAAAAATCAAGTGTAAAGTAGTAAAAATATTACAAACTGTATTTACTTGTGATTACACAACGATTTGTAACTTGATTTGTGTGCATGCTGTACTTTCTTGAAGCTCCCACTAACCCCTGCGAAATAACTTCCCAAGTTTATTGCTACTGATAACAAAGATTTGTCATTCCACACTCACAACATGTAGTAAGCGGCATATGCTGTGCGTGTGACGGCTCACCTTCATTGGCAAAGTGAGGCGACTCCTCAGCATAGACCTCACCAGAGCCGACCTGCGTCCGAGCAGACAGGTAGAACTTGTAGCGGGTCAAGCGGTCAGGTAAGCGCATGGTGTACTCTGTCTCATTAGGGAAGAAGCTCAGGATCTGTAGATTGCCCTCCTGCGTCCCATTCACTTGAAAACACAAAAAGTGATTTGACAATTTTGACAAAATTGGTGTAGGCATGTTAACTGTCAAGTCTGAATTATCTTTAGTTTACAGTAGCAAAATTTCCTTACTTCGCACATCCTTACTTGTAAATTAAGAAACCACTAAGGCTTATAATGTGACAATTAAGTTATTGTTCTGTTATTTTTTATAGTTACAGTACTGTGCAAAAGTCTTAGACACCCTAGTTTTTTAGTACAAACTTTGTTATAGATTTTTATTTTATCTATAAAAAAATACTTCTACATTATTGATTCAGTACAAAAAGATTTTAGATTTCCAAACATTAGTTTTCCAGCACAAAATTAAATGTTACAGAAAAATGCTTCTATGTCAGTAAAGAAAGCAGCAGATTACATAAGAGACAAAAAACATAACGAAGGCTGCTGGGTTTTACTGCAAAAAAATAAGAAGCGAGTGCGACAGTCAGAGTCTCCAGAAGAACTGTGGCTGCTTCTGCAAGATGCTCAGTAACACTTACAGCTCATTTCCTTATAAAACTGCACACACTGCACCTGAGACTGCTCTTTTTTTTTTAAAGCGAAGGATTGTCACACCAAATATTTACTTTATTTCATTTATCACAGTTTACTGCTCTTCATAGTATTTTTTTTTATGTAGAAACATTTAATTTAATTATTTTTGAAGGCATCTTTGTTCTACAGCATTTCTTTGCATGTGCCTAAGACTTTTGCACAGTACTGTATGGCTGTGAAAAGTAGATATTTTGTGTTTTAGCTCTTGGGATAGCTTGACTGCTTGAGAGTTCGAGCTTACTTGAGGTTTTTATGCCCTTAATAACGTAATCAGGTAAAAGTGTGGATGATTTTGAGTCATTAGACACTCTCTTGGGACATGTCTGACATCAAATAAAATAACTAGAGCTTGTCAACAATGGTACAAAGTTTTGAGCTCACTAATAAAGACAATTACTTATTCACGCTTGCAGTAATAATTAGGCTATATTTTAAGTGGCACCATTAAATACACCATTACACGAAAACACCATCAAACACTGAGTAAACTGAGTTTTGAAGATTAGCTATAAATTAGTGGCAAATTATTTATTTATTCATTCATTTATTTATTTCATTTTAGCAATTAGATGTATATTTTGATTAGATTAAACAATTTAACATGAATATAAATTTATAGTAGGACTTGAACTAAAAGAAGTACTGATTCTTATACTGGCCATATACTGGAGCAGTCAATAATATAAACATTTCCTGGATGACACTGACTTTTCAGATTAGAAGTTTAGAGATTAGAAGATTAGAGCTAACCTGTCTTGTATTGGAGTGTGTATCCGATCAGAATGCCATTTGGCTCTAGAGGCTTATTCCACTCTAGGCGAATGGTGCTGCTGTCCCTCTGGACAATCCTGAAGAACTTAGGAGCCCCTGGCACTATTGAGCAGTCAGAAAAAGAGTTCATGATTCATTTGTAAAATTTAGGATTCAAGATAAATCAGTTGGTAAATCAGTCCTTTCATTTTAAAAAGAAATAAAAATAAAAACAAAGGGAAAGTATCAAGAAATGTCCTACAGCCTTCCTTGGTCTGAAACTCCACAGTGTTGCTGTGTGGTCCCTCAAATTTGTTGTTGGCCACCACCATGTACATCTTGTATTTGCTGTAAGGGACGAGGTCCATTAGGACGCCACTGTTCTGAGACACATCGCTGAAGAAACCTTTTGTTTTCTTGTCCTTATTCACCTTCAAGTCTTTCACCAAGCTGGCCTCCCTCCAGTAATATAGCTAACAGAGTGGACAAGAAAAGTGAATAAAGATTATAGGCCTCTTTAGTTATATAGACGTGTATTGGTAGCAAACATACCATAGACGCAATTGATTGTACACACTGCCACATTAAATGCACTCATCGGACATTAATCCATCTCAAGCAGGTGCAGTAGGCCCTGAGCCATTTCAAACTATAGCTCATATACTTTGATTAGAGGTGGAACAATACAACTTTTTCTTTCCTGATACCAAAAATAAATAAATAATAAATAAACACTCTCCTATTTTATCCAGACGTATCTGCTGAATATCGTATCTGTTACATCTCTAACACTGATGTGACAGATTATAAAGTAGCAATGCTGGGCACTCTTTCTTTTAGCTCCAGTGCAATGATGGACATGGAGGTCATATCCTCTTCATGGATGACAGTAAGGAAGGTAAGAACTCACCCTGTACTCTTTAAACTCTCCATTAATGGATTTCGCCTCAACAGGGATCCAGTTTATATTCACTTTATTGCTGTTTAACTTTGATACCCTGAGGTCTCCAGGTGCCTCCGTAGGCCCTGACAGAAAAGTGCAAAATATTGAAGCATGTGGAATACCAAGCACATAGAGGTTAACATAATCCAAATGCAGGTACTTACTGTCCTCCCCTGAGTAGCCAATCACTATGTTTGACTCAGGGCCTGGACCAAAGTCGTTGACTGCCTGGATCTTGATCTCATAGGGGACATAAGTATTTGTATCAACAACCACATGCTTCGTATTGGTAGTGGTGATGTTATTCCACTCCTCCTCCAAGTCCTTCCTCCTCCAGGAGACCACATAACGTAGATCAGGACCATTCCTTTGGTTATCAAGTAGGGGCTGTGATCACAGATGCATATATTAGTTTAAAGAAAGAGTCATTGCAGGAAATAGCTAAGCTTAGTTACATATTTTATATAGGTATTATAAAAGTTAAGTGACATACACAAAGTTTCTGTAGAAACAAGATGCTTCAGACAAAAGTCCACTGGTTTCACCTCCTACAGCTTTAGAAACACTTTGTTTGCACAGCTGAGGAAGGACAGCTACTCAAACAACTAGATACTTGAATTGTATTCTGTTTCACTTGTAAGTCGTTTTAGACAAAAGCCGGTGCCAAAGGAATTAAATATATGTACACAAAACTACTATAAAGAGTAAATTTTGTGTGTTTCCATTAACAATGTTTCTGCTGTTAATGACTGTGAGATAAGGAGGAACATAAAATATATTGAATAAAAGATAACCGTTCTCCAGTTGTAATGCTATAAAAATCAAAATAGGTGGTGTGTTTTAATGGGATAAACAGAAGACGAAGGTTAAACTAGAATGAAATTACATCAGTAATCACCTGCCAAGTGATCTCCATGTTGGTTTTCCTGGTACCCCACCCTTTAAGGCCACTGGGATAAACATAAGGAGCTAAAAACAGAAAGCTACACATTAGCATCCTACTAATAGTTTACCAACAGAAAAATTTCTATAAACTAATTTTTCTAAATTATTCACTACATAATTGTATTAGAGATCATATTTTAGGTCATTTCAACCCCCAAAAAGTCTCACCTTATTTTATTTTAAGTCCCACATTATTTACTAACTATGATAAATTTGATAAATAAGATTTTAACAACAGTGAGCAATATAAACCTGGGTTCACCAACAGCTCCTGGGAATTTGAGGGGTTAAAATAAATGTGTTCAAAATGATTTTAGTCCTCATCACATGACCTACATCTATTATCTGCTCTATCAATGCCTACACACACCTAACCTCAACAAGTATGTGAAAGTGTTTTGTGCATCTGTAAATATTGCTAGAAATATGAAAGTCAGCCCTCTTAACTACACTGTATTTGACAAACATATTGCTGAATAAATGTGATGTTGCAGTCATATTGATAAGAGCAGTGGAACAGGAACAGTAACATTTTCTCTTTTAAAAATAGTTTCCCCTTTGCCCTCAGTCACTTACGTGCTCCGCTGGTCTGGTAGCGGGCTGATGGCCGGCTTGGTCGGCTCTGACCCACACTGTTGATTGCGATCACTCTGAACTGGTAGTTCACAAACGGAGACAGATTCAGGCTCACAGAGTTCTGATCACCTGCGTAACTGGACAGATTTTGCCATTCGCCTGGTCTCCACCGGTCCTCTTCATACTGAACAAGGAATTCTGCAAAGATGGGGTGTCCCAAATTCTTAGATTGTTAGATATTCAAGTAATATCTGAATATCCACATGATATATTTCTGTATTTGTGTGTCAGGAGTAATGACGGAATCGTACGTGTAATAGGACTGTTATTGTCATTGCCAGGGATCCAGGTGAGCCGGACAGAGCGTGCTGAAAGATCAGACAGCTCCAGATCCTGAGGAGGATCAGGACGATCTGGAGGAAACACAGGACAAATGTGAGCAAAATCATCACATTTTAGTTTCTATGTCATCTTTCCAAAGGGTACAGTTAATAAAGTCGGTATCTGAATTATTACTACCAATAAGCAGAGCTTGAAATTAACACCTATACATCTGCCAAAAGTTAGCATAATTTCCAGTAGCAGGAAATTCACCAGCCAGGTTGATGGGTTTGATAACCTTACTATGTTGGTCATAAATAAATAAATAAATCAGTGTTATAAAGGGACTGAACCTATAATATCAATGAAACGTTGTGTGTATGGCCTGTGTAAGCCCCGGCTGAAAGCTAACACTTTCAATGCTCTAGAAAAAATGCAGTAAAATTTATCATGCTTGTAATATATTTGCACACACAAATACATGCACAGTGTTCTTGCAGAAATACAGTGCTACAGGCTACTAACTTTAGAAAGAAAAACTAGCAAAAGTGTCTGGTCACAGCAGCTGATGGAATTTGTAATATACAATTAGGTCCATAGATTTTTGGACATTGACAAAGTTATTGTTGTTTCATCTGTCTAGCACAGTATCTTGGATAATTAAATAATCAAGATAAGCTCAAAGTGCAGAATTTATTAGGTTTGATTTTTCAGCCTAGTGATGGCTTGCTTCACTGCCAGTGACAGCTCTTTGGACTTCATATTGCGAGTTAACAGCAACAGACTCCAAATGCAAACACCACACCTGAAAGCAACTCTAGCCTTTATCTGCTTACTTGAGAGTCATATAATGAGGGAATAACACACACCTGACCATGGAACAGCTGAGCCAATTGCCTAATTACTTTTGGTGACTTAAAAAGTGGTTGACCACCAATAAAACTTTGAATTTTAAACTTTAAACTTAAACTTTTAAACTTTAAACTTTAAATTAAAGCTGTAATTCCTACACCGTTCACCCGATTTGGATGTAAATAGCCTCAAACTAAAGTAAAAAGTCTGCATTTTGAGACCATTATTTAATTTCAACTCCAATATACTGTGGTAGACAGCTAAAATAACAATAATTGCTGATGCTTTTTGATTAGGTATTTAACCCTGTCAGGTGCTTACTGAAACAGATTAGGTGATGACTGCCATGTTTTAATGTATTCTAGTTATCATTAGAATTCACTTACATTCAGTTACAGATTAGCAAATGAGGAATAGTGGAACACATTTCAGCACTATTGGACAGTTCCTAAGAAAGATTTATTTGAATGTTATACTGCCCACATTGATCAGCATGTCCCAAACATAGCAGACATCATCTGAACATGAGCTTTTAAGATTAGATGGTTTGTAAATCCATCAAACCAATCATGATTTATTTAAAGCTATTTGAGTAAACCAAGCTCTGCCAATGAAGGATTGATTGGCATTGTTTAAAAATATTACTGATGTTCAGGCTCTCCCGAGTATCCGGATAGCAATTTTTGTGAATAAGCCAAAAATACTACTAATAGTATGCAAAAGTAGGGTTTTTTTTAAATGTAATTTTATTTTTTTTGTTTATTTTTTTTTTATTGTGCAATTAGGAGGAGATTTAGTGACCGGAAATCATTTTTACTATACACCTCATTTTATTTAAAAAATGGTTTTAATGTAATAATCTGCTTTAGAAATGTATAGTGCACTTTAAAAAACTGAATATAGAGCACAGTGAGAAAAGTAAATCTGTCAATCATACGGTCATTAAATTTCAGAAATAAATAAGCAAACATAAGTCAACCACAAAAAGCCTTTAGGGGAGCAGAAGGAGAAGAATTGTTACCTGCTAAGGCACTAGGTTTTGAGGGAGCTAGGGATTCATCCTCTGTGAGGTCAAAGGTGAAATGTTATGGGTTAGTGGATCTATTAGTAAAGCAAGTAAACATTTATACACAGTGTCTATGCTACTGAGCTTAGAAAAGAGAAAATACTATAAATACTAAAAATACCATAAATACTACAGAGACATATCAAGTACCAGCTAAGATAAAAAAAAAAAAGAAGAAGAAGCATTACAGACATGCATTCTATGGAATTACAATGTCATCTACAGATCACCAACATGATTTAACTAAAGGAAAATAAATATTCAGAAAAAACTATTAGTTAAACACAGCTAGTTAACAAAGTGTAAATACTGGCATATTTAGTTGTCTATATATGACAAGTAATGTGTTAAAATTGCCAGCAATTAGAGTTAACATTGAAACAGACCCAACCCTGCTTTAATTCTGTAACTCCAGTTACAGTAAATCCAGTGTGTGTTTGCGTAAGAGTGTATGTACATATGTACAGACAGGTGACAAACTAAAGGAAAGACAATAAAGTGCATGACTAATGTGTTATTTTATGTCTCAATTTGCTATTTCAAGTTCTCAAATTAAGAAGATTGTGCCCTCATTTTGGTTCATTTGTGTTCTCCTCTAAAGATAACATGGCCATGATTTAGTGTAATGGATAATTTGGCCAAGCATTCATTTGGTACTGCTGGGCTGCAGCTCAGGTTTAGTTCATAAGTCTCTGTTTTGGATAGGAAATCTTTAATTAAAGTATACTTTTTCATTTCCTCTAAGAGGACAGACGAACCCAAACCATGCCAGGGAAATGCCTACAGCATAAGTAAGCCACCATTTTTTTCCCCCTTTAATTTGTCACCTGTGCATGTATGTATGTATGCATGTTTGGGTGTGCCCATGTGTCTGTGTGACCAAGAGGGTATGCATGTCAATAAAATGCAATGTGTGTGTGTGTGTGTGCGTGTGTGTGTGTGTGTGCATATACCTAAAACAGTAAGCCGGGCCGAGGCAGAGTCCTGGTCTAACTCTGTAGTAACTGTACAAGTGTATGTTCCCTCATCATCAGGCTGGACGTTGCTAAAGGACAACGAGTCCTCCTCCTTCTTAAACTTGCTCCTAAGTGCAGCAGACATATTCAGTTAGATTTAAAATGACATTAGATAAATCAATATGAACTGAGTGTGGTGGTAATGCATGGCACAATAGGCACAATAGTGTGATGAGGAGTGTAGTGTGTAGTGCGTACAGCCAAGGAAAATGCAGGGGCTTGTCGTTTTTGAGCCAGGTGACAGTAATGGGGAGTGAGGAATCGTGTTTAATCTTGCAGTCAAAACGAGCCACACTTCCTCTATTGGAGGAGAGGTTCTCTGGAGCTCGGACAATCCGCGTCGGCTCTGGAAGGAAACAACGCAAGTAAGCATTAAACACTTAGTTATACCCTTAACCTACCTCTTTTTATTGTATAGCAATGGCATTGAAAGGGTTATTTAAAATATATACATGAAAAGAGGCACATAAAATATCACCTTGATCAGTGGCATTTATTAGAGAAATTAGGCCAAGCGTGTAAAGTTTTATTTTATTCCACTTTTAGCTATTTATTTTATTCATTATGTATATTGTTTGTTTGTTTGTTTTACTCAAACAGAATAATACTACTCTGTCAGCCTTGCATTCAATTATAAGTTTTTTTTTTTATAAAAAAATAAATAAATAAAAGAATATAAAAGAATAATAAAAATAAAATAAAAGAATAATACTACTCTGTGAACCTTGGATCCAATTACAAGTTTTTTTTTTCCTTAGCGCTGAAAGAATAGTACTTGAAAGTAGTTGAAAGTAGAATACAACTTGGCATGAGCATTTGAACAGAATTCACACTTTTAGAACTTTTAGTCTAGACATTAAAACCTGATTTGGACAATTTTGTAATACTTTATTTTAGATTCCTCACCTTTGACTTCTAAACGGACCTGATCTTCAGCTTTGCCCAGGATGTTGCTTGCCACAAAAGTGTAAGTTCCCTCATCTTCAGGTCGAACTCGCTTGATCTCCAGGGTGCCATTTTCATGCAAGCTGTACTTCCCACCATTCGGAACTATACCCTGGCCATTCTTAAACCTAGATGAATGCTCACACAGTTAGCATGGTGCATTCTGAATCTCAACCTTACACAATTATACAACCTCTGTAGAACTTACCACCGCACAAATGGATAAGGTGAGCCAAAAAAAGGGCAATCCAGAAAGGCTTGTTTGTTCTCGATCACCTTAATCAGCTGGTTCTTGGGTCCCAATAACCGGGGTGCCATATCTGTAAATAACCAGGGTGCAATATCAGTTGCTATAACTCAGTTACAGTATTTTCACTTCCATTTCTAGTTGAGCACTTTAATGTGTCATCCTTCTACTGCTACACCGGATTCAGCTCAACATCTAGCTACTTAGTTCTTCAGTAGAGCTCTCACCCAGTATGTTGACAAATGCATTGGCCAGCAGGTAGCCATGTTCGTTTGAGGCATTGCACTGGTATACAGCGCTGGTGCCAATTTGCACTGAGCTGAAAATGATTGCATCACCAACCACCTCCCTGCTTGGATTTTCCAGTGAGCCTAAA
The DNA here is from genome assembly GCA_037576675.1 of Pangasius sanitwongsei. Lineage (NCBI taxonomy): Eukaryota > Metazoa > Chordata > Actinopteri > Siluriformes > Pangasiidae > Pangasius > Pangasius sanitwongsei. The sequence goes on along the minus strand of CM075022.1, from coordinate 8,027,825 downwards.
GTTTCAAATGCAAAAAAACAGACAAGATTTGGTCTTACAACAGTTGTGTTGTGTAGCACAGTGTTGTGTTGTGCTGTGTTACAAAAATAAGGATTGACGTGCAGACTCACTCTCTATCGGCTCTCCATTCACAAGCCACTGGATGCTAGGTTTGGGGTTTCCACTGGCTAAACACTGCAGCTGGCCATTCTCATTGGGTGCTAGCACGAGGTTAGATGGCTTATGTAGCCAAAAAGGAGCAGCTATGGGAGGTAAGACATAAAACTCTTTTTTTTCTGGTTCTTTTTCTGTTTTTTTCTCTGGATCTTTATTACTAACATATCAAAAGCATCAAACAATAAAAAGATGTTTCAAAGGTGCCAAATTTTTTGACAAATGTCTTCTTTGGGTCTTACCTTTAACCTGAACGGAGATAGTGTGGCGGATGCTGCCCATCTTATTACTGGCCATGCAGATGTAGTCTCCAGAATCCTCATCCGACACAGAAACTATAGACAGGGTCTTATTGAAGTTCTCAAATCTGACCTTTCTCTCTGGCAAATCCCCTCCTTTCTTAAACCATTTGATTCTAGGAGTTGGACTGTGTGTGGATCAGAAAGCACAGGTGTCAAAAGGCAAAATTTTGCACCTAAACACCAGAACAGCAACCTACCATACTACTGAGTGTGTTTTATCTTAAGAATAACTCACACTCCGGCAGCTATACATTCCAGGAGAAGCTCCTCTCCGCGGAGCACCATCTTGGTGCTGGATATTCCCGAAGGAGAAAGAAAGGTAGGTGTTGATTCTTGAATGTTACGTGCTGCAGGACAGGAGAAGATTCATTTACTATGCAGAATACACGCAGATAAGACAAACGGACCAAGAACCTGGGTTAGGGTACTATGTCTTAGGGTCTGTGCTCCCCTTTGCATTTTAGTGAATAGCACACACACACACACACACACACACACACAAAGCAAGGTTGTAACATTCTGTAACAATTGGGACAAGGCCTGTTAGTGACACAGGGACATTAGCCTATAAATGTGACAAACACATGTTGTACAACTTTCTTCTGATAACACAGAACTTGATCTGATACAGTGGAGACTTAATAGAGAAAATTAATTTATTAGTCACTTAAACACAAAATTAGTTGAAAAAGTCTGCTTGTTGATTTTCCTGGTTGCACTAATGCGCTTTGCAAAGTAATTAATCTAAACTTAAACCAGTGAGAAAATTTAATGATGGATGTAGTGGAATGGTTTGTGGTGATTTTAATGATTAGTGGTTGAAATATACCCTACCATTTAAGGTGGATACCAACAGGAAGCCTTCGCAAGTCATTTGAGTGATACGGGTATTAGCATGCTACCAAACCCATTATAATTATATAACTATTTTTTTACATGTTTGATCCTCTTCATAAATATGTGGCTTGAAATAAGTGGATCTCTGTGGCTATTTGAATATATGTTCTCCCCAGTCCAAAGACATGCGTTGTAGGCTGACTGGCATTTCCAAATTGTCCGTAGTGTGTGAGTGTCTGTGTGATTGTGCCCTGCAATGGATTGGTACCCCGTCCGGGGTGTCCCTCGCCTTGTGCCCCGAGTCCACTGGGATAGGCTCCAGGCTTCCTTGTGTAGGAAAAGCAGTACAGAAAATGGATGGATGGATGTTAGCCAAAAACTACAGCTCAGCTGTATTTGTAGCTAACATTAAAGTTAAGATTATTGTGAAATCATTAGCTTGTTACTTAACTATTCTATTCACCCGCATCCCCTTGGGAATTCGTATATGAATCAGATCAAGTTCTGTGTTGCCAGAGGAAAGGGGGTTGTTTGAGTGTGACTAATCATAGGTGTGTATCTCCATCCCAAAGCCTCAAAAATCAATGAATTAATATTTCAGACTCACAAGATACTCTCTTTCAATAACCACATTTGCAGATATTACTCTGTGCACTTATGTTGGCCATGCTCTATTAAAGATATTATTATTATTTAAACATTGTAGTATGACAACAATGACAGCTACCTCAACACACTATCACGCTAACTAACTGATTTTAGCTAACTAGCTAAAATCAACTAACTACAAGGTTTTTTTCTAATTAATGTTAGTTAGCCAACTAGCTAGGTACCTAACCATAACCACTAACATTAGCTAAGCTGGACAGCTAATTAGCATTAACTGAAACGTCTTTTAATTAGTTTTGTTATAATTATGGGACTGAAATAACTGTAATAATTATGGGACATTTATGAAAGGTATATGACATTCCATGAGTAGAAACATTGTTTACTGTTAATGTGTAGGACTACAGTTGGAGTCGGACTGTGCCACATTTTGTGTATCTTGACAGTTGATTCCTTAGTCTAGGAATAGTAGATAATACTCCTATTTTGGTTAACAATCACATGTTGTTATAAATTCCCCCCTCTCAGCATGTGGTGCATTTCCTCGTGTTGTTTTGTTAGGCTTTCACTCCTTTTGTTTATGGAATGCCATGTGCTTTTGTTTCTGTTCTAGTCCTGTCTCCACCCCTGCCCTGTCATTGGTTGATTACCCTAATGTGTTCATCTGTTCTGTGCCTCACCTTGGTTAGTTTGGTTGTTTGCTTCTGTTCTTTTCGAATGTATTTTCTGTTCCTCCTTGCAAAGTCTTATTGTGCATTTTCAGCATTAATTCTGAGGCTTATATCCAGTGCCTTATTTCCTGCTTTCATGGTTTGGTTTTGACCCATGCTAGTGTTTCCATTTTGTGATTACGAATTGACCTTGTTTAACTTTATCTACCAGTGTTCACATCCATGAGACATTGACAATGATTCTTGGAGTTCCCAAAATAAAACACATATTCAATAACTGCATGTTACATGTATTTGTCAGCTGACCAAACAACAGCTGACAGGCAGCACTTATAACATTGTTGGCTAAAATGTGGCTTAATTAAAACAGGGGCAGCTAAATGTCTCCTATCTAAATGATGTGCTTTTAATAATAGCCAAAATAGATGGTCAGGCAATTACTGTGACATGACAATGTTATATTGGCACATGGTTATTAGAGGCATAAATACTAGCCCTGTTAGAAGACAGGAAACTGGTGCTAGAGCTGGTTAGGGAGACAGAAGAGATGCTGAAGCTGTAGAAAGCCTTTCTATGACTCACCACCGTATATGTAAGTGTCGTTTGGAGAGTAAACAGTGTCATTATAAGGTTCTTCTGTGGACAGAATTAGATCATCAACGTCCAGAAAGTTTTTTGTGCTCTGACATTGCTTTAAACTATTTATTCATCTTGATTCTGTTCCTTTTAATCACAGCAACTGAGTGGGTAACTATCAAAGTCAGGGCAAATTAGCAAACTTTCTACACAAAATAGATTGATAAGCCCTGTCTTTTTTATTTTATTAGACTGAGATTTTGGGCACCAGATTCAGGTCAAATATCAAGTTTAGCATTCACACAATTGGAAAAATATAATAAATAATAAACTGGGGGGAAAAAATGATTAACCATATAAGCAGCATTATCTCCTTTGAAAAAGAAATCTGCAAAAAAAAAGTGCAAACAATTTACACAGAATTCCATATAGGAGAGCAGTGATCTCATCCATGAATGGCTTTCTGCGAAGAACCGGTAAACAAAGAGATCAGTCAGCTGTCAGGAAGAGGGGGCTGGGCCCCTTCTGTCCTACTCCTCATGCTGAAAGCTGATTGGATCAATAGAATCAATTCTGAATAATTCACAATAACCATCAGTGAAAACGCCACATGTCATGTTACAACTCAGCCTTGCAATAAACAGCCTCATCATATTTCAAATAGTGCAATTATGTATTGACACACTTTAAAAGCCAGGAAATATTTTACTGGTAAGAGCATAGCTACGTGATGGATCTTTTTGGATGGACAATTATCTCAAACCCTTTCACAGATGTTCCTTCATCTACCAGCTATCTGAATCTGAAAGGGAAAAGTTAAAATATGACAGCGTATCCAATCTGCAACATGGAGCAATGCACTGTAGTGAAGGCATCAATAGATGGCCACATTCTACCTCGGTATTTATTATCTGATGCACAGGCTTAAATCTAACACTATGCTAATATACACACATACTAGTCAGCTGAACCTGAGTCAGGCCTTACTCACTTGTCTGCACTTTGAGGATAAAAGGATTCTTCTGTTGGATGGTGTGTGTGAAGAGAAAACGGGCATTGCAGCTGTAGTCAGTGTTAGCGTCCTTAGCGAGCACATTAGAGAAGTAAAGATCTCCATTCAGGCCCATGGACACTCGAGCATCCTGCACTATAGGCATCATTCCTGGGAAAAATGAGAAAAACATTCATTAACTGAAATGAAAGCCTGTGTGCTTCTGAAAGCTTCCGAAACTAATCTGAACTACACTCATGTGCCAGTGGTCTGTCTCATGGCTGGATAATAAGATATGCCTTTTATAAGGTATATCAGAGGTTCTCAAACTTTTTGCAGCCAACGAGCCCTTTAAGTGTAAAATCATTTTTACAGCTCCTGTCAGTATACATATACATTTTATGAACATAATCCAACTATTCATATATCGTACTTATTCCTTAAGCATGTAAAATAATCTTCTGGCAATTTACTGAAGCCACAGAGCTTATTATTCCTGAAATTATGTTAGGTCCAAGTTGACATTATTTATAACTTTTTGAGATTTTGCAGTTTGGATTAAATCCACTAAGTTCAAGTAACCAGTCAAACTGACTAATGATTGTAAGAACTCAATAATAAATATAGTAACTTTGATATGGTGGGTATAGTAAAAAAAAAAATTTTTAAAAATCACTGACCCTATAGCTATGCTTCACGGACCCCACTTTGAGAACCACTGCTGTGTCTATATTGTATAAATGAGGTCTGTAGCTCTGATATTACCATTAGATTAATTATGTGTAAGTACTGTATTTATTTACTTCAACAGAAAGAGAAAACTTTATACTTTTGACCATGACAATGACTTGTCATTCTTCAGACCACAGTAAAATTTAAAAAAGAATTTTTAAAAATAGTCCATGTGCACTCAACAATGTGACTTTGCTAACCGTCACATATTACACAGCCTGTACTTTGATGATAATAATAAACTATGCATATATGGGCTCATGTGCACTTAGTGTCCTGATGGCAGATCTGCTAAAATATCCCTGAGGCCTTATTTCTGTCCTCTCAGCAGTTTGCCAAGCACTGCAGAGTCATATACACACGTTCACTCTCTCACACACAAATTCACTACCTCAGCACTAACACAGGCACATGGGAATGAGGCAGACAGACAGAGACACACACAAATCAAAAGAGACAAACACAAAGTAAGACAGGAACAGGTGGCTCATACAATCAGGACAGGCTGAAATGGAGTGAAGGAAAGTGCTGACTTACTACTGTCCATCCAGAATGTTTTAGGCGGCGGAAGGCCAGGAGGTGGGTTACAGGCCAGGACAAGAGGTGATCCCTCACTTACTACCACTGGCTCCAAAACCTCTTTAGGCCACAGCGGTGCCTCTGAAGAACAAAGGAAAGCATTAGAGCTGGTCATTTTTGCAAGTTACTGCAGTGCCACTGTCTTGGGTAATTGTATTACCAGTGATTTGTTTATCATCTTTTCTATAGGTTTCGTGGATACTTATAGCGGTTATTATTCGATTATTATTCGATGCCAACATGATTTGAAATGTTATCTTTGTGATACTAAAGACCAGCAACTTAAGAAACATTAATCATGAGTACATTCTAGAACAGGGGTGGCCAATCTTATCCACAAAGGGCCAGTGTGGGTGCAGGTTTTCATTCCAATCAAGCAGGAGCTACACCTGATTCCACCTGTTTAATCAGTTGATCTTGGCTTTCAATAGACTCAGGTTGAAATGAAAACCTGCACACACACCGGCCCCTTCCGGATAAGCTTGGGCACCCCTGTTCTAGAAATATACTGTATATTACTGATGACAATTTAACTATTGTCATTTTGTACATATGTTGTACATATTTCTAGGGACATGACCATAGAGGCACGCAGAAAAAAATAGCTATATGTGCAATTGACTGGTACTGTGCTGCTTTCCACATCAATATACAGTAGTTTCATTCTGTGCTACACTGTAAGTTGAGAAGTGACCTCCAACATAAACACTGGATTTGACAGTCAAATGTAAGGTGAACAATAAGCATTACTTATTGCTTTTGGAAAAAATTGCTGTTTTCTATTATGTAAACATGTTGAAATGAGTTTTCTGTATCAGTTTGCAATGTAATTCTAGAGATTTATATAGAAGTATTTTTATTCATAACATAAAGCCTGCTCAGTAACAGTGCAACTGGACAGAATGTGCTAGGTTAGCAAGTGACTGGATTTTTCACTTATTATCAAGGTAGGCAAATAAAGGATTTGAAACATGGAAAGTCAAATATTGCTGTAGTAATTAATACAATGCTTAACAAATTACACAATTTGCCACACAAACACATCCATTTGTAGAAGGCATCTGTGTTTTCCTCAGCACTTGTATAAATCTAGATCAGAAAATGTGAACTTAAGGTTGATCTTTATTGTTCTCACATTTATGCATCCTAGGGAAGGCTGCTAAAATAGATTTTCTTAACACTGAAGGTACTGCAGCAATTTTCCAGAGGATTTTCTTTTCTAGTACTACCGCATGTATTTTTTAATGTATGGTAGAACTTCTCACTATTGTCACATGTATATCAAATTACTTAAAAATGCTAACTATACTGTTTTATCACCTCAAGTGCAAAGAGTCAAGCAAAGGAGTCACGTCATGTTGGGGTAAAGGAGCAGCTGACATAAGCATATTGCTAATTCAGATTCTACACTGTTAGCTAATGTGATCTACTTCCAGCATAGTTTCTGCCAATTCCAAACTGATCAAAAGAATACAGCAGAAAACATGTCAGAAATCTCTCGGCTGTATAGATCGACATTGTTCTTTCTTTTGCAGTTGAATATACGATAGAAATTATAGATAATAGTAAGACAGTAATAATGACAAAATTTCCACAAACTAATACGAAAATCATTTATATATAATTTTCAGGTCCAAGGTCTTGACCATGCAATGCTCACTCATGTCAATATTGTTCATTACTGTAGTAGCAAAGTATCTTTAGTACAGATCTCATTGTTACTAATTGGGTATTACAGTGCCAAAGTCCTGGATTAATTCTAGTGTTAGCATTGTTATCGTTCATATGTCATCGTTGGTCCAGACCACTTGGCAGCTCATAATGTACTTTGGTGCTTATTGTAGTGCCACAGTTATTCATATATACATTTTAACACAGATCTCATGCTTACTTACTGGAAACTCGTAGCAGTATTTTGTTGGATATGGCAGTGCCAAAGTCATTCATAGCAAAGCATTGGTATTCTCCCTCGTAGTCCTCAGGCTTTCCGCCATTCCTGAAGCTGATCTCCAGTGTGCCCGAGCGTTTCCGCATGGACACACGTGGATCCTTCTCCACATTGAAGAACTTTCCATTTCGTCTCCACCAAAACCTGGGCAAATCAATGGCATGCAGTTTCAGTAATGTTTCACAGTGTTTCATAATTTCAGGATTATTAAACAGACTGGTGCACTGTTTGATTGCAAAGAAAATAACCCTCATCAAATTACTCAGTATGTTTAAAGCATATTAAAAATTGCTATTTAGAGACCATGAGCGTTCCAAATCAGTATTCAGGGAATGATCCACAGAATGCATTATTCTAGCACAATAGCACTGTGGCTGGACTAGTGGAAGGTTATATAAAGCTCAGTACACTGACTTAAAAACAGCCCATCTGAATGGGATCAATGTGCAAACATTCACGTAAGCTGGTGGAAGAAATTAGGTGGAACTAGTGCCAAATACGCACTATCATCTAAAGCTGGAGGTGGGCAGGGGGATTGGCATTTCCTCTGTCAGATTGGAGTGCAGAATGTAATAGCACATACTCAACTTTCTGTGCTAATGGTTATCAACTTTAATTAAAGAAAAAGAGATAGAAGAGAGAGAGAGGGAGAGAGAGGTGAGCGGGGACAAAATGTAACAAAGACTATGATTGTGGCAGATCCAGAGGAACAGGAAGACTGGACAAAAGAACACCAGCAAGAAAATAAGGCCAAATAGATAAAAGAGGAGGCCTACTTTTGAGGTTTGGGCAAATGCACAGCAATGTCTATAAACAATGTCCAGGACAGGAGACTGGGACAAACAGGGAGAAAAAGTAGGGAAATACAAGAAAGTGTAAAAGAAACAGTAGGAGAACAAAACCAATGGCTTTGTGCATGCTTACGTTGGTACAGGATTGCCCTTGGCCTCACACTCAATGATGATGTTATCTCGGGGATCCACAATATAGTCCTTTGCTGACTGCTTCACAATAGTAGGGGGCTGTTTCACTGGAGCGGGAGGAGAGAGAAGCACTTATCAGAGAATATCTGTGGATTACTATGGTCCCCTAATGAGCCTCTTATAGTCAGAGACTTTAGTTCTCAAATTTTCAGCACATACAGTTCTCTTACTACACACATAACCTCCATCATATACACACATTCCTGACTTTTGTCTGTCTGTTCCCTTAAATATTATTTATATTGTCAGAACAAAAAAAGGAATTTGTATTTTTAGAACCTTACACTGACTGTGAGACAATTTGCAAATGCAATTAAAACACAGAAACGCTTTGTTATGTCCCCCAAACTGATCACCTCTGTTAAAACTAAGCTTGCCTTTGGGGAAAAGATGCAGAGCTGAGCAGCTCTGTTAGGGGTGGAGCCTATTTCTGGGCCAGAAACAATATAAACCAAAGCCTAAAACAAAGAAACTAAGGTTTTTCTAAGTTATCTTTGAACTTATATGATTATTCTAGTTCTGGGAGCATATTTAAAAAATGCAGATTGCACCATTAAAAGGTAGCTTAAATGAGATTTTATGACTCTGTTAATGATGAGGTTATGGAATCATGTCGACATCTTCCTGCTCTCACTGGCCTGTTTAAAGCTGAGTTCACTGTATTATATTTAAACTTGGACAAGACATTGTTTTGTATCCTCCTCTATTGTAAGCTGATTGAGCACTAGAGAAGTGCGTCCTCATGGCAGAAGATCACCTGCTTTATGGGTAAGGTTAAATTCTATACTAAAATGGTTTGTTTAGAAGCAGGTAGATATTAAACATTCAGCACATCAGCCATATTAGTCTTAACTTTAGTTTTACTCAGTATTAATCTATTACTCTAGGGAAATGGAGACAGTGTCCAACGATAGTGCTGCAGACTGAGTGGTTCAAATTTTACTCTAGATAATCTCAAATGAAATGTTACCTGCAAAAAAGGTATTCTTTAATTGAACAAGTTAGTCTATGTTAATGAGGCACTTACAGTCCTGCTGGATCCTTGCTGTTAGTTCCATGAAATAGTGAGAGAGGGAGAGAGAGAAAGAGCACATGAAGCCCAGAATGACTGATTAGTATACCTTAGTGAAAGCTGAAAGCTAAAATATAGCTACAACAGACACAATTGTTTATATTAGATTGCCAGACAACTACAATTACAATTAAAGTCTATTTTTAGGAGTCCATATTTCTAGTTAGTGCAACTGAATAGGACATACCTGTTAATGGCGTTCCGATGTGTTGAGAGCACAGATAGCCGGAATAACAATATATTTATTTAACAGGGAAAAAAACAGAAAGAAAATTGTTAAGTACATTTCTGTAGTTGCCCAGTGATTATGAGTAAAGTAGCCAGTGACAGAAATTAATATGACATTAAATAACAATGAATCACTGTCACTGACCATGCTTAATAAAGACATTTCTTTTTATTTTAACAGCATATTTGCATTTTTATGTCTTGTCTTTTGGTTTAAATGACAGCCCTGGTAGGGGGGCTAGCACATAGATAACAACTACAATTATTATGATGTATGACTGTGTGCAGTCCAATCTGCTTTTCTATTGTGCCACAGTAATTATAAAAGATGACCTTCATTTAAAGGGCAAGACATCTTTAACATTACGCATTTATGTGTTCATAGTCGTTTGAAAATAATGTGGCGACAGGTGCAACTCTGCTGCTTTGCTATTTATCATCTTACATCAATAAAAGCACATATCTGAGACCTCAGGGGTCAGGCCATCATGAGGGGATGTTTGTGTGTGTATGAGAGAGAGAGAGAGAGAGAGAGAGAAAGAGAGAGAGCAGCCAAGGTCAGCTGGAAGGCGATGACAACCCTCATCAATAGGCGTCTCAGAGAAAGCAGGAGGGGGTTGTGAAAAACTGAACAGAGAACATATTTAGGGCTATGTGCATACAGCTAACCACCCTGGGAGAAGTAAAATCAACAACCCATCAACAGGACAAAAAACACTCTAAAATGGATTAAGGAAATGTTTTCTAGTTTATTCTTTCATTCAACACTCAAACTGAAAACCTGATATAGGATGAGTTTCCCAAAAACACTGCCACACTGAGATAAAGGTAGAGCAAGCACCATAGTGAACGCCCTCTCCACCATTTAAGATGATTCTTAAGTTACAGTGCTGTGAAAAAGCATTTGCTCTGATTGTTTCAGATCTTCAAACAAAATATAAGACAAAGACAACCTGAGAAAACACAAAATACAGTTTTTTAAATGATCATTTCAATAATTGAAGGAAAAAGTTATCCAAAACCAACTGGTCCAGTGTGAAAAAAGTAATTCCTCCCCTAGTTACTCAACCAATTAAACAAATTTCACTGATAATTGGGTTGAATTAGACTAGCCATTCCATACTGTATGAGGATCTGAACCATTTACTGTGACAAATATGTGAAAAGAAAGGAAAATATGGGGTGCGGGATACAGCACTGTACAGTACTATATGGTGCTATTTTTGGAAATTGAGCCCAGAGTGATCGGTTGGCAGAACGCACCACCCAGCCAATACACTCCTAGGTTTAAAGGCCATTTTATGAAAAATCATGCAATGTGTAAACTAGAAATATAGCATAATACTAAAACAATGTAATTCTACACAAAATGTACTGTATATACTAGGACAAGCTCAGTGCTGACACTCAATGCTGATTGTTTGGAATGGTGAGAACTCTCTTGGAGAAAATGGGGGTGGGTCTCTCCTTTTTCTCTCGACTCATTCTTCATTGGCTTTCTTGAGCAGAGAATAGAAATACAGGGAAACAAAAAAAAGATAAAGCTCAGGAGGCACCTGAGCAAATGCACACTTTTCTTGATTCTCCCCAGTTGATAACTTATCAGCCAATAATAAATGCATTGTTTACAACCTTTAAATGTTTTATAGTGATTTAGATATCTTTTTTTTTTCAGAAATAGTGTGAAAATTTTCTTTCTGGTGTATTTCACTAGAAAAAAATGTGGAGTGTTAAAGAGAGAAGGCAGGCACTGGGCATAAGAGAAGCCATTACAGTTGCTCGCGGTGGTGTTATCTAATATGCTCTGTGTGTGAAATAATTACAGAAAATGACTGAAAGCATTAGGAATCAAGGATAAGAATGTATACATTCACAACATCATTCAATGTGTGTGTGCGAGAAAGAGAAAGGTGGGGAGTGAGAGAGAGACAGAGAGAGAGAGAGAGAGAGGGGAGGGGTAATCCTGCATTCTCTGTCAGTGCAAATTGCCTGCATTGCAGAAAAAAAAAACTTGACATCTGTATTTTAACATGAACTGCTACATTATCATAGCATTAAACACCTCCATATCAGACGGTTTCCTGCAATCACTGTCATCCATTAGTGAGCACGCTAATCTGCCATCTGTCTTTTACCACACCAATTATGCCAATAATTATTTACTCCATAAGCAGTGATGAGTATCTGCCTGTGTTATGACTTTATGACTATGACTCACGGTCTGGAGGGACATCGATGGGAGCCGCCTCCTTCCACAGCAGCACAATGATTGACAGCACAGCCAGAGGAGCCCACTGCCCCTGCGGCCACATCTCTCTCCTCCGATTGGCTGGCTCCAACCTTCACGCCGCTACTGACTCCGATGCACACCTTTGATCTTAAAAAAAAAAACAAAAAAAAAAACAAGAAGTATTACAAGAATTCTACTTATAAACTGTATTTTGTAAGCAGAATTCTTCATATTATTAATATTGATAGTAACAAGACCTTTCTGATGTATTTTTATGTATTTAACATTTATCAGTACTAAAATACAGTATATTCTGTGCATCATGCATAGTATATTCTTGGCACAGACCAAGAGCTATTTTGATTTCAGCACCAAAGACATCTAATAAAACATGATATATGATACTTATTATTTAAGTATATGTTGTTTAAAACTGAGTCAGATATATGATTTAGTATTTTTTGAGAAACACTAAACTGAAATATAACTGAAGATCCTGTTCATACACCGTATGCTTCATTGTTTTGCCTCTGTTAATTCAAATAGGTAATAAATATATCTAGTCACAGCAAAGCAATATGACAATACAGTATATCAATATTGTGAAAATTACATCACATACTTATGGATATATATGTTTACACTTTTCTGAGATTACTGCAGGTACTGTCAGTACTTTTACCACACTGATCATATGGCATGTTCCTTGTTAAATAACCTATTTTTGCCAATGTTAAATATAAATAGAATTAAAACCACTGATAATCTTGGTTTTGTTTAATGTGGCATTGCATGTTTTGCTGGCAAACTAATATACTGCGATACACATCGAGTATATTCGAATATGGTGACATGATACATGTATGTTTGCCGAATACCACAGTGCTGCTGTATTGTCAAATCTTGTCAGAAGGTGTTGGTTAATTTTCTATAATAGCAACTCTGACAATAGTGCCAAATAATTCAAATCACAGGTTTATATAATCGTGCTCTTTCTACTACATTATCGTTTCCATAGTAACAACTCATTCACAGGGACTTGTATGGCGGATGATCTAGCTGCTATAATGTAAGTGATACCAACATTAAATGTGGAAATAAACAGTTAAAAAGCACAATGTGTCATTCATTAATAAATGGTATAAGTGGAAAAAACACTTAGGGACAGGAAAATAATCCATTCTGGGGTGATAATAGTAACTCCAATAACAGTAACTTTTTGTTGGGCCACATCACACAACTCCATCGTTGATTATTTTCATTGTTGATTATTTTCATCATGGCCTTTGCTGTTTTATTCCTTACATATTACCCAGTTCCATTTCTAACACACGCTGTTAATCATTGCCATTTATTAATATACTGACTCAGTCTTCTAGGCCATAATAAAAATAAAGAATCTGCAATGACTTATATTAGTGAATAATAGTGTGCTTTTGTTTGAGTAATGTAAAAAAGCTGTATTATTTTTTTGATATACGAATTAGTAGTGAGTTGAGACCTGCAGAATGTGTGTGTTATCATTATAGGAGAGAGGAGTGGAGAGGAGAATCTCTGCTACACAGAGTCTATTCTAGTTCATTAACAGGAGCACTGGGCCTAGAAATACAACATAGAAGTGATATGAAATACTGAACACATCACTGAAGGCACACAAGTGTGTGGGTGTGGGTGTGGGTGTTTGAGACTGTATCTCTCTGCATCAGCAGTTCTAAGTCTCCGCATCAGTACATCTGTCACTCTCTCTCTCTCTCTCTCTCTCTGTTTCTCTCTCAGTTAGAGAGCCGCCATTACAGAAGCCCCATGCCTTCCATCTAGCCTACTTATTATGCGTACTATCTTCCTTTGTGTTTGAAAACAGATCATCCGAAACTAAGACCACCACTAAATATGCAGCCTTTTGTATGACCTTATGCACAAATGTAACTTTTGTCCCATTTTACATTATTTTGCATATTCTCTGATTTTCAGTATGTGTGCACTCAGGCGCCACTTTAACAGGAACACCTGTACACCTACTCATTCACTCAATTATCCAATCAGACAATCATGCAGCAGCAGCACAATGCACAAAATCATGCAGATACAGGTCAAGAGCTTCAGTTAATGTTCATATTAAACGAAAGAATGGGGGTAAAAAGTGATTTCAATGACTTTGACCATGGCATGGTTGCTGGTACCAGGCGAGTTGGTTTGATTTTTTTCACAAACCGCTGATCTCTTTGGACTTTCATGTACAACAGTCTATAGAGTTTACACTAAAAGATGAAAAAAAAAAAACATCCAGTAAGCGTCAGTTCCCAAATAACCACTCTTTAACCACTCTTTACAACATGGTGAGCAGCAAAACATCACAGAATGCACAGACTACATCAAATCTTGTGGCTGATGGGCTACAACAGCAGAAGATCCCATTGGGTTCCACTCCTGTCAGCAAAGAACAGGAATCTGAGGCTACAATTGGCACAATCATCAAAACATAATGAATCACTGCACGTCTTCAGTCTTACATACATACAACACACTCACTGTATGACACCACCACCACACACAATCTGTTCCAGAGGAAAAGACAAAGTCCTCCCTCTGGCTCCTGTTTTAATCTGTCAGTCTACCTGGCAGGCTGAAGATGGATGTCATGCTGCAGGTGTTGAGATTTTGAGCTGCATGCCCGCTTGTGTGTATGATATTGAATGAAGTAGCCAGACACACTGAGATGTAGGAGATAGATGTACAGTCAGAGACACAAAAAGAAAGAAACATATTCCTCATATAGCTTCCCTTTCATTGTACCAGAAACCAGCTGGAAGGGGAGAGAGAGAGAGAGAGAGAGAGAGAGAGAGAGAGAGAGAAAGAGAGAGCAAATGTGAAGCCTTGAAAGCAAACTCAATGCAAACTGACACAAAAGAGGTCAGAGGAAGCCCTGTAATTTTATTTTGTTCCATTTATTTTTTTTCATTAGCACAGAATAAACAGCCAGCAAATTATCCCATGACATAAGTCCAATGCGAAAGAGAAAACCACCGTACTCTCCAGAGCAAAAAGTAACATTGATGCTACTATATAATATTATATAACAGTATATAAAAGCTGGTAACAAGTAAGACAGCATGTAACATGGGCTCTTAAAACAGGGCACCTTACTTATAAATAAGCCCTAATATACCTGCCATAATATACCTATACAAATCAAATAATACAGTATTTACACATTGTTTTGATAACCTATGGCTAAGTGCAACTCAAATCCTTTAATAATATTGTTGGCTGGCAGTTGTGCTAACCAATTTAATAATTTAATCCTCCTACTGCCACTTCAGAATTATGAAAATTATTGTAATTCTTTTTAATACTAAAAGAATTTGTAGTTCCACCAGCTGTGGTTATGAGCTGGTCCTCACTGTGGAACCAAAATTTCAAAGGGTGGACCTGGATCCAAGTCCTCCTATAAGCCTAACCCTAACCCCTAACCCTAGCCCACACAATGCTGTACAACACTAAACAACATTTAACACACTTAGCCTGAAACACACTGAGTTGTCGCCACCCTTTTTGACTTTTGGTTCGACTCCACCCCATGGACTTTTTGTTCTGCAGCGGGGGACACTTTGTGATTACAGTTATTATACTGTAAGTATTTATGTTATGCTGTGAATATTTACCCTAGCTGTAACACTTATACATATCATCGTAACACTATGATATTTATTTGATATTTCAGAGATAATGTAGAACAAAGCCCTCATACATGCACTAACTCAGGCAGCAGTAGCACAACACTGGTGCTGTCTAGCTCCGCAAACTGCTCAGGCTATAGGATGCTTTCTATTCACACTGCAGCAGTCTAACCCTGTTTCCAAAATGGTGCACTACTCCGTATTCCCTACAAATGGCAACAGGCAGTATGGGTACACTTGGATAATAACCTATTGCAATGCACTGTGGGACTTCATGGGGGCAATGAATATTTTCCACTATATTTTCTGACAGGGGTACGGTGTACTATTTAGTGCATAATTTCTGCATAAACTTCCTGCTAGCTTCCTCACTCCTGCTCTGAGCACACTTTACCTATTCCCTCAAGTATTATTTACACCTATTCTTTATCATTTGTCTTACTGTGCATTTCCGTAGAAAGGTTTTCACTGTTTCCTATGATTTTGACTTTGTTATCCATGTCTTGATCGTGTTTATTGATTTGCCTACTTTGGTCATGTCTGCCTATGCTGTGACCTCAAGCCCAAGTTATGGGCACCAGCCTGGTGCCCTCCTATTATTCCATAAGGACAACACACTGAGAAAAACAAAGAGCTGCAACAGCTCATATGATGGAGCACTGAAAGGCCACTTTTAACTTCTATATGCAAATTATACGCAATCTGTGACAAAAATGTGCCTGAGCATTTGGACTAAGAGCATGTGCCAAAGCTGCAGTCTGTCACCATATAAATAGGGGTTTGGCCAAATGTGGTCTCGCTTGGCTTATGTTTCAGTCATCATATTTAACTTTGTAAAGAAATGCTGTCAGTTGTGCAAATTAAAGGCAGAAACAGCCAGTCAAGGCAGTTTCTTATTTAAATGTGTCTATTTAACAGTAGTATCATGAAGGAAGCAAAATCCTGTTTGCTGTCTTAGGAAATCCATCTGTAAAATGTTTCAGTTTCCACAGTGCAATTACAAAATTGCTTTTTTAAAAGGAGTTATGGTTAAAAGCAGGCTTGTAAGAGAAAGCATTAGGCTGGTGCTTGCAACCCACATTAACAACATAATGGTGCTTAAACCTGAACCCACTTCTCTTACATGTGTTTGGGCATGACGTCTAGTTATGTGCAGACAGGTCTGATATTTTGATGGATTGAAATGCTAATTTGAACAGTAGCTACAAATCTCTGGTGGATATCCAAGCTAAAAGAGCTCCAGCCATTTAGAAATGCTTAAAGTGCATGCTTAAAATGCAGATAGGGAGAGAAACAGAGTTTACAGTCAGGGGGTTTCAGCAGGAAGGCTCTGTCTGAGGATGCATAGTCCTAAAACATAAAAATAAAATGCCTCAGGACAAAAACTAATGCCCTTAGTCTGTCTGTAAGATGAAGACTATAGTTAAATCTCTCTCTCTCTCTCTTTCTCTCTCTCTCGTCATAGTAGCAGAGCAAGCAGTGAGATGCCACCACTTTGACTACACAACAGCCCTCACCACACAAACACATAAACAGACATCATAATTTCGAGCTATAAGTACTCTCATGCCCATCACAGGCAATTACAGGCAATTCGAAATTTAAGGGCCCCCTGTTCCAGATATTCCTGACCCCACCTCTCTTTTTCTCATTCATTGTCCCCAAACCCATGCTGCATCCCTGATTTCAGTAAGACAGAGCACGAGAAGATTTTATAGGAGAATATCCCAACGAAACAAACAGAAGCAAACAGCGTCATGTTGAGAGGCTGCTTTTTCAATAAGCTGTTACAGGTAAATTGCGCTACTAATGTCTTACCTAGAGATATGTCAACACCCTTATTAAACAAATACAGCATGTATCCACACACAAAATGCATTCTTATAAAAGTACAACAGGGCTTCAAAAGAAGAACCAGCAAAATGGCCATTGCTCTCAGTGCAACTGGGGTCTGCACTGGGGCATTGTTTTTGTTCTTTCGGCTGCTCCCTTTAGGGCTCATCACAGCGGATCACTGGTCCGCATGATTGATTTGGCACAGGTTTTACGCCGGATGCCCTTCCTGACACAGCCCTCCCATTTTCTCCAGGCTTGGGACCAGCACTGAGAGTACACTCCCAGTGGCTTGGTGGGTTCCCTGCCTGGGAATTGAACCTGGCCCACGGTGGTGAGAGCGCAGGATCATTAGCCACTAGATCACCAAGGACTGGGTCTACACTAGGGGTGTAACAATCGTAAAATTTGAATAGATGCATTGATTTAAAAAGCAACAATCATCAACAATATTATTATTGATGGAATATTACTGATTAGAAATAAATTGTATAATTGAATACAAAGTTGGTCACATCTATCAGGGGCTAGTAAATTGAATCGTGTCATATCGTAGCAGACTCAGTGGTATATCGAATCTTTGCCTTAAGAATCAAAATTGTATCATGTGGAAGACTGAGGTTTACACTCCTAGTGTGCACATGGTGTATCTATACATACTGAAGAAAAATGTAATACATGTCTAACGATAATTTTGTAAATTTCAGAGTTAGTAACAAAAAAAATCTAATACAAGTATACTTACACAAAAACAAGGGGGAAATCTGGGCTGATGGACTAATGGATGACGAAAGCAGAGTCTCTTAGACCTGTAAACAAACAAACATACAAACACAATTTAAACTGTCTTCAGAATACAGGGGAATACACTCCCTACATTCTGGTTAATATAGCCATATTATCCTGTATTTCTAAAATGCATGTTTTAGCTATTTCACTGCAACTACCTCAGACCGATGTTGCACAGCATTGTATTGCACATACAACTGCACATATCTGCACTTTATTCCTCATATAGTCCATACTTTTTCCACCAACTATCTTTTATATCCTTTATATTATGTTTTTATCTTTTTTTTCTACTTGTATGCAAGTAAATTCTGTTTTTTTATGTCAGCGGACAGTTGTAAAAAACATTTCACTGCACATCGTACTGTGTATGGTTGTGTGTGTGACCAATACATTATTTAATTGAATCATTAGAATTTGAAACAAATTATGCATGTACCTAAGATAAGTGTGATAAGTGTATTAGAATTTGGGGTCTGTAATGTTATGTGTTATGTCTGTAATTGTCATTTCACTCAGAGATCAAATAAAGTAATCTATCTATCTATCTATCTATCTATCTATCTATCTATCTATCTAAGATGGCACAAATCTAAATGTCACTGCAGGTTCTTTTTTGTGACCATACTAAATCTCTTATAAATTGGTTTATTAGTCCTTCTCTTAAAACAATATATGTGGTTCAGGAAGCTCAGAGTGAGCCTGTGATTCTCATAGCTGCTCACTGCTACCTGCAAGTAAGAGTTTGCCCTTACAGATTGTTACAGATTGGCAGAATAGCAAAAATAACTGCAAGAGGTAGAGAAATAATGCAAGATAATGATTTTTTAAAAATAAGTTGTTGCAGAAGAATGCACTGTACAGACTAGTCTCTTAGGACACTGAAAGAATGAATTACCTTCTACTTATACTGTGCCAGTATTGGAATGTGTAAGAGTGTCCATTTAGTCCTTTCTAATTTGGAGGTAGTTTGAGTCATAGACTTTTGTCAAAAATATATAATAACATTCTTGTCATTTAGCACAGATGGAAAATACTTGAATAATAATACTTCGTTACTATACCTAAGTATTATATTGGTGTATTTATAGTTGGCATGCATATTATTAAAATTGAATACTTGTACTCTTACATAAGTACATTTCCAAGAAAAAAACATACTTCCTACATGTTTATTTATTAGACCTGAAATGTAGTCATTACAAGTCCCGAATGTTTCCTCTTCTCTTCTCCCTCAGCCACTAACTGTGTGCTATACATGAATCAAATGGGCTCAGGTTTAGCATCCAAATCATTTCAGTTTATCATCCAATCAAGTTCCTCAATAGAAAAAAAAAATCTATCATGAATCATGCCAATTTGTAATCTCTAGTGACCTGTTCATGTGACACAAGGTTAACGCTAGTTATAGTTAACGCTATAGCTGTGTCCACCTTGATTATAAGCGCCCGGGCTCTACCACAGTAAAATGTTTCATTATGCTGGAGTAAGCAAGCACTCGTATAAAATGAGGTCCTCTCCTGCAAAAAAAGCTAATTTGAAAAAGCATGCTGCGGTAAACATTTTGCTAATTTGTTAACATTTGCTGGCTATATTTAACTAGGTTGGCCTGTTTACTTTGCTAATGCCAGCTTAGACTAGCATTGATTCCAGTAACTAATGTGATTGGCTAGGCAGCACATTCTACATTCTAGCTAATGGGAAATGTTGGTTATTTTCAGGATATTTCATTTCTGATTACTGCATTATCAAACTGCATAGTGTTAGTCATGACATCAAATAATCAGCAAACCCTCAGAGACTGAAAATAGGTTTTTAGGCAAAACAGTGTAGTTTCTTTAAAAGCAAAAATCATCTTTTAAAAGATTTAAATTGACGTTAACTTAATTTCATCATTTAAAAATTTGTACTTTTTACTTTTTAAATACTTGAGTACATTTAAATGTAGCACCATTAGTTGACTTTGACTCATCATCTATACTTTCACTTAAATAGAATTTCTCAGCACTATTTCACACCCCTGTGATTTAGAAATTGTTCATTTAAGTTTAGATTTTGATGATGATCATAGATTTATTTGATTTAAAAAAAAACTATAGCCTAGTGATTTTAGAATATTAATGTTCTTTTTAAGTTTCTAAAATACAAAAGCTCTAATTTACCATATTCTAAAACTGAACACCAGATTCTTCACTACATTTTGTCAGAAATTTTGAGCACACGGGTAGATTATTATTCATTGAATGTTTTGTTGTTGCTATGAAAAAATGTAAAAAATAAAATAAAATAAAAAAAATGCTGGAGTGTAAAATTTTTTTGTACTGACCTTATAGTGCCATATTTCTACATACTGTCCCACAAGACAGTACATGTACAATAGACTGCCCTTAGTCTTCCATTATAAGAGGGTTTCTCTGAGTAAACACTTTCCATTCTTTTCTCATTGTCAGCATTACTGTCCATGCTAGATAATGATTAGGTGGAAAAACCACTGGGGTATTCTTTTGAAGAACATGGCCTCAGAACTGAGCTGATATGCTGTATGTATACGTGCAATGAGGTCAAACTCATCAGTTGTCTAGTCAACTCGGTTTCTCTTAAAATGAAGAATGACTTTGGGACAGACTGACAGATGCTAACAAAAGACATTTCACACAGTACTGGAGCATTCAAGTACTGTGTGAAATGTCTTTTCGATCAAAGTAAAAAGAGCAGGAAATGTATAGTTAGTGATACTGTTCATGCAGCATGTCACTAGGCAATGGAATGTTGTAGGGTTTTTTTTTTTCATCATTAAAATGTAAACTATTCTTGTTAACAAAGTCTCAGTGTACAGAGAGGTGGCACTGGTAGCAAAAAACGCCAGCACTGGTATTATTTAGATAGAGTTATCATTATGTCTAAAGTGCTAGTCTTATACAATAAGTCTGCCAAATAGCAGATGTTATAATGCCAGAAAATGGATGTCGAAATGTAAAGAAATAAATAAAAGTGGACAGTGGAACTCTAGCTAGTTCATAAAATGACCTTGACTTGCTGGGTTTTTAAACGTGTGGTTTAAAAGACAAATTTAAGAACGTGGTTCTGTTAAGTGCTGTCTTTGTGGACAAAGTTTCGTAATATCCAGTCTTGTAAAATGCACGCGCATACACAAACGTGCACATGTCCTCACTGCCTTGGGCTTGATATGAGAATTGGTATAAAGGTCACATGATGCTCTTGACTTGGTCCCCATCTGTCCAGTTCTGTTCATTAGCTCTCTGTAGTGTCATAAACTCATGTCTCGTCTCTCATCTGCCACTCTCCGGGGCTATTTTGCTGCCCTGACCTCTGATTCAGTAAATTATGGGTCTGGGCAGGTCAGGAGGTCACAGCAATAACTGTCCACTTGGGTAGAGGAACAGAGTCAAGGGCTCGGACCATAACCCAACAACTTCATCAATGAAACAGAGTTTAATCGTATTGCTATAGGGACAGCTGTGACAGTGACACTGTTAATGAAGCTAGCAGATAATAAAAGCTTCTTAGTCGTTATGTTCCTCTCAGTTCAAAGCACTGAAGCAGATGTTCTCAGTTATTAGCTAAATAAGTTAACATAGATTAATTTAATGAAAATTTAAATCACAATTTTATTGCAATGCAATCAAAATAGATAGCTTGAGTAAAGCGGATGTCCATTACTACATAGTGATTTGGAATATGCTGTATTGGAAGCCACAGGATGAATGTATTAAAAGGATAAACAGATCTCAGAAAAATGAATGAATACACCATGGTGCAGATCTCATGCTTGGCAGGAGTGATGGCTAGATGCTGCAAAGTGACCTAGTTTTAACAGGAGGAGCAGAAGAGTGAATATGGGTGTGTGCAGAGGAGTGAGTGGTTTCTGTAGTAAAGAGGGATGGAAGGAGGAAGAGTGTGGAAAAGGGAAAGAGGCTTCTCTTTTTACCCCCTGAGGACAAGCCTGAGGAGATGGCATGTTCAATCAAAGATAAATCAATCTAGCCTGTCCCTGACCCATGCAAAGCTCTTCTTCCACCTAATGTACGAATTAAAAAGTAAGTGGCAGTATAACTGGACCATGCACACACATTCTCCTCTCTCATTATATAGCCACTATCAATCAGTGCAAAGCCTTGAAACAGAAAGAAAACAGTTCACACATCAAATCTGTCCAAATATCAGTGTCACTTAAAGAAATCTCACTACTTTTGGCACTAACTTCTCTAAAAAAACTATTAGAATTTTGCTGTCACTTGACACAATTCGGTTAATCACTCAATTGAGACAGAAAAGAGCCATCGGGGCTTTAAATTGTCCGATGCAGTGATGTATGATGTTAATGAGCGTAAGGGGCGAGTGGACTCCATGAGGCAAGGAAATATGATTATGGGTCACTGGGCAAAAACAAACCACAAAAGTGAAATTATCAATATTATATATATATATATATATATATA
>CM075022.1:7991361-8005055 GCA_037576675.1 Pangasius sanitwongsei | reverse complement strand
TATATATATATATATATATATATATATATATATATATATATATATATATATATATATATATATATATATATATTACATTTTACAAATTCAGTTTCATGTGTTTTGAACTTACATGTACATGTTTTGCTTATGGAAAGCTATCATCTGCATCTGGAAAACGGACAAAAGTTAAGTTTTTCTGCCAATAATATACTTTGACATTGCTACTTGAAAAAATCGATTTTACCAAAATTATGAGAAAAGGTTTAATCTAGGCTATTTTCTATCCTAGCCTTGGCATCTGTCTACAAAAATCTTGCTATATCTGTGTCAATTTTTTCACAGATTGATCAGATTTTTGGATAGTTACCTGCCATAGCAAAACAAACACAAACCTGTAAACTATAAACTGGGTTTGTGACCAGATACTAGAAAGCAAAACGTGTGCGATGATCCTGCGCCATCACACTGTCATTAAAACGGAGAAGAGTGCTTACGCACACTGTACAATTCACCAGGTACAAAGTATTAAAATGTTTCAATAACCTTAAAAAAGACATTAAAAACAAGAAATTTAGTCAACAGAACTGACTCAATTACTCAGAGCTCATTTCAGCACCAACATTAACACAAATCAGTTGAGTGAAGAGCTAATAATGAGACATGCTTAAATGCTGTGACTTTTACCTCAGACCTCTGACAGAGACTGATGTGGCTGAAGCTGATCATCAAAGTGACATCACATTTTCCACATTTTCCAATGTAAACATATATAATTCTTCAAAATTTGACAGATATAAATGCATATATAAATGGTTATAAATGCAGAGGTTGTAGTCAGAAAGGACTGTTTAAATGTAATTTCCTCCTTTTCACTTTTGCGCATAACCTGACTTTTAAATGCTCCAACTTTATTTGTGATTAAGATACAAAAGAAAAGAAATAGCTGAAGAAAGTCTGTGGTTTTCAGAACTTTAAATAGCAGAAGCTGTCAGAATTTGTGAAGGGTTAAATATACCTCTTCTTCCAACTTTATTGTTCCTTGTCCTTTTTTTTAATAGTAAATGTAAAGCGACTTCGAGTGTTGAAAATGCACTATGTAAACGGAACCTATTCTAATGATAATCATTTTTAATATTATTGGTTTATTATTACCAGTGCTGTAGTTGTCACTTTCAGTCAAGTCTAAGTCGAGGCTATGACTCTCACCCTCACATCACGTCAGTCTTCACACACGTATTGGGATGTAAAAAAGGAAATTTGCCTACTGCTATGCAAACTTTAGGGCATGCATATGCACATATTGCTGGGTTTTGTTCACTGGTAACGTCAAATGGCAAAGTAGTGAATATATGTTTCCATGATTCAGCCATGAACAATCTGACATTAAAGCACAATATGCAGTAATAACAGGTAATGTGATAAGCTTAATATTAACCCTATATGCTGCCTTTGTGAATTATAAAATGTTCTTTTAAATTGGTGCCTTTTACATTACAATGACTCAGCTTCACCTAAAGGCAAATCAGAGTACACCTCGCACTTCTTTTATGGATTTTCCTGCTCAAAAGGGCAAACTTTGGGCATTGATTCTATCAAGATTTTTTATCTTAAAAACAAAATGAAAATCAGGCACTTACAGTCATATGTGTATTCCAAAAAGGCGTAGGCTATCTCTGTGTGGAAACAAAGAAAAGGCCACAGGCTTGAGCATGTGCGCTCGCTTTTGAGGTGACCGGGATTTACCTACAGTTTGCATGTGTGGTTTTATAAACCTCCATCTAAGGCTTTGTGCATTTGCCACCTTTTTTGTTAAATCTATGCAAAGGGTAATACATGTGACCCATGGATTTGAGTACAATAATTCACACATCCCATTTTTTCCCCTTTTCAGGCAAAGAAATAAAGTGGGCGAGACTTCATTACTAAATCAAAGAAATGAAACAGTTCCTCCAATTCTTTTAATATTCTCTCCCTCTTGACTTTCTCTTTCACTCTCTTTCCCTTCCCCCAACTGCCTGCTTTCAAAAAGCAAGAACAAAAAACAGGCTCATTATCCAAACTGCAGCTCACTTCCTGTGAGCTCTCTCATCCCAGACTCCACCCTGGCCAATAGTGGCAGACCTGGTTGTTATGGGCCCTTAGCAACAGCATCAGGTCGGAGAGGATTAAATGTGTGTGTGTGTGTGTGTGTGTGTGTTCGAGGCTAGTCTCGCTGGGTGTGTGATAACAGAGGCACAATATGCATTACCAAACCAGCATGTGTGGGGTAGGGGGAGTGGTGCAGTAGTGTGCAGTTTAAAAAGCCTCTCTGAAAACGAGATATCCGTAAAATTTATTTACATTAGAGAGACTGAGACATGCCTCAATTATAAAGGCAAAGCCCAAGTAAAATCTTTTATCTCTAATAAATATTGGTATTGCAAAATTTTTTACCTAAAATGATTTTAGAGTGGAATTACTTTGAAGTTTCTTTTTATAAATTGATTTCATAATAAACATTGGAAAGTTCAATTTATATATGTAGTACACTACATATTTTTATTACACAAGACACAAATCTGTGTCTAGTCTAAAAAAAAATAAGGATTTCTCACTTTGCTAAAGAGCTGATTTGTATTTGATATATATGCAAGTGAAACCAAATGAGCAAAAGCTCTACCATATTGCAACTGTGTCTGAACACTAAGCTCCATGTTACTGCTGTATGTTTTCCATATGGATATAAAGGTCATGAATAGGCCACTTATAAATATTTAATGTGACCTGTTTTCCTTTGGCTGTCGTGCTATGGATTCTGATCTAGAAGACAATTTTAAATCTAAATATGGAACCAAAAGCCTAATTTTTTGAGCCCTTGATAAATGCAGTCATCAGTATATGATTTAGGTTAGCTGGTGAGATGGGAAGCTTTACAGGAATAGCTGCTGGGTCTAATTTGTATAGCACCATCTGCCTGGAGTTACAGTGATGATTAGGGATGTTCTGAAGCTCCTGATGGATTTGACTGTGCTGTGCCATCTCCTGGGACACAAGTGTCCCTGTGTTTCCCCTTTCCCCCTTTTTGCACCTCACTTCCACTCCCTCTTTACTCACTCCCCACACATGGAGGATTTGTGAGCAAAGCGAGAGGTGAGAATACAGTCCCTTGAGACCCCTACAGTCTCTGTGCTCAGCAGGGTGTGTGTGTGCGCAGTGACAGAAGGGGAGTGAGAGCTGAGCTGATGACAAATCCATTAATTAAACCCTTAGAAATCTATCAACTGCATAATAACAAGTACAAGAAGCACCTCCTAGAGCAAATTTAGGAGGTGGCGCTCTTCTTTTTTTTGTGATTCTATTCATTAAAGCAAGTCACAGAATGTGAGTTATTTAAAAAGCCCTCATTTTGACTAAGCACGGTATTTCAGTCTTCCCCAGTAATGGACTAATTGTTATGTTGCTTTGCATAATCAAAAAAAATCAAAATGCTATTCGTGAAAATTTTCCAAGTTCCAAACAAAGGCCCTTCCAGGAAAAGGATTTATAATTGTGAGTATCTGAAGAATGGCTGTGAGACAGAAATTTGCTTCCTCCATCAGATGAACACTGTAGGAGAAATCTGTTTCTCCTCAATGGTCTTTAATTTGATGCTTGTCCAAGGGCTAACAGGTCACTGGACTAGATCCACTTGCGCATTACAATACACCATGCCAGCATTTTGCTAACTGTGAGTTCAGCTAAATGCAGTATACTTAAAACTTCATTGACATTCATCAACACAAACCGTGGATGGCAGCCAGACAAAAAAAAAAAATCATACATAGAAATAATTTCCATAGTAGAGTACAATGTAATACTATATCATTAAGCATGTTAATGTTACCTCAGGGGCTACTGGACATCATCATTATTCATCTTTTTGTGATGAACTACAGTCCTGTGACTGTGGAGGTTAATGTTGAGTCACAGTCACACGCTCCAGTACATTTTGTTCCACCATGGACTTTACAACTATTTGCACAATAGTTAAGTTATCAATATTGAGTTTGGGAAGGCCTACATATAGGGTTTATGATCAAGCGTCCACATACTTTTGGACGTATAGTGTATAAAGGTTAATGTTAGGGTAATGGGTTGGGTTCTTCTTATAACTTTATTCATATGAACTTGGATGAAATCCAGCCACATTACCTCAGTGATTTGAATTCATGAAACTCATGAGATCAGTTTGGTCCATTTATGTTTCATTTAAGTGCTCACACTAAAATACAATCCTGATGGTTAGTGAATAAAGCGTAATATAAAAGTGTACATTCAGCAGGTACCCTCCTAGCATACAGCTTGACACAATATGAGTCATAGTCTTCAACTTGGTGCAAGTAGCTAGCCAATATACATAACCTTAAACCTACAGTTAAACCTGTAGTAAACTGTAATTTTAGGTAATTAAACCTAACCAAAAGTTACACTGAAGCACTGCTAGTCCACATCTTGGCATTCACAGAACAGGTTTTGACATCTCCATGCTACTCCCGTGACTATGGGATGTATTAAAACGCAGAATAATAAATATTCTCTTTCCTTGTACTTCTTCTAATAAAATTTTATCAAGTTGTATTTTTCTATAACCACATAGCCAGTGAATTTGCCTGACCTAAATCTGTTCACTTGACTGTTGGGCTTGGCGAATAAAGAACACATTTACAGGAATGCCATGCAAAGTGTCATGAATCTGAATGTGCATTTACACAACACAAAAGCACATGCACACACACACATGTAAACATACACACATTTGTGACATCTCAGGACATGTATATATGTATCATATATACATATACAGTATACATGTATATATGCATATATGTATCATACATAGGGCTATAGGTATTATACATAGGGTTATATCATATGTATTGTGCATAAGTACCTACAGTATGTGTAATAATAATAAAAAACAAACACATGTCTTCCTAAGTCTAACTCTAGCCTTAACCTTAGTAACCACAAAGAAATGTTTTTTACCCTTTCAGTTTTGAAAAATATGCACATAACTTTTGTATAAAGCAATTTACTATATGTGGCTGGACCTGACAATGTAGATTACCCCAGTTATTCTACTTGTCTTACACAGTGAGGACTTTATCATGACAAAACAGACACACACATTCACACACATGAACACACACACACCACTGACACACTGCACAGGGTAATAACTATTTAAAATTTAATTTAATTACAGAAACTATGTAACTAAATACACTATATGGAAGCCTGACCATGACACCCATATGTGAGCCTTCCCAAAACTTTTGCCACAAAGTTGGAGGTACATGATTGTGTAGAATGTCTTTGTATGCAATAGCATTATGGTTTCCTTTCACTAGAACTAAGGGGCTCAAACCCTGTTCCAGCATGACAGTGCCCCTGTGCACAAGGAGAGGTCCATAAAGACATGGTTTGCCAAGGTTGGTTTGGAGGCACTCAAGTGGCCTGCACAGAGCCCTGACCTCAACCCCACTGAACACCTTTGAATGAATTGGAACACAGACTGCACACCAGTCCTCCTCGCCCAAGATCAGTGCCTGGCCTCACTAATGATCTTGTGGATGAATGAGCACAAATCCCCAAGCAATATTCAAAAGCTAGGGGAAAGCCTTCCCGGAAGAGTGGAGGCTGATATAGCAGCCAAGGGGCAGCCAACGCCACATTAATGCCATGCCTTTGGAATTGGTTGTTCAACAACCACATATGGGTGTCATGATCTGGTGTCCACATACCTTTGGCCACATAGTGTAATTCATAACAAATATTATGCTTTAAAAATGACTGAATAATAAGATGTGAGTATAAGGGGTTAAAAAGGGTCATTTTATCCTGAACAAAACCTAAACCATAACACTGCATGACAGTGACTAAATCACCAGCGCTGCCATCCTCATTATGTAAAATCTAAATGGATTAATCATTTGTTTTGGCTCACAAGTGGGAAGAGGTGAGCTTTGTCCTTAAGTATTGCAAGTATTACACTTGCAAAATAATCCACATGACTCAATATAAAATTCACAAGATTCGTAAGTTATGAAAAGGTGAAGTTTGGGTTAGGGGCAGAGTTTGGTGTTCATGCCTTTTCTTATAACAAAATTCAGATGAAATCAAAACAGTGACTCAAAATCCAACCTTAGCATCCTTGATCATTCTAATTTGTACAAATTATTCATATGATCCTGTTCCTCATTGGATGTCTTTAACCCCTTCAATTCCCAGAATTCTTTGTCAGGTCTAAACCAAAGTCTGACCCTAACAACACATGTTTTCTGTTTAGTTTCATTATAGTTACTGAATAATATACTTTAAGATGAATAACTGTTGTTTACTAACAGCAGCCATATGGACATTACATGGAATTAGCTCAAGTGTCTTGTGATGAGGGGTACACAGTTATAAAAATGACAGAAATAGGCTAGCACATCTAACAAAGAGCGATTAACATTGCTTTCCTGGCACTTGGTAGTTGTGCCGTGTTCGCCAGCATATTACAAGTCATACTTATATAGTTTGTACACACTGTAGTATACTGTGTATATACTGTAGTATACTGTGCTAATACATTCTACATTTTAAAATATTTTAGCATTTTCTAAGAATTTTAGCATCTTCAAAATAATCTGTCTATTGAAAAATAGAGGCAAGAGTTTTCATTGTTCCCGCCTAAATCCACTTTTCTATTAAACTCTCTTTTCTCCAGAATCCTCAACCTCTTGTGTAAGCCCAGGATGGGTTTTTCCATCTCTGGCACACAAATGCACAATCTTCCCTCTGTTTGCTTCTCAGAACACAATCATAGTGTTGTGCAGCTCGCATGTCCAGATGTCCAGACTACTGCACATCATCATAATTATATAACAGTGGCCTTATGATGTTGTGTAGTGCTAACGTTGGTGAATTATAATCAGTGTTTTTTTTTCTTTTTTTCTTTTTTTGTGTGTGTGTGTGTGTGTGTGTGTCAAAAGAATCCACCCTAGGTGCAATCAATGCCATTTTTAAATGTAATTACTATTAACGGAAACTTACAAATAATAGATTGGCATGGCATTCTGGCATTTACACATCCTTTTTATTATAAAAAAGAAAAACAGCATGAGACAATGGAGGCAAGAGATGCATGGCATGGCATGCATGGTAGAGCATGTTAAGCTACTACGCCCCATCCAGATGTGACAGATGTCTTGGAAGTCGACACTACAGATCAGTGGAGCAATATTCCATTTGATTGCATTTCCTAGACCGGCAAGAAGGTCTGACAAGAAACTGATCTAGAACCAAACTGTTTTTGCCAAATCCTAACCACAATGTTTCAACAAACCAACAATGAACTGCTTAGAAGGCTTAGAAAGAGGTAATATGAACAAGAGAATCAGTGAGAGAGATGAAGAATGAGAGTAGTGAGAGTAGAAAAGGGGGAAAACTTGGTCCTCTTTGTTTCAGGACTCTAAATCATGTGTAATTACTTGTGAAAACAAATGGTGAGAACTATTCTAATCAAGCTCTTTTACAATTTTACAGTAAAAGTAGCTTATTAATTGACTTTAGCTACCCTCAAACAAAGACAATCAGATCTAGTTGTGCTATTCAACAAAGCCCTTTGTATCTATATGCACTGTAAAATTAAATGTACAAAAAAAAAATGCTCCATTTTTGTTTGTACAGGTTTATACACAAATCTGACATTTTTGGGTCAACATCTGAAAATTATATGCACAATTCTACTCTGTTGTCTGAATAAATCTGACAAAAATCCAGTTCAGTTTAAGCTGAAACAAAAGCACCTCATCGGTCTGACAGAAGAATGACCACTAAGCAACAGATCCAGGTAGCCAAATCAAGAATTAACTGGCACAGTTGGGAATCATTAAAAACACCATGCTTTGTTAGATTATAAGGCTTGAAGTGCAATCTACAGATCACCACCGGTTATAAGAGTTCAATAACTCCACTCATCTGTGTCAGACAAACTCATTATTAAGTGTCTGAACCGAAAGCCTCTATTCAAGAGACAGCATTACATACAATAACCCTTTCTTACTATTTAATAGACGAAATACAGCAGTTATCATCTGAGCCTAGCAGTGAAAGTGTGCAACATCAAAGGTGCACTCATAGGAGTGACGTGCAGACACCACGACAAACGAGAATCATTTCTCACAGACACACAATTATATAATGACAGTTTTTCGGTCAGAGAGACAGATACCAAAAAGTAAAAGTCTACCACAAAGGGTTAAGGCTGGAAAACATACTCTCAGTCTGTATAAAAGGTTTCAAACGTCCAGTTTTGTTAAGCAAAGCATTCCAACTATTATCCAAATTTCACTGACCCCATGGAATAATCAGTACAAAGCTCTGAGCACAATAAGCACATTGCCTTCTTTCTCTACGAACAAGTGACAATTACCAGGAAATGTAGGCTCAGCATCAACACAAACGCATTACCTCTCACATGAGATTTCCTGTCCTGGTTAGACAGAGCTGGCCCACAGCCCGAGGCATCTCCAGCAATGGTAAATTCCTTCGTCTCAACCGATACAATCAGTGCATGATTTACGATGCCAACTCTCTTGGTTTAAATCCACATACACTCAGAAGTCTGGGTCACTGTGTCTTACTGTGTCCTGAATGAGAACTGACCAGTAAAATAGAGCAAGTGTATAGGAAGTGTCTCTCTATGTGTGTGTGTGTGTAAGCGCTCTGCTGTCTTGGTGCATCCCTACTGTTGTGGATTCGGAGATTTCTCTCTCCTCCTCTCTCTCACACACGCACAGCAAACACAGATTCCCATCTGCTGCTGCCCACTTGGCCATTTCCCAGCCTACCTCATGAATAATAAACAGCCCCCTGGGCTTGCACCCACCCCCAAACCCCCGTCTTGGCAGAAACACGAGCACATGCATTCACATGGATGCACATCCACACACACATCGACACACACCTTATCAGATGCATAAATATACACTGAGATGAAAGGCATCTCATCTCTGAGTTTGACCTCCCACTTTTCACACCACTTTTTTTTCTGCACCCTCTCACCTCTGTCTTGCTAATTAATAATGTGTTAGAAACATGCAAAGCCTCCTTCATACAATCAGAGATGACCAGCATGCCCAGGAATAGATAACCATCACTGTCAGCTACAACATCAGAAGACCAAATCCGGTTCCACTCCTTTCATCCAAGAACAGGAATCTGACCAGGATAAAGACCAGGTGACATTTTTCCAATCTTCAAGTGTCCAGTTTAGGTGAACATGTACCCGCTGCGGACTCAGATTCCTGTTCTTTGGAACCCGATGTGGTCTTCCGCTGAAGTTTCTCCCTCAAGTTTCAGTGTGTTGTGAACTCACCACAGGACTGCCACTCACTGAAGAGTTTCTGAAAAACTCAAATCAGCCCATCTGTCACCAACAGCCATGCCATGGTCAAAGCGTGGTCTGAGATCATACCTTCCCCATTCTGATGTTTGATGTGAATATTAGCTAAAGCTCTTGACCTGTATCTGTATGATTGTATGCACTGCCACACGATTGGCTAATTGGATAATTGCAGGAGTGGGCAGTTGTATATGTGTTCCTATTAAAGTGGCCAGTGAGTGTACATCACCTGTAATAAAGACCAGTGGCTCAGTGTAATTTGCATTCCGTCTGATTCCTATTCTCATTACGTATTGAAGTACAAGCACCAAAGTCATTATAAGAGATGGAACATTCACCTATGACTCACTTCAGTGTTGTTTATTCAGACTGAAATAAACAAGGTCAAAGACACTGCAGGATCACGTCACAACCAGAGCATGAGGTTTATGCAAATATATGGACAACCAACCAACTTCTCACTCTGTCACTTTCTGCCTATCAGACCTGCAACCTGAAAAGGACATTCAGTAGTCCAACAATGTAAATAAGTGTTTATTAATTAGACCCAGATTGATCTTTATATTGATTTGATGCCATTTCATTTGAATTTCCTTAAAGCCTTTGGACAACACAATGTCCGGTTAATATTACAACATGCCATGAGATAGATTTCAGTTACACCGGAAGCCTAATACTGAAATTTTAACCCTGTAACAGGGGCAGTGATGTTATCACAACTGCTAGAAAAAGAGAAAAAAAGAAAGAAAGAAAAAAAACAGATGAGCAACAGCCAACTCTCTAAATGCCCTATGATATGAAGGTGTTTACTTGCTCTGTGTCGAGGGCTCTTTTGTGTGGCTAAAGCACCAAAAACTAAAACCAGAACAGTGTACTTTAAGACTCATAAACAAATGCTTCTTTTTCATACTAAGCTTGATTTAACACAAGAGGGAATCATCTTTGCTCCTCTCCAGCTCTTAGACAGAGGAATGCTAAGTACAAACACTTCCTGTTGTAAAGTTTTTCTTCGTTTTTCTCTCTTACAATTTCTCTCTCATACAATTACAGCTCTATGGATAGCAGTGTAGGCATCCTTAGCTGTGGGAGAAGTTTTACATTCCCTCGTTGCTGCTGACGTCCGTAGTGTGGGCTTCAGTGTTGGTAGATAGAAAACAAAAGGCACAGTGGACTAAATGACCTGGTTGTTTTGACTGTAGATCATTTTCGAAGCTCTGAAAACATGGATAAAGACACAGAAAGACATCTGAATTGGACAGAACTTGGTACCAAATGGAATTATCAGCTAAGACTCATTGAGGTGTTCCTTAAAAAAAAAAAAAAAACTTTTGTTACTAGAAGTCTCAACTCATTCAGACCAAGGTCCCCAAATCTGATTGATCGATTTATTAATTGATTCACTGTTTGATTTATTGGTTTGATTGTTTTGTTTTTTGTTCCCACTGGTTGGGGACTGAGCATTTTGTGTTCATTAGATTAATTATGTCTATTAATTAAATTAAACATATACCCAAACAAGGTAATAAATAATTTATGCCCAAATTATATACCAAACTGATCCCGAGTACCATAAACATTGCAATAATTTGGGCTACTCATTCTGTTAGCTTAACTTTATTTATTATTACATTAATAATATGAGACCATTTACAACCTTAGTATGGAAACCATGTTTTAATTGCTTTGATAAAATGTATATTAATTTACATATTAACATTTGACAAGAATAGTTATGGGTGTTGGGGTTTAAAAGCTGTGTATGGTAAGAGGGGTATCCATTAGATTACTATTGGCAAACATGGAAACATTTATGGAGTTGCCATAAATGCAAACAAAATGAGCTTAACGACTACTAACCCCATCAGTCAGTTGACGGTTGTATATCTGAAATCACATTTGACACATTTCTATTTACACAGGTTCAGTTTGCAGGTTATGATGATGAGATTATGGTGCGCTCATTAAGTTCTGTTTGAATTTGTACAGGGCTTTATACATAACAGTCTATATAGTGAATAGTGAGGGCTTAAGTGTTCACACAATGCAAACACAAACGCAGTGCTCATGAACAAGTGTGGGAGGTTTGTCTCATGTCACTTTAATAAACTCACATGT
Source organism: Pangasius sanitwongsei (assembly GCA_037576675.1). Classification (NCBI taxonomy): domain Eukaryota; kingdom Metazoa; phylum Chordata; class Actinopteri; order Siluriformes; family Pangasiidae; genus Pangasius; species Pangasius sanitwongsei. Next base: position 7,993,549 of record CM075022.1, on the reverse strand, counting down.
TCAGACTTTTTAATTAATATATTTCATTTATCATTTTAACGAGTCTTTATTTTGTCCTTTCTGGGAGACTCAGGCTAGGTGCAAACGATCTCAGTGAATCTTGGACACTGATATCTGTCTTATTGCAAAATGTTAAATTAATAAATGTATTCACTCCTATGTGAAAAGACATTCTCAGAAAATTTTATATCATTTCTTCCAACAATTATAGTACTGTAGTTCTGAACAGCTCATCTAATGCCACTGGCATCAATCTAATTTTACATATACACCAACTCTGTGTATTGAGACACTGCAATTTTAGCTTCCTAAGCAATCTCTACCACTGTACTGCTCAGCATAAAGTACTTGTATTAACACAGTCAGTGCAAGAGTAAGCACAGTCAAAGAAAATAATAATGTTCATACAAACGTGATGGAGGTAATATCAATGTAGATTCTTCTTCTGGAAGACAAAATGCCCTGTTTAAATATTTAGGAAGTTGCAATGAACCAAAATAAAAAGGGCAACAGACAAATAAAGGAAGTCACTGAGAGAGACATAAAGAGAGACAGTATATGGCCATGAAACACAGGAACAGACAGCTTCTATTATGCAGAACTAATACACTAAACCCCAAACAAGAACACACATTATCAGAACACAAAGTCTCGTGGAGTGAAGCACAGCAGAGACAAACAGGATGCCCGACACATTTGAACATCAAATTCCTTCAACTGGACAACTCATTAGAGAGCAACAAGATATTTGCAGTAGCCCTGGTTGATTCAATTCCCCCTACACTGGTAGAATATACAGTTCCCTTCATATGTAGTGCCCTTCAATAAAATAACCAAAAATTTATATAGAAATTCTTGTCAGCCAAGAACGGGAATCTGACGTTACAGTGGGCACGGGCTCACCCAAACTGTGCAGCTGAAGATTTTCCGATTTTCATCTGTCCAGTTTCTATAAGCTTGTGCCCTCTGTAGCCTCGGATTCCTGTTCTTGGCTGACATTTTATTGAAGGGCACTACATATGAAGGGCACTGTATATTCTACCAGTGTAGGGGGAATTGAATCAACCAGGGCTGATAGAACCCAATGTGGTCTACTGCTGTTGTAGCCCATCTGCCTCAGGTGTGTTATGCTGTGCATTCTGAGATGCTTTTCTGCTCACCATTGGTGTAAAGCCTTTTTATTTCACTTACAATAGCCTTCCTGTCAGCTCAAACTAGTCTGGCCATTCTCTTCTGACCTCTCTCATCAACAAGCTGTTTACCTTTAGAAGTACTGGTCACTGGTCACTTCATGATTTTTAAACCTCTAACTAAAGTAGTTACAATGAGAATCATTTTTGTTAGAACACAGAAAAATACATTTGCCTATTGTTAGAAAATTTTAATTATTGTGTATAATGTTTATGTTTATAATATTTTTATGAATGGTGCCAATAATTTCTAGACCTGTAGAACCTCACAGAATTCTTCGGTAAGTCTCTCTGCATGGGGGGAACCTTAAAGGTTCTATGTAAAAAAAAATTTTCTGTAGAACAGGGTCACTGCAAATCAATACAAAGTTATTCTGACTGATCTTTTCCAGGATGACAGTGTCCCCATCCACAGGCCATGAGGGCTGACTGAATGGTCTAATCAGTATGAAAATGATGTAAATCATATGCTATGACCTTCACCGTCACCAGATCTAAACCCAACAGAACACCTGTGGGAGATTTTGGAGCAATGTGTAAGACAGTGCTCTCCACCCTTTTCATCAAAATACTAACTGAGAAAATAGAAAATGTCTGGAGTTTTTTGTGTCTCTGCACTGCATAGTATATTGCATAACACTGCCTTTAGCAATGACACACATTGTGGTCTACATACAAGTACTATCACCAAATCCTGGTAACCATGGACATTTTACTAACGCTTACATTAGTGTGTGCTCAAAGATTAAAAGCCTTCAATTAAAGAAAGCACAATATTAATATTATCCCACCTGTTTTTCTAAACCCACCTGGCTTTTAACATTGGCATTATAAACAGCAATCAGATTACATGCTTTTATATATGCTTTGTCTTTTATATATATATATATATATATATATATATATATATATATATATATATATATATACAGTCAAGTCCGGAAATATTTGGACAATGAGAGAGATTTTGATATTTAGAATAAAAAAACAACAAAAAT
>CM075022.1:7975059-7991261 GCA_037576675.1 Pangasius sanitwongsei | reverse complement strand
TCCATTGTGGTGGTGTATAAAGGCAAAATCACAAAAGCTCTGTCATTGTCCAAATACTTCTGGACCTGACTGTATATATGCTGTGTCTGTGCCCTGGGCAATTTGAAGAGAACAATGCACAGTTCAAACCCTATATAATAGTTCAAACAGCTTGTGAAAGCATATTTGAGTAAAGCTAACAAGCCTGTTAGCGATGCATCTGTGGAACCAAATTCAACCATGTATACACAAATAGCCATTAAGTCTGAGGATTACGAATAAAAAGGAGCCTTTGAATTTGCGACAGCTTGTCTATTTGCTGTCAGTCCCATACCCTCTATTCCTTCTCTGTCTCTCATCCTCTAAATTGATCTTAGGCCCATGTGCTCTCGCACTGAGAGAGACAGAGAGTGGTCTAAGGGGCAGATTAATGGTAGCAGTCGAGAACAGCTGCTGCCGCAGGCAAACTAGACTCAGTCGTATCCGCCTGTCTTCCTCTTTCTCCCTTTCTTTTATTCATTTCTTTTTATTTCCTTATTTCCGTTCATTCGTGCTATAAATACAATCACATTAAAAAGAAGAAATGGCATATATTGGAAGTAATCAATCAATTACTATGCTCACCTTTAAGCAGAGTAGCATTTTAGTAGCTACAGTAGTTTGCTGTGTGGAAATTCTTTTACTTGTTTATTTCTTGTTAAAGTGTGCATGTCTGTGTATTATCCTTACACGCCAGCTAGGGTTTAACAGTATAATGTTTAAAGAATTATCAAGTACATAACAAACAGAACTCGTGCCACCTAATAATTAATGTAACCTTTGGGTAATGAATGGGGTCAGAAGTTAAGATCAGGTTATCCATTTACAAGAGCAGATGTCACATATGCCTTAAACAGAAAGACAAAGAGCTGAGGCCAGTATAACCAGCAGGACCCTGAGTACATCTCTGCCATACTCCCCGAGCACTCCACTTTCGTGTAATATGGGAACATATCAGGCTGGAAATTGAGGATCCAATACAACAGGGGGTGCTGGAAAGGTAAAATGTCAGAGTGGCCTGATTACAACATTTCAATTCAATACTTTGTTTTGAGCTACAGGTTGATTGTAAGTCAGCGTGACAGAGAGTAAATATAGAGGACACACATCATAATTAAGTTAAGACAAAAATGAAAGCAGGAAACGAGTCCAGGAGTGGTACGTTCTCTGTGGTTTGTGGTTTGAAACACCTATTGATGCCAATATTTAACATGTCTTGTATTTTATAACAGAGATCTTGCAACCCTTGTGGTAGTAGCACGCAAGCGGTAAAATAATCATTATATCATTTTATTAATAATATATGTGCCATACAGTCCATGCATTAAAATAATTGTCATTGTAAGGAAACATATGTGAAAGGAACAGGTTAAGATATAGAAGTTGGGCAGTTAGTAATCTGTCAGTCAGTAATCCAGCTATTGTCTTGATGTCTGATGGGGTCACTCTTCAGACCTATTTTACACTTATGCCAAGCAAATGGTTGAACCTGAGACTGCGTTAACAGTAACAAAAGCACTTCCCTGCATGTCAGTCACAGAATGGCTGCCACATGCAGGTCTATTCATTCTCTCCTCTCTGGTGTGTGGGTTCAGCCTCCCTATCAACAGGAGGTCATGTCGTTGCTTCAGTTAATTGCTGGCCAGACTCTCATATAGCCTGCAGAATCTGGACCATGCAGGGAAAGCCTGGGTTTCCCGCCAGTGTGCTCATGCACCCCCTTCTCTAACACAAATGCACACACACTCACACACACAAGACAATGTATCAGGGGACAATAGAGCAAAGCAGCTGGACAACAAGACCACAAAGTAGCCCTGCATAAATAATTATGGAACAGAGAAAAGCCATCTGTAGTATAGACCAAACATCTGCTTCAAATCAATAAGAAACCTAGCAAATGATTGTATAACTTTAATTTGTTCTTAATGCTTAAATGCTTGTAATTATTTTTCAGTTCTTTAATTTGTGCAAGTGTACTATTCACATGCCAATATCGGCTTTTCGGCTACTGTATGACAGAGCGATACTCGATGCTGAAGCTGATGATGATGTCACCTCCCTGTAGGACTCAGTGAACACTTGTTCTGTATGTAAACACTAATGACGATCTGTTAACCCAAACATGCCTCCGAGAGTTCTGCTAAAGAGAGTTGGGGGTTGGCTAGAGGAAAACGAAATGGTGATGCGCCAAGCATCAAGCCCTTCAAAATACATGTCAAGACATGCAGAGAAACATTGGCATGTTGACACCTATTATTCCCTGAAGAGACATGGGAAAGTATGGTGACAGAGACATTGTGGCGTACAGTCTGCTTGCTTGAGAAACATTGAATTTCAGAATCCCCTCTGTGAAACACCTGGAGGCATGCTTATTATTCCTGGGAATGAAACACTTGCGCCAAAATCATGGTTACTATATTTAACACTTCATTTGGTGGGACAGTTACTGTCAATAACTGCCAGTATCTTCAGAATCTCTGCTATATGCCAGTATCTTTATAATTATATATAATCTGACAGGTTTATTGCAATACAGGGTCTTGAAATTTAGAAGCGAGATGAAAAAAAAACTTTTTTTTAATATAGACATAACCCAAGACCATGCATTACTACAATATTCCTGCTGGTTTGAGCTTTTTTTTTTTTTAGCCAATAATTATGGTTCACTGCTGGCTTGCAATTTTTAAGGAACTAGTTAAATTTGTTGTAAGTATGTGAAATTTCGGTAGTGGGTCAGCTCTGCTATAGCAACTTCATTGCTGTAAATCTGTAGGCAGAAGGTGGTGTGCCAACCAAAATACCTTAGGCAAAAGGAGCTCAGGGGCAAGGGTATTTTTTTTAGTGAACAAAAAACTGAAAGTCAAGCAAATATAGCAACACTAGCTAGTAGTTCATATTCATTCATTCATTCATCTTCAGTAACCATTTTATCCTGGTCAGGTTTGTGGGGAATCCTAAGCCTATCCCATGAACACACAAACACACACACTCATTCACACCTACAGGCAATATAGCATAGCCAATCTGACTACCTGAATGTTTTGAACAGTGGGGAGGAAACTGGAGAATCCACAGGAAACCCACATAAACACCGCAAGAACATGCAAGAACACTGCACAGACAGCAATCTGAGCTCAAGAACAAAGTGGGGGAACTGTTAGGTGATGAAACCATCCATTGCACCACCCTGCCATCACAGCATATATTCATTTATAGAAATCAGGAAGCAGGTTAAAGAATTAAATTCAGATTTCTTTCACAGAAATGCATTCAGCTTTACTTCCAACCAGCACAATATCTTTTCTAAGGAAACCTATTCATCTCTAATGAATACTGACATGCAGGATTCAGAAAGATTAAAAATGACTCCCTATGAAAACCCTTCAATAGAGTAATCAGAGACAATTTGGAACACACATGGGCAAAAGAAGTGGTATATATCATCTCATGCCAAAATAAATATTTCATAGAAGCTCCCTTCATCCCAGCAAGGGTGTCTGCCCATCCCCCTGTACACGCTACACTAAACCCCCTTCATGCTACACACTACATCGCACTGAGTTATAGTAACTCTGAATTTAATGTCACATTATTTTCTTTGTCAGTACTACACTCTGACATTTACCACTAACCAACTATGGTTCATTAGGCTATAATCATTCTGCACTTCTCGACTGGATGTTGTGCGAATCAGTGGACTCGTATGAGGTCAAGAAGCATTAGCGTCCCTCGGTAACAGCCTTCAAAAGAGAGAAGCACAGACATTGACCTTTAGGTTATGACCTTCAAGAGACGAAACGTAGCTCATCAGAGAACTTCATCAGAGAAAAAGCAATCAGCAACTTTTATAACCAGGCCAATGAGAAACAGACACAGACTTGAGCTATTAAGCTATTCGTTCCCCATAATAAATGCAAAGATATGGGACAAGAGTGAGAATGGCCAAGATTTACACAAGTATCACTTCTTGACCTTTGCTGAGAAAGGACCTTCACTTCCACTGTCTGATCACATGAACGCCTGTCCATGGTAGCTCAATTTAAAGGCAGAGCTGTAGCCTGTATTGAGTTATAGTTAACATATTAGTGACACTTTAACAACAAATTTGACCTATTGGCCACACTGTCAGCATCTAACAAATAATAAAACTTTCTAGCTGGATGTTTAATTAATAGACCATCTTAATGAATAGCATAACCTGCATAGCAAGATTGTTAATTAAATATTTTATAACCAGTGTTTGAATCAGTACAACCATTGCATCAAATGCCCTGGGAGCCAAAAAACATGGCTACTTATCATAGAGGGGATTGTAAAATATTAATAAGACAATCGGAGAATCTGAATGAACTGAGATATTATTTATTTCACTATTACTTCCAAAAAAAAAATTAATTCACTGTTACGCAAATATAATACAGCGTTGTACCAGTCATCAAACCGCTCTCATCTACAATGGATCTTATTACATTTTGTATATACCTCTATAATCATTGAGTTAAATAGAATTTAGTTGGTAACAGTTTTTTTTGTTGCTGTTGTTTTTTTTTCAAATTGCCATCTTCCACATTGGAATTGGCATATTCCTATAAAGCTACATGTTAATTCAATTCAGTTTTCCCTTAACCCCTAATCATTCAGTCACTGATCTTTTTATAAAATAGCCTTAATAGCTATGTATTCCTCGAATCTTCATTTAGCAGTCTCATTACCCACGCTGCAGTCTCTCAAGCTGAGTGCTTTGCTCTGAAGTCTTCATTTGTCTGACTGATATCCCTTTGTGCAGCTCTGTCTCTCTCCGTCTCATTTATACACATAATACCACAGGATTTGATGAGTTCAGAATGTGGCACAGAGGAGGGCACATGAAATTTTAACTGGTTTTGCCACAAAAAGCCAACAGCTATTTCTTTTGTGCCATACATGCATCATGGACAGGTGCTAATTATCTCTCTTTAGCATCTGGAGCAATGAGTTGACCTACAAAAAAAACATTTGATAGTAAGGTTGATGTGCCACTAATAGGCAAGAAAGAATTAGATTATGTTGGTATGTTATAAATAAGAAATGTGCTGAATTTGTATATTTATATATTTAATCACTAGAAAATAACAAAGACCAAGTACCCCCAGTGTTACATTTTGGTGGAATAGCTCTCTTGACCACCCCACCCCCAGAACGTTGTATACACACACACACACACCATTCTTTCTCTTCCCATTTGCCAACATAAAGAAATCCCCCTGTGATATATATTGCCTAAAGCAATTCGATTCAACTCAAAACATTCCAGGATGAACAATCTTCTGGGATCCAAACCTCTCTGTCTCGTCTCGCAATTTACATTCTGCTTACCCCTCAAGAAATTTAACAAGACAGTGAAAATGATGGCCATGGCTCACTTTCTTATTCCGTGTATCTTTGTGATTATATCAGTCCCTTTTCTGTTAGTCTTATCCCTTCCGTACGTCCCTTTCTTTCTTGGCCCAGTTTTGGACCAACAATGGAGACAATTGGGTGTCTCCCTGAGGGCCAAGCTGGGCGAGTTTAAATATCAAAAGGCTACAGAGGATACCGGGGCAGACCCCTAGGAGAACTGCTTTAGCCAAACCTCCACTGTCCATCTGCTGGTATGAGGAGAAAAACAGGGGAAATGTGAACCAGCATGGCTTATAGACATTGACAGAATATGTTCTGTGTGTTATCACTTTCATTTTTCTTCTTATTGTTTTCGAGACAGGCAAGCACGCCTCTGTCATCTGTCAAGTGATACTGCCTCCCAGACAGTTATTATTTATTTCACTTTTTTTTTTTTACCCCATTGTTCTCCCAATTTGTCAATTTGGGCATCTGCCAATTCCCACCCACTAGCTAGCTCTTCCCTGTCATGCGACAAATACCAACCAGGGAGGGTGAAGGTCAGTCTGCAGGGCAGCGTAACACACGTGGCAGAAAGCACTAACTGCCCTCTTCAGGCACATGAGCTCACAGACACAGAGGATTGGTTAGTGTTGCTCAGAATGACAGAGGAGACAGTAAAGCCATCCCTCCCACCCAGAGAGCACAGCCAGTTTTGCTTTCTTGGACTCCAGACCACAGACAGCTGTGGCCTCTTCAAGATTCAAACTCATGATCTCCCATGCCCCTAGGGCCAAAACTTTTCTGTTTTGCCAATTAGGAGCCTGCCTCACACACACATACACACAGATGCATGCTATATACACAACCTTCCCAAGCCATTTCCACTGCTCCTTACAATCCTTGAGACATTTTTGAATCTTGAGTGAATCTTTTTTATCTTCCATTGTCTGCATATACTAAGGAACCATCAGTGAAGGCATAGCCCACAGTATGAATGTGTCAATGTAACGGACGAACTGATTCATTTAAAGTGTCATGTCACAGCTGATCTAGCTGTTCTTAGTGACATCTCAAAGTCTCTCCACAATATTACACTACTGGCACCAAACAAATGTTATTCATCCACAGACTGACCCTTCTGTCTGTTATGCGTGGCTTGCCATGCCTGATGTGTATCTAGAGATAATACTGTGTTTTCTAAGCACGTGGCCGATCCACCACAGTGTTCTCCACCCCCTGACCCTGTGACCCCAGTGACATCACCCCTATTAACGCTGCTTGTTATCTACCACAGACCAGCAGGAATATCCAGATCTGTACGATGGGGGATGGGGAACAATATAATAAGATAAAAAGAGCGGTTTCAATATCGCATCATCACCTTTTCTCCATTGTTCTAAGAGCAGGTGTTGTGACCAAGTGGGGCTTTGTGAACAGAGGCTTGGGTTTGGTTACTATTTAAGTCCCTGTGGAAGAAAATTGATCTGCTAACAACATGCCACAACCATCTAGATGTTTTGAATTGTGTCATATCAAGTGACTTCTACACAACAATTTGTCGCTACGCTTGCCTAAACAGTCAGACATCATTTGGAAAGGGTATAAATAGAGAATATTCGGTATGTTATGGGTTAACCAATGTAAGCAAAGCTGGTCCTAAGTAGAGTATGATGTGTTAATCTGTGATGTGTTAATCTACCCTGTACGTCTTTATTATAATAGTTTTGCCAACTTAAATATTTCGAAACAGCCTAAAATAATGAATTAATTCATATTGGCTTGTTTTATTGAATATTAGTAATTCTTTTTGTAAAATCATATGGAAACCTGAAGGTTTGAATTTTGCAGTGATCTGCAAAATGTAACGGATATATCACAATTTGCACTTAATTTCCATTTAATAATAATAATAATAATAATAATAATAAAAGCTATGTATCATGCAGTTCATGAAAGGAAAGCGAATGTGCATTCAGTACACATATCTCATAATAAACACCTAGTCATGATTTTAAGCAAGTGTGTTTTCAGGATTTCTTGCTAATGGATATCCATATGGGCTTTACCAAAACACTATGTGAGTTTTTCACATGGTGTTCTTTTGACATCTGCCCTTTAATGGAAGCTCTAATGGCCCTAGTTTCCTCCAAGAACATAAAGGTTAAAAGGAGCCCGGGGGTCAGATGCATGGCAGCAACAAAGAGAGACAAACCCTCTGTGTTAACGGATTCCCTGCTATCAACTACACAATAAATCAAACAGGCTCGAAAAGAAACCACATTAATAAGTAAGTGGTAGAAGTTTTAGGCCAATATAAATTATTCCTCACATGAAACTGATCTCAGTGAAAGACAGACATATATAAACTGAGCTACCAGTAGCATCTTTTTCCCCCTGCACACATTCAGAATAAGTAACTTTTTGTCCATTAGTCATTTTTATTTAATGTACCTTATGATACCAATTATCTTTTGGAAGAACAGCATTCATTCCTCAAGTACAGTTCCAGAGACTTCCAGAGAATTCTATGGTATAGAATCTATACCATGATGTTTTGATCTATACCATGATGTTTTGAGGCTCTTCTTGTGGCTCGTGGTGGCCCAAAACCTTTTCCTTTATTAACTATAGATATAGATTATAGTAACAATAATTAATTATCAATTCATAATTATGATGTTTTCACACTACCAGGTTGTGAATATCTCAAAGAAGAAAGGAAACTTCAAGCTGACAGTCCACAAATTGGTCATCTCTGGCAGTTTACAGTCCATCTGCAACCATTACAGATACGTGCTACTGGCTTCAGCTGGTAAAGTGAGTCATGGAGTAGAAAAATCACTGAATGAGGGAATGGATAATACAAGATTATATTTAGTTGGGAGAATATGGAAGCAAAACACAAAAATGATTAACCTGATGCAGAAACACATGCATTGTTTAGGAGGCTTTTAAGTGTAATTTTTTTTTATTACAATTATGAAGCGTGAAAAGCTATATGCAGACAGAAGGACAAATGAGGGAATGAATAAAGTAATGCAACATTATATTTATTTAGGAGAGTCTGCAAGTGTGCTGCACTGACTAATATGACTAATAGTGTTGAGGCCAAAAGTTTACAAACTCCCAGGCTAAAGACATTCAAACCCAACTTTTCACAACTCCACACATTTCATGTCATAGTTTTCTATGTAGAAGTCAGTTATGGTATCTAAGAGATCATTTCAAAATAATAAGATTTATTTCAGCTTTTGTTTACTGTATCAGATACACTTTGTTAGTATTTGGTGGAATTGCCTTTTAATTGCTTAACTTGAATTAAACATTTGGGGTATCCTTCCACAAGCTTCTCACAACACTTTACTGGAATTTTTGCCCATTCCTCCTGACAGAACTGGTGTAACTCAGTAAGGTTTGTGGGCCTCCTTGCTCAGACACTTTTTTAGTTCAATCCATAAATTTCCTGTGGGATTCAGGTCAGGGCTTTGTGATTGCCACAACAATACTTTGACTTTGTTGTCTTTTTTTTTTTTTTTTTTTAACAATTTTGTTACAACTTTGGACGTATGTTTCAGATCATTGTCATGCTGGAAGACCCAGCTGCAACCAAGGTTTAACTTCTGGCTGATGTCTTTAGGTGTTACTTCAGTATTTCTAGATAAACCTCCTTCTGCATGATGCTATTCTATTTCGTGAAGTGCACCAGCCCCTTTTCCAGCAAAACACAACATGGTGCTGCCACCTCCATGTTTCAAAGCTGATTAAAATATCACCCTTTTTCCTCCATACATAACACTGATCATTATGTCTAAACAGTTTGATTTTCTGACCAGAGAACACTCCTCCTGCTGGTGATCACCTGCATACTTCAGAGTGTCTTTTTTATGCCGGCCTTGGAGTAGAGGCTTCTTCCTTGCACAACAGCCATTCAGGCCATGGCTATGTACGATTCTCTTAACAGTGGGTGTATGTACTTCAGTACCTGATGCCTCCAGGTCCTAAACCAGTTCCTTTGTTGTTGTCTTGGGGTTCAGTTTAACCTTTCAAATCAAAGTTTGTTCATCTCTGGGAGTTAATTTGTGCCTCCTTCCTGAATGATGCATTGTCTTTTATATTTACATACAATTGTTTGTACAGATGCTAAGGGTACCTTCCTTTTTTTTTTTTTTTAGAAATTGCTCCTAAGGAGGAAGTCCACTTTTTTCCTAAGTCTTGGATGAGTTGCTTGGATTTTCCTATGGTAGCAAGGGCAAAAAGGCAATGGCTCAAAAGTTAGCTCCATAAATACAGCCACACGTGCATGTCCAATTAACTAATTATGACGATTGGCCAGTCAGAAGCTTCTACAATCATTACATCATTTTCTGGAATCTTCCAGACAGGCACCTTGGTGAATTTTTGACCCACTGGAATTCTGATATAGTGAATTAAAGCTGACATAGTCTGTCTCTCTTATCGTTTTAAAATTACCTCAGATGTGAACAAAGTAGATGCCCTAACTGACTTGCCAAAAGAAATGCATGGTAACATGAAATGTGTGGGTTTGTGAAAAAACAATGAATATCTTTAGCCTAGGTGTACGTAAACTTGTTAAATTTGTGGCCTCAACTGTAGCAACAACTAATCATACATGTAGTATCATTACACATGGGTCATGTGTAACACTGAATGGTCAACACACTGCCAGTTTTTCCTTAAAGTTTCAAGCTAGAATAATTTCGCAGCTGCTCTACCCTTTAGATCGCCAACAGAATATATCCTGAAGCTATTGGAGCTTATGATATTTTCCATTAAGGTTCACTCTGGGCAGAAAGTAATGGATGATTCATCAGAAATGTCAACTCTCAACCCTTCCCTCTGTCTTTTCTTTTAAAATACAGGACATTTTCCGCTTCCATACAAGCGAGTGTGATATTTCACTGCTTAAAGTCCAGAAATTTAAGTTGCTCTTATTTTCATCACTCATTCATCCTTGCTGTTTAACATACTGACAATATTTGCCTTAATATTCAGGCCTAATTTATGAGCTTATCCTATGAAAGCAGGCAATTTGGAAAAACACCATCCTGTATTTTTATGTAAGGCACAAAAATCTGCCAGGTTCAGAGGGCTCGTAGGGTCCCTCGGGGTGGAAAGGCATCCTCAAAGACACAGGCAGAAATATTAAAGCTTCAGATGTGTGCAACAGCCATGTAGGTAGCTGTATACAATACTGTGCATTCTGTGACAAGGAGATAATGCATCAGCTGCAGGCCTAAACTTCTTTCAAATTTTCTGCAGATATAGTACTGTAAAATAGATATTATGGTGATATTCATTTCCTGCTATTCTTCTCTCCCCAAATATTAAAGCGAACATAACATACAGGACAAAAAACACTATATCTGCCAGATGGCCACCTTGCTTTGATGGTGCACTTAAAAATGAACAAAAGCAACAAATGTCATTATTTTATGTTCACTGTGGTATTAAGGGAAAAAAAACTTGACTTTGATCAGAGTGTGTTAGATGTGAGGCTAAGGCCATAGGTACTTTCAAATAAATAACAATTCGACACAAACAAAATATAGGACTGCATAAATCTTCAAAGTATGTCTATTAGTTACGAAAAAAATCCCTAATGGAGTCCAGTGACAGTTCATTCATATGACCATTTTTACAGTAAAGTCTTTCCTTCTCTCCTTAATCCATTGCGGCTAAAGAGAAAATCCCTGAATATGGAAATACAGATTTTGGGGAAGCCCTCTGTAGGCAATTACTTCACACATATGCATTAAAGTCTAATTTTGGAGCACTGATAATTTTTCAATGTCAAACAATTCAGCTAATTTGCCCTTGTGACAAGCTGAAGGTCCAACAGGAGGATAAAGACAGCATGAAGCAACATTCATAAAAGTCTGCTAATAATTCCACATAATGACGCAATTACTGAAGAGCTGAAGATTTAAAAAAAAAAAAAAAAAAAAAAAAAAAAAAACACTGTCATCAAATCATAAGAAAAATATTAATAAGGTTGTTACCACCTGCACTGTCTAATACTCAAATAAAAATGCATTACCAATAAAAATCATGCATTTCTGCATAACCACCTCCTTCGTAACTAGGTACATTGGTGATCTGCGCTAACTGTAAGGTATTGGTTTGACTCCTCATCTGATGTGTAAATTTTAAGTATGGATGGGATCAAAACATTTATTAAAGTGATATTGCATAGATAACATTCATTTTATAGGAATAAGAAATGGGATACTAGTTTTAAAAGGGGTGACTGCTGCCTTTTTTAATGTCCTGAAGACAATAACTGATTATCTGACATCCCTAAATGACAGAAGTGCACAAACATGCTCTAAAGCTTATTTGACTAACAAAACTACAACCAATCAGATCCATGCTGCTATCCAGCAACACATGAGCCAGTGAGCTTTTCCTTTTAGAATCAATGAGTTATTACAAATGACATACCAAACCAATACCTATACACATATCTAACAACATGAGTGCATTATACTACACTGCAAACACGGCACAACTATGTTGTGTTAAATGGAAGCTAATGATTTAGGTAACAGTACAGGCCTTCTGAATAATTGAAAGAAATTCATGCATATGCTAGAGGCCAAAATGTATTGATTCAAGCCCATACACAGCTGGGAATCTATTCTTGCTTGACTATTCTTTTAAATCCATAACCAAACAGTGTTTTTACTGGGCTGAACCCAGACAGAGTGGCCTTTTGGGCTTTTTTGAGTCTTCCATTACTGTTTTGCCATGTTCATTGTTGTTCCAAGGCCCGGGAGCAATCTAACAAAACACAATGTTCTGTTAAAACAAGCAAAATGCTGCTGCTGATCCCTCTTAATCATGCCCTCCTCCAGACGCACCCTTCTCCCACTAACTCACCCCTCATCGGGAGCAAGCTGCTGTTTCAGAGCTAAAAATAGAGCGTCGGAAAAACAAAGGCCAGCAAACTAAAAGGTGTGCATCCAGTTGCAGTATGTGAAACCTGAGCTTGCATGGCACTTGGCTTCAGGGTGGAGGGGAAAAAAGACAATCCTATATAAAGATATGGATGTTCTTGGGAGGAACGAAAGGTGTACTGCATGTCACGTCCTATATAAAGAACGCCAGGCCAAAGAAAGGCAAATCCAAAATAAATACACACCACTGACATTTTATTATGCTGTTAAACAATAAATCTTCATTATAGCCTACATTTAAACACCTGCTATGGACTGTGTATACTGTACAGTAGAAATGTCTGTCGTATTCTGCTGGGGACTTTTATTGTACTATTCCCAGAAAAGGATGAGATGCGATGGTTCCGCTAATGCTGTTTTAATTGCAGGGATCCAGTACCTGCTGTGACCAGCATGGAAGGGCAAATGCCACTCTATGCAATATCACAGACATGATGCCAGGTAGGAGGATTACTTAAAATTAATCCACACGGCAGAAAATGACTACAACTACAGACTATCACTGAACAAAATACAAGAATAGGAACACACTGCTTTTATGAAATCTGCAGTTTAAAATATTGCTTTTGTTATATTCCAATAATTTAGACCATACTGATTTCACACAGATATTATTTCTAGTGTAACACAAAGTGGTTAAAATGTCATCATCTAATGGTGACTTACGGTACTGCAGTTCAGAGCAAGCAGGGAAACTGCAAGTCACTACCTGCAAGTTTCTTTGCACTGAAATAAACAATAAAATGCCTGATTTTAGAAAAACACAGTGAGTCTAGACAAATGCCTACAATATGGCAATATTAGCTTGCACCAAAAAAAAAGAATTTTTCATACTTTCTGAGGGCTGTCCTCATACTGGGGCTGTGCGTAGTCAGTTTTCATCCTATCCTGAAAAAGTACATTTCCAAACCCACGGCAACCCTTGCTGTAATCCACTATTATTCTTGCATTTTTACATGAATAAATAATACAAGAACTCCTTTAATTAACCTCACACAATAGAATGAATGACTCTCTAATATCTTTTCTTGCCCATTCAAGGGAACAGACCTCTGTCAACAATCAAACATTCGGAGATCAGACACCGTGGGTCACGTTTCACTTTATGGTGAATTAAGCCTCAGTGGAACAAAAATATTACTGCAATCTGAATGGAGCTGATGACATATGTACATCTCTCCGTCATTCACACCAAAGGGTCCAGCTCAGCAGGAGTTGTGGGAGCAAGGCTGTGGCGAGATCACATGGCTACAGATACAATCTTAAGTGGGCTTCATTGTATATTTAATTCATGGTGGAAAAGTTGTTCAGTCAGTGGAGTAATTCTGGTAAGCTAAAGCTTCCCATGCTACTGGAAATACTTAATAATAGGTATCAAAATGAATGACGAAATGTGAACTCTGAAAACACTGAACATCTGAAAGATATTTCTTTCCAATATATGTTAATGTTCTTTACCCAAATATGTTACAAATTGAATTATTCATAATCTAACAAAACCTCAAACGTATCTGCTCACTTTTGGCATTGGTTTCCTGTTTTTTTGTTTTTGTTTTTTTTTTTGTTTTTTTTCAATTCCTGCTGCTTGTTGAAAAGACTGCTACAGCTCACAAACACTTTGAAAACTAAAATATTAGTTTCACATAAGAAGAGTATAACAGTAGTTTGCTCTAGTCAGTCAGAGAAAATGTTTATTTCTACATTGTTTTAATAACCTACTAAAGGCAAAAATCTTCTTAACAATTATATTATTAAAATAAAGATATTCTCAGTTTTCCTTAGCAAATAATTCTACTTTCACTGTTTCTGCCCACACATTCCCATGCATAAGTGACAATTCTCTCAAATCAATTCATATGAAAATAAAAAATGCTAACGTTTTGGCATATTGCTCCTCCTCGTTTGCCTGTGATGAAATTCCTTACAAGATCAGGTATGCGTCCTGCAGTTGTACTCCAGCATTTAATATCATCTTCTGTAAGCTGATACTATGAAATACAGAAAACTGTGATATTGTTGTACCCATTACCATGTCGTGAATTCTTCATACCATCTCATTATCTCATGCACTGTCAAAGATCATGTGATAAGCTGTTATCTGTATGAGTATCTATACTTTGCAGGGAAAAAAAAGGGTACTATACTTTACCCTTCCTTGTCGCTGGTGTGGCACTGTTATCGTTTGTACATTTAATGTTTATCTTTCACCTAGAAAGATTCAGATTGGACCGTAATTACCTCTTAGAGTAAAGCCTGAAAGATACACTACATACAGCGTTCTAGGTAAGAGATATATATACTAACGGTACCAATGGGTTAAGCTTGAGGGTACCACCCCTTTTAGTGGGCAGTATATACAGGCCTACTACATAGTGTACTTAATAGAGTTATTCTGAATGTATTAAATCAGTTCAGTGGTTCCTCGACATGGTCATTATGCCTGTGTCGACAAAAATGGCACAAGGATAAACTGCGTCTCTGCCCTCTGCATAAAGTTTTCTCCTCCTCTGCTACCCGAGTAGGACATTACACAGTCATGAGGTAAGCTTCTATTCTTAGGATCAGTGTTAAACCAAGAATCATTGTATTGCAGTCGTGTTATAATGATAAACTTCTGCATCTCATCACTGTAGGCCCCTTTTACGCAGCGCCAGAGGGGCAGCAGCATCCTCCTCTCTCTCTCTCTCTCTCTCTCTCTCTCTCTCTCTCTCTCCTCCCAGCATGCGGCTACATTCGGCCTCACAATCAACTTATCAGCCTTAAATAAGCCCGTATTTCACTACAGAGGCTGTTCCGTCCGTGTGGGTGGTCATCCCAGGGTGTTTCCAAACTCTTCCTTACGAACAGCCATGGCATTTCTGCGAATAAGACAGCTTGTTTATCATTTGCGCAGACAAGTAAAAGATGACACCGCATCACGGAGCGATGCGCAAGTGAGCCTGAGGATGAGGAGGAGGAAACACTGAGGATTAGCAGATCAGCTCGATCACCATCATCATCCTCATCCTCATCATCATCAGCAGCAGCAGCATGCCCCGTGATTAGGACAGAAACCGCAGAATCACAGGCTTTACGTGCTGCCTGCTGGATGTGTGCACCTGCCTGCAGCCTGTGCGGTGAGGCCGCTGCGTCCTGCACGCACGACCCGCGCAATGATCGCGACACCGACGCTTTGCTTCTTACCTCCAGAGCACCGATTTCACCACGTATTCCTCAGTCGAGATGTACAGCAGGACTCGGCTTAACGCGCTACTGATGAGCGTAATGTGGATGTCCTCTCTTGTCCCCGGCTGTCTCCGAAACGGCCGTTTCCTCAACGGAGCGCGCCCCCGCTCATCCCACGCGCGCGCTCCCGTTTCTCACTCACACTGAAAGTGAATGTGGAGCGGGAGCGCGCATCAGTGCTGGACAGGTGTTCACGACAAGGGGCTGTCTCATATTCTCACATTTAACCCTGATGGGAATTGGCGAATTTCTCATTTTCGGACCTCATCTGGTAATAACATGATGTTACAGGAAATCTTTCAGAGCACATTTCAGTTTCAGTCCCACACTGGTTTAGACAGTAGCTACCAAAAGCAATTATTGGCACCCTCCATGAAAATGAACACACATATAGCTACACTATATAGGCTAATATTTAATAACACACAATTAGTACTATTTTGAGCTTAGAAATCTGGGGATATTTGTTAACCCTGGTATTATATATATATATATATATATATATATATATATATATATATATATATATATATACACAGACACACATACACAAAATCTTAAGACCGGGGGAAACATTCCAAGTATTCGCATTTCTCGCTGGTGGATCAAAACCAGGTT
>CM075022.1:7959362-7974959 GCA_037576675.1 Pangasius sanitwongsei | reverse complement strand
TAATCTGAAGGCCACATGAAGTTTGGAGGTCTGTAGCTATTGACTCTGCAGAAAGTTGGTGACTTCTGCACACTGTGCGCCTCAGCATGCGCTGACCCCCATGGAAGTGATTGGAACACCTGAATTCAATGATTTGGAGGGGTGTCTCAAAACTTTTGACAATATAGTGTATTTCTTCACAAACTGTAGCAATTTGATGAAATTGTTAATTAATGTGATGCAAAGATTTCAAAATTCTTTAAGATTGCCTTTTTTGATTTTGTAAATTTTTTTTGTATTCTTAGTTATAGGTTCTCTTTCACTCTTTCTGTCGAAATAACTCTCTCACTTTTTCATTTCTCCCCACATGATGAGCACAGTGTAAGTGTGTGCTTTTTGCAGATGTATTTCCTGCACTGTGTTGCTAGTTTTCCAGTCTTGTTGAGGGTGGCCGACCTGGCACCTTTTCCACTTCTTGCCATCACCTTTACCTACTTTATTCATTGCTTGCTGATTGGCTGCAGGTTTGGATATGCCAGCTTGAAATTTCTGGACAGTGGTTGCAGCTGATGGGGATTGAGGTGGTTGGGTTTGCCTCTGGATCTTGGGAGTGATGAGTACTTTGCCAAGTTCCTCCAGGAAAATCTCACATCTGTGCAATTTGTCCTCATTCCGTTGTTGGTTGACTTCAGTCCACAGGATATAGGCATTGTAAGCAGATACACCTACAATGTTGTAGAAAATCACCAGAGACCAATGGACAGTCATGCACTGACAGCTACAGTTCGGTACATAAGTATTTGGACAGTGACACAATTTTCAAAATACACCCACCACAATGGATTTGAAATGAAGCTATCAAAATGTGACACTTTCAGCTTTAATTCAAGGGGTTTACAAAAACATTGCATTAACCCGTTAGGACTTACAGCCACTGTACTTGGATGCAAATCCTAGATTAAATCTTACTAGATTTTAGATTATTAGATTATAGATATAGATTATTAAATATTAGATTTCCATGGTCCAACTCCTCTCGATGGTGGCTGTGTTCCATTGATTCTAATGGAGGGGAATCTATGGCAGACTCGTCCTCTGAATCTTCTTCACCTGGATCTTCAACTGTATTGTCCTCTATATCTGAAGCATCGTCTGTCTCTGAATCCTCTTCCTCTATTTCAACATCACAGTGCAAAATCTGTGAGAACACTTCTTAGTCTGTCAGTTTTTTGGAGCTCATTTTTAGCATCTATGTCTGACAAAGTCTGTTGCAGCACTGACAAGAAATGTTTTACCCTCTCAGGGCAATTAGAACCAGTCATAACTATATACATGAAAGACTTTTTCTGTTTTAGGTCTATGAAACCATCTCTGAAAGTGTCAAAATGACCCACAACACCATCTCTGTATAAATATTGTACAGACTTTCCACAACACATTAGTGTGATCAGAATTTTCATGCACGTTCCTGACCCTAAATGAGGAAAAGTCAAACAATTTCAGGAAGAAAAACAGAGGGAAGCCAGTATTTGAGACTACTCAAAAGTGAAAATGGGTCAAATTGACCCATAACATAATAGGAGGGTTAAACTGCCATTAGAACCATAAATTTTAATGTATTATTTTACCACAATATTTTAAAGTATAAAAGGTTTCATAGGTAATGAAATTTCAATCATTATAACAGCACTGAACCACTTCCTGGTGTTCTCCAAAGGACTGGAGATACTTGTAGCGGAAGAACTGAAGCTCCTTTATGTTCTTAGGTTTACATATATACACATTTGTACAGATTTTCAATATGGTTGACACTACAACCATTTGGAGGCATGTTTAGAGTTGCTATTCTGTTGTAAGATACATCTAGGGACAAGCCTTCAGACACACTTCAGAATTCATTCTGCTGCTTTTGTCAGCAGTCACATCATTAATAAATACAAGGGGACCAGTTCCATTAGCAGCCATACATGCCCACAGCAAAAGATGAGGTGGTAAGCTTGAGATCATGAACAATTCCTTCCCTTCTTCATACTCTTCTCTTCCCATCATTCTGGTACAAGATGACCTTTGTCTCATTTGTGCATGGAGTGTTGTCGCAAATTCTAATCTGGTCTCCCTGTTTGTGAGGTCAATGGTTTATTTGGCAAGTGAGGGAGGGTGTTAACTAACTTTATCAACAACATCTATAATGAGATTAATAAAGTAATAGGAAAAGAACAGACTACCCCACCCTGGGAATCTCACCCTGGAAATTTGGCTCTATAGGGAGAAGGCACAAAGGCTCATTACACCTAGAAGGCCAAGAGACGTGTTTCCATTAAGAAAAATATTTATTTTTGTTCAAGGATCACATAAATAATTGCTCAATAGTATATGCTGCAGTAAATATTGTTGTGTACTGTACTGTAGCAAACTTCAGCAATGTACTATATGTACTGTAACAAACTGCAATTTCATCAATAAATGTGAATTACATTCAGTCAGTTTATTTCTTCCTTTTTATACTGACGTAAATGATTAAGCAACAACCAGTTCACACTACACATGTGCATACATATTTCACCACCTGTAACCAAGGGAAAAGAAAAATATTAAAGATGGAAGCAGGAGGGTGATAAAGAACCTGGGGTATTTGCTTACCTAATAACCCAGAAACAATACCACACTAAAGAAATACTCAAAGCATACAAAAATTATGCAATAGACCCAACTGAATGGTGTCCATCAGAAGCAAGAGTACTTCTAGGCTAAAACTACTAGCTTTGCTGTAACAAAATATAAAGGAAAGGGGGAATCAGGAATCCAAAAATAAATACAAAAGAAAAAACAAAAGAAATTAAACCAATATCACACCTAACCCAAAGAAAACAGGACATAAATACTTAAAAAAATCCTAATCAATAAAAAAACAAATCACACCATTGAATGAACAGAAAATCATATAAATTACAGGACACGCGAATGATGCACAATTAAGGAGTATGTTGCATAATGCATGTTAGGTAGCAAAACAGGCCAACCAACACATGCAGTGAGCTTCTTCACACCCGCAAGCTCAGGTGCACTGCATATTCAGTCACTGTTTGTGCAAACGACCACAGTAGGCACCACTAAGTTGTGCCACCACACTACAGGCAACAGGTATCAAGAGGGTGCGGTGCCCCACCTGTATATCCGTCTTTTGTATACAGTGTACTAATGAGACAATATGCTTTCAGTTAGCCCATGTGATTAAGGGTGAAAGAGGCCTTGCAATGGCAACCAGAAGGAGGAAGAAAAGAGGGCAGGGAAAATTGAGCAACATGACCTCACTACAGTCACATCTTGTGGTAAACCATCTGTATTTTTCTGGTGAAATGTTCTCTTCATTGTTGACTTTGACACAGATACTCCTACCTCCTGGAGAGTGTACTTGGTCTGGTCAACTATTGTGAACATGTTTTTCTTCACCAGGGAAAGAATTTTCTGTAATCTACCACAGTTGTTTTCCCTGGTCTTCCGAGCCTTTTGGTGTTCCTGAGCTCACCAGTCTTTATTTGTAAGAATGCACCAAATAGTTGGTTAGTTGAATGGATGCCACACTTAATGTTTTTGCTATCTCTCTGATGGGTTTGTTAGAATTTTTGATGGCTTGCTTCACTGGCAGTGACAGCTCTTTGGACTTCCGATTGAGAGTTATCACAGATTCCAAATGCCACACTTGAAATAAACTCTAGACCTTTTATCTGCTTATTTGTAAGTGAAATAATGAGGGAATAACACACACCAACAAAACATAAGATTTAAGGCTGATATCCAGGGGTCAGGTCTATTTTGAAATATTATGAAATATTTACATAATATTACAACATGGAAATTATAACTGCCCAACAGCCACAAACAATGCTGGAGCACACACTGGCTTCATCAATGCCCCTCTGTTCTATACACATTGTTCCTTCCCAGACTGAATCTACATCATCTCGTGTGACTCAATAGCACACTGGCACAGATCAGAATTATATGCTGCCAGGCACAAGCAGACATATATAACACAGTGCTTATGTCTATACTGCACAGCTTTAGAAAGAGCCATACAGGCACCTCACTGTGGCACTAGAAAAAGGATAAATTTGATGCCTCTTGGCTCCAGTCTCCCAGTTCAATCCTGATTACAGGTTACTATCTGTGTGGAGTGTCTATGCATGCAATAACCTGGGAAATTGACTGAGAAATTGAGAATACCCCAGGCCTAAGAACCCCCAGTCAATGCCCAGCAGGGAAAAAATATATGCCCCCTCAGTTAAGGAGTAAACTCTTCATTTGGGCACATTCCTCACCAGCCACCGGACACCCAGGCACCCCCAAAACACATCGGATCCCCCGAGGAAAATACCGGTGGCCCCACATGCTCTCCAGTGTCCAAAGGTTTATCACTTCATGTACTATGTGTACCTAATCCAAGGTTCCCATGGCCCTACCCACAGGCAGGCTCCTTCCACTGCCCATACCACAATGACCTTGGTCTCACATTGCCACAGACTTCGTCACAGACCTGCCTTGATCCCAAGGTAACACTGTCATTATGGTGGTCATCAACTGGTTCTGATTCCCCTCCTTGGTCTCACCTCAGCCTTCAAAACTGCCAAACTCATCTTCACCCATGTATTCATAAATTATGGGATTCCTGAAGACATAGCAAGTGACCGGGGAGCCCAAGTCACATCTCAGGTATTGGGAAGCTTTATGGAAAAGCTGGGAGTGTCGGTCACCTTCACGTCTGGGTACCATTCCCAGAGGTCATGTTGAGAGGGCTTACCAAGAAGCTTACCAAGGCTTACCTCTGCCAAACAAAAACTCTGTTCCATTGTCTTCTAGGTTACCAACATCAACCCATCCGACTACCCTGCAGTTGACGAATGGTTCAAGAGCAGTGAACAAGTGTGGGACAGTTGCACACCAACACCCGGAGCATGCAACCCAAAAGAACAAGGAATTCTCAGACAGATGTCATAATGCCCTGCCACAATATAAACCCGGGGATAGAGTGTGGCTCTCCACAGAAGACATCTGAGTCACACACGGATGAAAAGAAACTCATACATTGCTACATTGGCCCCGAACTTGAACTCGAACTACCATGCCACTGCTGCCTTGCACCCACATTCCACATTTTGAAGCTCAAGCCAAGTCACCCCAGGCCCCTTAGCTGAAAATATCCCCCCTCCACATCCCCAGCTCCTCTGGACATTGAAGGACAGCCAGCCTATTCTAGGATCCCATTGTCAAGGCGATCCTAGACACCCGCTGAAGAGAGGGTCAGTACAATATCTCTACAATATCTCATCGACTGGGAGGGCTATGGACCCGAGGAAAGGTGTTGGGTACCGGCCTGGGACATTCTTGACCCACTACTCTTCCGTGAATATCATGCTAAACACTCTGACAAACCATGTCCACTCCCCAGGGCAGTGGACCTGGTTTGTCCACTGTGTTCCCACATCGGGTAGAACAGAGCGGCCAACAAACATGGCCACCGAGGACTACAAGACCCAGCCATCATGAACTCTCTCCTGTTCACATTCACCCCATTCTGATTGCACACACCTGGACTCTGTTACACATATATTCCTTATATTTAAGGACTCTCAGTTCAGACACACATTGTGAAGTATATGTGCAGTGTCACATACCTTTCTATACCAAGCCTTATGAGACCCTGCTATTGTGTTTATGGTTACGACTATGTTTCTGGTTCCTGGTTTATGTCTTTGTCTCTTGCTCAAGTAACTCTGCTTGCATATCTGGTGACTTCTGCCTGTTGGTTGACATTGATTCAGCTCCTCATTTTGGATTTGTTTGCCATTGTTAAAATAAAAATCCTTAACCTGCAACCTGTCACCATCTCCACTGCCTGAGAATGTAATTAACACAGCAAATCCTCAAGGAACACTTCTTTGAATTTACTTTTGAACACGATATCACTGTAGAATTACAGTATGTGTTCATTCTGAACACTGAAGTTTACACAAATGAGAAGAACCATATAAAGCAACAATTATATAAAGTCCATGTATGTTTAAGGTCTCTCTAACAGTGTGCTTGGCCTTCTCATTGATTTTCTTGACATCTTCTTGATTTAATCTGAAAAAAAGATTAAAAGCCATGGTCCACAAAGAGTTTGCAAAGTATGTGCAGGATTTCATTGTTGAAAGGTATGTATCAGGAGTGGGGTACAAAAGAACTTCCAAAACATTAGATGGAAAATGGAACATCATAAAGGCCATCATCACCATAATGACATTACGAAGAACAGGGCATACCTCCAAAATTAATGAAAGGACAAAGAGAAAACTTATCAGGTAGGCTGTCAAGAGACCTTTGGCAGATGCAGGAATATCTGGGAAGTACTGGTCACTCCCTGCAACAATCTCTCATATTCTCCACATGTCTGGGCTATGGGTAGGGTGGCTAGACGGAAGCCCTTTCTCACAAAAAACAACAACAACAACAACAACCACACACGATGATACACAGTGTTAGAGAAAACCTGTTATTGGATTTAAGGGAATGGCTCTTTCCTGACTCATGTCTTACTTTGACTCATTATTATCAGTTTATAGATGTAAACTTGACTCCTCTATGAGTACAAAAGTAAAGTTTGGTGTTCCCCAAGGCTCTGTTCTAGGCCCACTGCTCTTTACCGTATATACCATATATTGGGTATGATTATTCATAAACATGGTATTAAAATCCACTGCTGATGACACATAGCTGTATGTTTCAGCAAAGACAGATGACAGATGTCAGTTTAATAAAGTTGAACAATCTACAAAGTACACTAGACACTGGATGTTAAGTAACTTCATCCTACTTAATTCTGACATGACCGAATTACTTCTACTAGGAACACAGGCAGCTAGAAGTAAGCTTTCTGATTATGTAGTACCTCTGGATGGCCTTTCAGTTACATCATGTGCAGCATCTGACCTCGGTGTATTGATTCCTGTGTCTTGTTTGAAGTTCATGTAAATATTACTAGTATAGACTATTTATAGTATAGACTATCTCAGAAATATTGCTAAGATAAGATATAATGTCACTCCATGAAGCAAAAAAAATAGTTCATGCTTTTGTTCTTGTAATGACTTGCTGTGTGGATGTTCCAGTAGGTGCGTAAACAAGCTACAGTTTCTACAGAATGGAGTAGCCAGAGTTCTTACTAAAACCTGAATGTAGAAACTGGCATAGCTAGTACAAGAGGGTGAGGACTGCACACAAAAACAGATTATTATTTAGCAAAGAAAAGTGTATAATTGTTGATATGGTTTAACATTTTATAGAGTCTTGGGTGTCAGTGCTTCGTAAAAGTCAATAAGTTTCCTTGTGCGATAAGGGAGTTAATTCCTGTTATCACTTATAGCAGATATATACCGTTGTTCCCTCACCAGCCTCTTCTTTTCTCTTTCTTGAAATCAATGAGACAAAAAAAATGCAGCTTGTATAAATAAAAAATGCAGTATATTACAGAGGAAGCGCAAATTCTTCTGTCCTGAAGACTCAAGGCTTGTGGACTTTGTGTAACATTAAATGTATGATAAGTTAAAAAGCACAATGTGGCTTCATTACTAAATTAAAAATTGCAGTCATCGGCAAACTGTGTTTGTTTCTTTATTTGTTTACATGTATATTATTATTTTAGCAGTTGTAGTAGCTGCAGTTATGGGAATCCTGAAAGTCGGGGATGCAGCACCCTCAACACCCCTAAATCAGACGTCCTTGGATACATTTGATGTCTTTCAAACAGAGTGAGACATTATGTCACATCTAGTAGGGACAATTCATCACCACACCACCAGAGGGCAACCTCCCCCGAATTCTAGTGCTCTTCTTTGGTTGTTAGAGGGACTTCCTGTTTGTGTATTATGTAAAGCACATGGACACATGGCCAGATGTGAAGTTTTGCTGATTATTTAGTGATTTGTGTTGGTGACTATGTTTACATGCACATCAATATTCTAATAATAATCAGAATTTGGCAATATTCTGATTAGTCTTGAGTCATGTAAACACTGCAATCCGATTGCCCGATTCAGATTAAGACAATATTCTGATTCCCCAAATTCAGAAAATACAGTCTGCAAGGAATTGTGGGTGCTAACAGATGTTTAGCTTAACAGATGCTTTCCTGACCCTTTCCATTTTGAAGCGGTGTTGTCGGGCATTTTTGATAGCGAGAAGTGTTAGAGTCCTAATTAACTTAGTGTGAAAAAGTAGTAATAAAACTAATAACTGAGCATTTTGTCAATCTTTTGCACTACTGTCATATGATTCACTTTTTTATTAGAACTGTGTGCTAGTCAGTGCTGCACAGTAACTCACCGTGCCCATTGTCTTGTTTTAATAGTTTTGTACTGTCTTGTGCCCTCTGCACATGTTTGCATTGTGCAATATATGTAAATATATGCAATGTCTCCTGTAGTTCTGTGTTTTGTTTTATGTAGCACCTTGGCCCTGGAAGAACTTTGTTTCGTTTCACTGTGTACTAACTAGCTATATATGGTTGAAATGACAATAAAGCCACTTGACTTGACTTGACTTGACTCTATAACCAATGGCAGCATCTTGAATCTCCTGGGAAATAACAGCGGGAAAGGAAAAGCACATGTGTAGATCGGCATACTTACAGCAACCATGTATACAGGAATATTCCGATGCCTGAATATAGACCTTATACGGAATCTGATGTGCGTATAAACATAGTCAGTGTTGTGCTTTTGTTATTCCTGATTGCTGTTTTGTGTTTGACCCCTGCTACTCTTCCCAGTTTTCCTGCTTTGTTGATTTATCCTCTGGTTCTGGTAATTCTGCATCTAGTGTCGACCAGAGGAGCTTCTCTGATGCTTTGAACCTTTTTGAACTATTGTGTTCAAAAATTGGTTTGCTAATTGAAGCTTCATTCATAGTGTATGTGGGTGACATCTGCTGGCTAAGAGGATGTTGTGCACTCAACCAAGACACCATTAATGGATCTTTTGGATGTGATGTATCATGTACATGTGCATTAAATAGACCAATTTTCTGAAATTTTCTGTAATGTTGATTCTGAATTTCAGTTGGCAGGTCAGATACTGTAATGTACATTTCCACTCTTTCTATGAAAAGAGTGCTACTCTTATTTCAGTGTTCCATAAATAAAATACTGACTGAATAAGACAGAATACAATTAATGGCAGAGGGAAATTCAAAACTTTATTGATGCCATTTGTCATATCATGTGGAAAAATGATTGTGTACAGGAAGGAGTGTGTGTTTGGGATACAGTTGGAAAGATGTGCTTCTGCTGTAATGCCTCAGCATAGACAACGTGTCATTATATGTTGGCAGAGCAAGCAGTGAACCTGAACTTGCATTATTAATGATTATCTGAAGGTGTTGTATACCCTAGCAATGGCAGTCTTCATTTTATAGTGAATATCTGGTGATATATTTTTGAATGTCTCCTTCAATAAACTGTCTGTAATGCTGCTCCAGAAAATACCACCACACTACTACACAACCCACAAGTAATGTGTAATTTCAGTTCCTTGTAAAACATTGAATCCCTCCAGCTTTCGAAGCTCCACCTCGGAAACTAAACCAGCCAGGTGATTCCAGCTGCAGCACAGCAGACTGAAGCACCCAAGTGGTTCAAATGCCTTAAATCACATGGCTTCTCCTTGACTGGAACAAGCCTTGGTACAAAATATCATTAGAAACTCACTATTGAGTTCGACACAAGCTTCGAAGCCTCTGTGTCAAAAGCAACATCACAACCTGTATCTGTTCTGTACTCTGACCCTAGCCTGTCCTGTTCACTATGTTTACTGATTCCCCTCTGGATCTGGAAGTTAAGTGCATTTTGTATATGATCTTGGACTGTTTATCATTTATGCTCATTGGATTGTGGATTGTTTCTTAATACAATAAACCTCTTGCGAATGGATCCTAACTAACCCTCTGAGTCCTGTATGTTAGAGGCGAATTCCAGTTCTGAATGGCCTGACCTGCAAACCTAAACACTATTGGACTGAACTTACATGATTTACAAGAATCAGATCCACTGTATTTGAAATGCTTAATGTGAGAACTACTTAAGTGAACCACTTTTTGTCTTAATATTAAGTTACTTATTAAGTTACAGTGCAACATCATAAGACAGGAAAAAAAAAGTCATTGCCAAGACTGCATTGTAATAAACTGTTGTAAATTTTACAGTAATTTACTGGCGGTTTTGGTTGCCAGTAAACAACTGTAAAATATGTTTACAGTAAAGTACTGTAAAATCTTAATGTTGTATAAAATGATACATAACCCAGCACACTTGCTCTTTTGGCTGATGCAGAATACAACTGAGTTGAAGGTCACAGCTCTTTCCCAACCACAGCAGCGGGATTTGAACACACAACCTTTTGAGCACTGACTCAAAGGCTTAACCACTGAGCCACCACAACCTCACTGCACCTAGTTTGCATTGATTCAACTACTTCTAGCACTGAATTAACGCCACTAAAAGATTGCAATGAATCAGTGTAAGCTAGTTGTGTTAGCTGTGGTAGCTCAGTGGTTATAGCTCCAAGTTATAGAGAAGAAGGTCATGTGTTCAAATCCCAGCCTCACCAAACTGCCTTGACTGGATCCTTGAGCAAGACCCTTCAGCTCAGCTGTATCCTGCATCGACATGCTGGGTTATGTGTTACTTTATACTATTTATGATAATACACTACTTTACTGTAAATATGTTTTACAGTTGTTTACTGTAAATTTTTACAATACTTTATTGGCAACCCAGGATGCCAGTAAATCACTGTAAAATCTACAGTAAACTTTTACAGTGTAGGTGGCAAACCAGGCTGGCGAACATTATAATGTTTTAAAGAGTTGAATACTGACTTGCACTTTATTCCTTGGACATCTGGAGTATCTTCACTCTCTGCCAGTGCACCAATACAGAATTGTAGCTCTTAATGGTGCATGGTGGGTCACACAAATTTTGGCCATCACTCTGAAATTCAGTTCTGGTTATAAGGCAGTATCTGCAGAAATATTGTGACAGGGTGAAATTTTCAATGAAGCCTCCAATGCAATATGAAACCAAGTTATCTCCAGCAATACAGTGAAGAGTTCATTTAACAACTGATCCCTCTGAAACAGGTCCCCAGACGTGCCAGAAATCTGAATTTAACAGGCTTTTTGGTATCTCTCTTACAGGTATATAGTATGCTTAGTATGCGTATATAGTATGCTGTTCTGGCCAAGAAATACATTTTAGGCTCTCTCTCTCTCTCTCTCTCTCTCTATATATATATATATATATATATATATATGTATATATATATATATACATTTTTTAAAAGACAACCTTAGAGTATGCTGTTCTCATGGGCCCTCTATTACATGAAAAAAAAAATCTTATTCCTTCACTGCATCACTGATTTTTGCAACACCCTCATCTGGAAGTGTGAGATGTTTCAGAACCACACTTGGCTTACTTAAAGTATCTGTCTGACTGTAGCCCTCTGTCGAGGCTTATCTTCTAGCTATGTTCCTGAAAGCAAGCACAACCACATTGTTTATAAACTAGCCTATGCAAGTCACTGTTAACGACTTGTGAAATTGTTGGTTCAGAAATGAAGAAGCACCACAGATGTCAACTCCGCTGATGATGTGCGGAGTATTTGGGTCTCCTATCAAGCAATGTTAGAATACCTAGTTGGTATTATACTATCTACAAGGTAATGTTATCTTACCAAATGAGGTACAACAAATGTTGGGTACTTTTATCAGCCTTTTCTAAATAATGAAGTACAGCAATACCCTCAATAAATCAACAGCCTACCTCATCACTTCAAGGTGACATCATGACAGCTCTCAGTAACACTAACTCCAACTGAACTCCACTGGCTTCTATAGATTCGAGGGTGTACTTTGTGTACATGGGCAGAAATGGGAGGTGGGATAAAGGAGTAAAAAAAAGAAATGGTTCCGGTGTTGCTGTACTTCATCTGTTTAACAGCCGGGGTGGACTTAGCACTAGGCATAGATGGGCATGCGCCTTGGGCCCCCAGAAGCCAAGGGCCCCCTAAAAATGCAAATGATATATATTTGTAATTATTATTGCTAAATAAAGTATGCTGAAATTTAAAATATTGATGTTAAAACACTGACAAGAGGGTCCCATTGTTATATTTTGCCTAGGGCCCCCAAATCACTAAATCCGCCCGTGTTAACAGCTAGAGATCTAATCTTGTCTAATGCACCTTTAACAGTCTAATACTGTCCCCTAGATAGTGTATGATCGGGCGTCTGATTTCGATTATTTTGTCAAAAGTCCTAAGTAAAGTGTGAGCTACTAAGCTCCACTTGCTCCATATATGGCCCGAATGCGTCTTCACTGACCTCACGTGATCGCATTTTGTCAGTAGTAGGGTTGTCAGGTTTTATAAAAAAAAAAAAACACCCTCTCCCTCACAAACAGCTCCAACTCTAGCCGGCACGTGACCGACCTTCAGCGCTGAAATGTGGTTGAAATTATGTCAGTTGTTGTTGTTGTTTCAACGTTGAAATAACGTTGAAACAACCTTTAATGCTAAATGGACGTACAAAGTTTAACAAGAAATCAGCACTGAAAATTTAGCAAGATGTGTACAAAACAAAACAAAACATACAAAAGAAATATCTGCCTTTTAAATAATTATTATGATCATTATTAGCATTTTATTAGCATTTTATTCTATTTTGATCATAAGACCCCTTCGAAAATCTAAATTTATGTTAAAAATATGCTAATTATTATTATCATTAACAACAACAACAACAATAATAATAATAATACTGTATATATCATAATTAATAATTATATATTATAATTGACTATATGTAAAGTTCTTATAGATTTAGATATAATATAGATATCTCACATAAAATTATATATATATAAAATAACATTATCAAGCCCCTTTTTTCTGTTCCATGTAGACACTCATCACAGTCTACGATCCAGACATATGAACCACTGTACACATGACTATAAACCAAAAAATATCAAATATATAATAATGGTGCTCCTCTATTGTAGCTTCACGTGTTGCAATATTAAAACATAATTAACACTAAAAACATGACAAAACAATAATACATAAATAATACATAATTATTACAACACCGTGCAGAACTCTCACAGCTCTGATGGGAGGTGTGTGTGTGTGTGTGTGTGCGCGCGCGCGCGCGTGTCTCTCTCTGGCGCGCTCTGGCTGTTATTCCTCTCATGGCCACTAGGTGTCCTCGTTACTGCTCGGCATTTCCTCTGCGCCTCCAGCTGCATTCGCTTCAGCAGTGAAAGCGCGCTGAAATGAGAAGCTCGACCGAACCGACAATCCTCAGCGAGGCAGCCGCGGAGTAAGCCGCTCTCGGTGCACAGTGCGGAATTTGGCGTCGTCGCTTACACGTAGTACACGCAGCGGATGAGTGTGGAGAGCGCTGTGATTTCGAAGCCATGCGCGAGACTCGGGGCCATTACTGACCGGAAACTGGCGCATGCACCGGAGCTGATCATCCTGAGGATCGCCGATCAATTCATTTGGAAGCGGGGATTGAAGAGCATGATCCGGGCTTCAGAAAGGCCGTAGACAAGGTATGTGTGCTGGTTTTCATTCTATGTATACACACACACACACACACACACACACAGAGGGAGCGAACGTGTTTGGCTCGCGGCTGGAAAGCAGCAGTGTTTAGAGGCATGGTGCGCAGAATGGTGTGATGTTATTTACATTTCCCACACAGCTCGTGCAGCGACACTGAGCCTCTCCATATCCACACCACTTCTGACCGTGGAGTGAAAATAAGCTTTGGAATATCCTTTGAGATGTTGATCGATAGACAACTGAGCAGTTTTCAGCTTAGCGATCTCACAGCAAGGCTAAATTATGCTCAGCTCTCCAAGTTTTGTGAAACCAGATTGTAACATCTTCCAGATTTCCTGATCAGGACTGTTTGAATAGAATTCTGTTTGTGTGGCATTGCATGGTTGCTAAGTCCACCAGGAATGTAAACAAAGCGTGAACTGGGAAAGAGCTGAAATAGCAGGTTAGAAGAGTGATTTATAATTTCTCCCAAGTGCACTGCATGATTATAGAGTCCATCAGTACAGAGGCAACCTGTTCACTTCATCTGCCCCTGATCTGCTCTGTGAGGAAAGTGAGTGAGGGGGAAGGGGAAGCCAGTATCTAAGAGAGCATCAGGCTTGTGTTAGGTAGATAAGAGATTCACACACTCTCAGTCAGTCTATGCTTTGTGTAGGACTGAGGTTTGTTTGTTTTTTTCAGGAGAAGAAACATGTATCATCTTATCTGCTGTACCGAAACTCGCTGAACGGGTTACAAAAACGCTGACACATGAAACAAAATGCTTTCCAACTCTCTACACGTGACACAAAACACTCTCCAACTCACTACATGTGACACAAAACACTCTCCAACTCAGTACACATGACACAAAACACTTTCCAACTTACTACACATGATACAAAATGCTCTCCAACTTCGACAAACACAGCAGAAAACACGCTCCAGTTCACCACACATGACACAAAACACACTTGCAGCTCACTACACGTTACAAAGCCCACTCCCGCCTGTTACACATGACAGAAAACACACTCCAGTTCACCACTCAAAGTACAAAACACACTCAAGCTCACTACACATGGTACAAAACACACTGCAGGTCATCTCACATGACACAAAACACTCTCCGACTCACTACACATGATGCAAAACACCCTCCGACTCACTACACATGACGCAAAACACTCTCCAACTCACTACACATGGTTCAAAACACACTGCAGGTCATCTCACATGACACAAAACACTCTCCGACTCACTACACATGATGCAAAACACTCTCCAACTTCGACAAACACAGCAGAAAACACACTCCAGTTCACCAGACCAGGTACATTACACACTCCAGCTCAGGGCACATGGCACAAAACACACGGCAGCTCACCTCACATGACACAAAACACACTCCAGCTCACCTCACATGGCACAAAACACACGGCAGCTCACCTCACATGACACAAAACACACTCCAGCTCACCTCACATGACACAAAACACACTCCAGCTCACCTCACATGACACAAAACGCACTCCAGCTCACCTCACATGACACAAAACGCACTCCAGCTCACCTCACATGACACAAAACGCACTCCAGCTCACCTCACATGACATAAAACACACTCCGGCCTGTCACACATGGCACAAAACACACTCTGGCCTGTCACACATGGCACAAAACACACTTTAGCTCACCTCACATGACACAAAACGCACTCCGGCCTGTCACACATGACATAAAACACACTCCGGCCTGTCACACATGACATAAAACACATTCCGGCCTGTCACACATGGCACAAAACACACTTTAGCTCACCTCGCATGACACAAAATGCACTGCGGCTCACCTCGCATGACACAACACGCACTGCGGCTCACCTCGCATGACACAAAACGCACTGCGGCTCACCTCGCATGACACAAAACGCACTGCGGCTCACCTCGCATGACACAAAACGCACTGCGGCTCA
>CM075022.1:7892809-7955782 GCA_037576675.1 Pangasius sanitwongsei | reverse complement strand
ATATATATATATATATATATATATACACACACACACACACACACACACACACACACACACACACACACACACACACAATATAGCCAAATATTTGTGGACACCTGACCATCACACCTATGTGTAACTCTTCCCCAAATTATAGCCACAAATTTGGAAGCAAACAATTGTATAGAATTTCTTTGTATGCTGTAGCATTACAATTTCCCTTCACTACAACTAAGAGTCTCAAACATGTTCCAGCATGACAACGCCCCTGTGCGCTAGCATACTACCATAAGGGGTGGTGATAATACCGTTACACGATACAAGGTTGTATAGATGAAAACACAAGGACTTGCAATTAAAATGTCTCCACGATCTGTTTTTACAAAGACATCGCTTTTGACATGCAAGTCAATTTTTTTTTTTTTACTTGCAGTGAGAGCACTCAGAAATGGCACTCCAGTTAATTTTATGGACTAGACTTTAATCTGTTCACTAGTCCAGCTTGCGTTCTCCATGCCAGACACAGGAACAAACCAATAATATCCAAGAATAGGCAGTTCCTTCGCTTACATTCCATCCTTGTTTTGTTGGGGAAGGAACATTTAATATCAGCTGTATAGAACTGTTGGATTTTACACAATAGACACAGTGGAAACAATGACTGTTTGCAAAATTTGCAAAGGCAAGTTTTTCTTGATGGTGAAAGCCAGATAACCACATCCAGAAACAGAGCCAGAATGAACAATAATAACAAATTGCTTTAAAAAAAAGGCACTACTCATGAGAAAACAAGTAAGCATTGGAAAGAAATCACTGAGGCCATGAGATTTTACCTGGCCAAGGATACAATACCCAACAAAACAGTCAAAAGCGAGGATTTTAAGTGACTTCTAAAAGTAGGTAATCCTTATTACAATTTACCAAGTAGCAAATATTTTTCTAACACAGCCACTCCTCAGCTGTACACTGAATACTGAGAGAAGTGCAATTAAAAACCAAAACAATGAAACACGAATCACTTATTTTAAAAATGTTAAATAAAAACGTAAAACCAACTCACATAATGCATTCAGTATTTAAACATATTTAAATACTCACTCACGTCAATCACCTTTTCCATTTATTGCAGTTTTAAATACTGAAGACAGTAGTGGAGGTGATGTACTTTTTATTTATCATGTTTTAAAAGCGCTATCTGTGCTTGATTGTTTTAATTTTAGAAATAATTGTATACGTTTTGTTAGGAAGTGCACTTTATTAAAATTTGTTTGAAAATGTGCTGTGGTTGTAAGGCTGTAAAATGTAAGGTGTCTCTGTTATTCTCAGCTACTGACTGATTTCATTAATAGGGAAGTTAGTTTGATTGCTCTGTTTATTAACTTGCAAAATAGTCTTAGAAAACAACTATATCATGATAGGGTTGTGGATCGTGATCCAGCCTGAAAACAGCGTGGTATAATATTTTTGCCAGATCACCAATAACGCAGAAAATTAAGCCTGTTAAGGCATAAAGGAAAAAGAATAAAAACATGTCTCTCTTTTCCAATACCAAATTATTTGACCTATGTTATGGTCTTTTTGTGTGTTTTTTGAGAAGCGGTTGGGGTGGAAACTTTGCTGAGACCTGGCAACCCTGCACACCAGCTCTCCTGGCCATAGAGCTAATGTTTAATTGGCCACAATTAATTTTGTTACTTTCTGATGCACAGCTTTTGTTTTATTATATGCTGTTAAGAGTCTAAATGGATCACAAAAACACTGTCATGATTAAGTTTCGATTATTGTACTTTCATAATGTTGAAGGTTTTAATCGATTGAAAACAGAAACCTAAGGCACATATTTGGGAAATCCTTATTTTTGCTGTATCGAACATGTGTTATATCAAGACCTCATCGTATCGTATTGTATGGAATTCGAATTTTGTGCATCGTTACACCCCTATTAATAGTGCAGTATCTTTGATCTGTGATTTAGAGCAAAGAAGTAAGTAGTATTGATCCAGTCTTTCTTCTACACTCATTTTGTGTGTAACATAAGACTTATTCGTTTTACATGGTTCCTGGTGGACACATTCAGAATCACATGTGAGGGCAGACGCCTGTTGTATACATCATGTTGCACCGGCTAGCTGTTTTAGCCAGACTATGTGTTTTGAGAACATGGCCTCTAACATCTCTGAGACTTTCTCAGTATTTCAGTAAGAACTGATTTGGGGAGTGTGACATTTCAGCTATGAAATAAACACTACAGCTACGTCATGAAATAAACACCACAGCTTTGGACCACGTCCAACATTACAGGGTGATCTGGAACCCCAGAACCTCCATGTTAAGCTTGTGGGCCTGCTGTCTAACTTAGCAAGTGTTACTGATGAACAAAGTCACCATTATTATGATATATTTCGAATGGTGTGGTATTTACAAATTGCCTGTTCATGTATATTCATAGATCCTATAAATATACACCAATCAGCCATAACATTAAAACCACCTACCTAATATTGTGTAGATCCCCCTACACATTTTAGCTGTGCCGCCAAAACAGCTCTAACCCCACCCAGACCTGGACTCCACAAGACCTCTGAAGGTGTGCTGTGGTATCTGGCACCAACACATTAGCAGCAGATCCTTTAAGTCCTGTAAGTTGTGAGGTGGGGCCTTCATGGGTCGGAGTTCCAGCACATCCCATAGATGCTCGATCGGATTGAGATCTGGGGCAGTGGTAGCTCAGTAGTTAAGACGTTGGACAACTGATTGGAAGGTCATGAGTTCAATCCCCAGCACCGCCAAGCTGCCACTGCTGGGCCCTTGAGCAAGGCCCTTAACCCTCAACTGCTCAGTTGTATAAATGAGATGAATGTAAGTTGCACTGGATAAGGGCGTCTGCCAAATGCCATAAATGTAAATGGATTTTGGAGGCCAAGTCAACACCTTGAACTCTTTTTCATGCTCCTCAAACTATTCCTGAACAATTTCTGCAGTGTAGCAGGGCACATTATCTTTCTGTAAGAGGCCACTGCCATTAGGGAATACCGTTGCCATCAAGGGATACTTGCCATGAAGGGTACTTGGTCTGCAACAATGTTTAGGTAGGTGGTTTACCAGCAGAACATTGCCCAGAGCATAACACTGCCTCTGCCAGCTTGCCTTCTTCCCGTAGTGCATCCTGGTGCTATCTCTTCCCCAGTTGTACGGTTGTCCTTCCTTGGAGCATTTTGGTAGGTAATAACCACTGCATACCAAGAACATCCCACAAGACCTGCTGTTTTTAGAGATGCTCAGACCCAGTCATCTAGCCATCACAATTTGGCCCTGGTCGGATTCACTCAGATCCTTACGCTTGCCCATTTTTCCTGCTTCCAAAAAAACCAACAGACTGTTGACTTGCTGCCTAATATATCCCACCCCTTGATAGGTGCCATTGTAAGGAGATAATCAATGTTATTCACTTCACCTGTCAGTAGCTTTAATGTTATGGCTGATCAGTGTAAGGGTAAATGTACAGAGATGATCTTATGCCATTTTATTAATTTATTATTATTATTATTATATAGCCATTATTAGCATATAAAACAATTTATTATTCTACACATATTATGTGTTAGACAGTTCTGTATGTTGATTCTGGGCTATAGATGGACAGTCAACATTTCATCCGTTTCATTCAACCAACCTGCATTCTTAAGCATTTAGAAAGAACCCAGTGACGACCTAGAGTCTGACTGTTCTGTAGTTCTGCTGGGGCCAGGATGACTCCCTGCTTTGCTGCCTGCAGAGCACTGATAGCCATGTTCAGCCTACGAGAGGCAGGAGACAGCAGTCTGACTTTTGCTGAGCAAGCAAAGATAATTGGAGCCAGATGACTGTCCTTCTAAAACAAAACCCATCTGGGGTTCTCTTTAGATAAATGCAGTAACTGTAATTGAAAGCACTGCTGCTGTAATCTTTGATCCAAATGGAGCATAAATTTCAAGGTGTTTTGTGTTGATATGTAATTAGTTATGTGTGTAGTTTGTTGATCATGCAGCTGATAGCCTCTTGTGTAATGAGGTATATGTGTTGTATTGGGGAGCACTTTCTGTTATGGACAAGCTATGTACGGTCAGGCTAAGTTATGTGTTGTAGACAAAAGGATGTGAATAGTCAACTGTTTAATATCCTTTTTGCTCTCTTATCTCTCAACAGGGCTCAATGGTTCTGCTGTGGATTTTGTAAAGACCTTTTCTCCCTCCAAATCCCCTTATTTTTTTATCCACCCAGTGTAGTGGCATTGTTCCCTACAGGATCATGTCTGCAGCACAGACACAGAATGACAATGAGCAGCGCTGGAGCTGCCTGGAGTCTCTGGGTCTAAGTCCCAGAGAGCTGGTTCTGGCTGAGGCATTGCAGATGGAGTATGATGCGCTCTCTCGCCTTAAACAGGACAAAGATCCCACCGGAAGGGGAGAGTCTGAGCGTGGCAAGACCATGCCATCCAGGAATACACAATCTAGACGTATACCCAGCCCACCTGGGACAAACTTGCGTCAAGGGCTATCAGGGTCTGATCCGATTCTCAACATCATCCAGCCTGGAGTTTCCAGCCCATCAAGACTGAATGTGGATCCTCATGGTTACAGCAAGGAGCCCCTCTATATCCTGGAAAATCCTGGGAAGAGTGATTATGAGAGGATGACTGAAGGGCTTTCAAAGGGGTTGCCACCTCCGGATGAGCCTCCTCCAGCGATTCCACCAAGGAATCCAATACCTCAACCAGACTCGTTTCACCTCTGCAGGGGTTCAGCTCCCAGAGATGTGAACCTTTTCAGCCCTGAGGTGGACCAACCCAAGCTTCCCTCTGGAGAAACCATGAACTATGACAACCTGAACGACTCCCTTATGAGAATCAGTGGAGGTAGGCAGTCACCTAGGCAACAGAAAGTTAATGGCGACCAACCTGGGAAGCCTGTGGCTCGCAGCAAGACGCTACCCCCTCAGGTGCCACCTCGCACCTACTTGCCTGGGCAAAAGGGTGTCAGAAACAACCGCAGGGTTTCAGCTGATCCGGTATGTACTATAAAGAAGTAATCTTTCTGCCATCAGTGTCAGGTTTGGTACGTGATTCAATAACTGTATAACGGATTATAAATAAAATATACTGGGTGCATAATTTTGATCATTAAAAAAAGAGTTAATTGTAAATACTGTCGTGTTAATAATTATAAACACTGGACTTGTAACTCTGTAGACTTAGTAAACAATTATTTAGGTAGCATGTGTGTTTTATTGTAAATAGTGTTGTAAGAATTTGGACTGAGTTTTCCCTTCCTGTCATGCAGGTGTCACTTCGTTCCAGGCTCAATGGTTTTGGCTGTGAGCTCTTCCAGGTTTCTGAGGAGCGTGATGAGGAGGTGGCTGCCTTCTGTCATATGCTCGATGTGTGAGTTCTCCTCTATGCTCACTTTCTTCTTCAGAAACATAAGGTTTTATCAGAATTCTATACCGCTTGCAAGAAAATAAAAGAAAAAAGAATATCAACATTCGAAATGACATACTACTATGTCAAATTATAATAATCTATGGTTATGTAACATTTTTACATAATCAGTAGTTCAGTAACGTGCAAATTTGGATGTAGCCACAGGCAATGGCTGATTCTCATAGTAACTAGAAAAGCATGCTTGCTAGCAAACGTATCTTCCTAAAGAGTATAAACCACAGGCGACACACTACTTAGTACATTTGGGTTTGGAGATAGCCCATGACTGTGTGCTCAAGATTTTCATTTTTCTATGATGAATATTTACTTGAAGATAAATAAATGAAACAAGGTCGCCTATTTAATTGTTGAATGATTTAATTGGGCATGAAGACTAGCAGTCAGTTAATATCAAATAAACCTCTTTAAATTTTTGCTTATTAAATGTGCTTTTAAAAAAACAGAAACCTGCACGAGAAACCTTCAATTTAGATATAAAAGTTAAAAAAAAAAAAAAAAAAACATTTTTGGGCAAATAAGACTAAATGCAACAAAAACCTGTCAAATCAAGTAAGTCTTTCAAAGCAAAATAAAACAAAATAAACCAGTACATTTTAAGCTGAGCGTGAAGGCAGTGAATTCTTTGCTTGGAACAACAAGCCTAACTCCCACTTGAAACTGCCATTTCACGAGAATGCAGATGGCGTGACCGGTATTGTAAATTTAAAAAGCACAGTGAAGACTAAACTGAAACTAGATATAGCACATCTGCAGATATAAAAATACACGGTATCGTGTCAGACATGCTGTACAGGCTAACATAAATGGAAGCGATGTGACTAAATATTAAGGCAACGCAAGATAATCAGGAGTCGGTTATATTATTATCGAAGAAGCCTAATTCAGATTATTCGGTACACGTTTTTGAAATCATTCATAATTTCTTTTCAGTTTTACCAGTTTTTTTTTTTTTTTTTTTTTACCAGTTTCAATCGGCACTGACATTAAGATCAGTGATCTAAAGAGATCTTTTGGTGCAGCACAGTGGGCATCCTCCTTTAATGATAATGTTAGCGTTATGCAGTATGATGTGCTCTGAGTGCAGTGTTGATGTGTGTAGGTTGCGCTCGGCTTACCCATGCACAGATCGATCCAAGAACGCAGGGTTTGTGTGGAGCCCATGTGTGGCGCAGGAGGAGTTGCAGCAGGGACTCGGGGTGAGCATAAAGGTCACCATCATTGGTGAGCACATCCGAGAGCCACTCATCTTCACCTGTGATGGTAAGTCAGAGTGGACTGACATTCAGCATGTTTATATGCGCAAAATAACGTGAAAGTTGACATAGTTTGGCAAGTTTTTGCTCAGTACATTTACATGCACTTTAAAAGTGCTGAGTCAGTCAATAGTTGAATTTCTTTCTACCGAAATGTGTTGGGCTGTAGCTTAAAACATGACAGAGTGCGCTGTTATAGGAAAATAATCAACAACTGGGTGGTCTGATTTGGCCTGATGCAACGTGAAGGGCCATTAACACCCCAATGCTGATTATTTTTCCGTAACCACAGCTCTGACAGTAGTTCCAGCTGCAAGGCATATCACAGGTTTATATTAATGTTCTGGTTCCAATACATTATCATTTCTATAGTAACAGCTTCCACAGCAACTTGTATGGTGGACGCTCCACATAAATGGATTATGGTGAAGTTTTCTGAAGGGAATTTTTTTTTTAAAGCGTTTCGGTCAGGAGTCTCCAGTGTCAGCGCTTTAACAGTTAGAGGTAAAGCTGTTCCTTTTACGTTTTTAGGCACAGGGAATTCTTCAGGAACTAACTTGTCAGGAAAAAAGTTTCTTAAAAAAGTGGCATGGTATATGAGGAATAAAACGCTTTGGGACATAATCAGTGTTGGGGTTGGGTGGATCCAGGAGCACTGTGGGACAAGTTGTATAATATCTAATATATTTCCATGATTCATTAAGTTATTCATTTCTTGGTTGGTTGGATGCAGAATTGCTTCCAAGTTGGTACTGGCTACTAATGAGCCAGGTCTCAAAGTAAGTATTTAGTTTAAAGTAGACAAATTACAGATACTACTCTCTCTTTTTTAGGTCCAGAGCAGCTTTTTCCGTATCCACTTTAGTTCGTGTTCATGCGAAAAGATATCAGATTACCAGCTTGTATGTTCTGACAAACCTACTTGGCAAAATCCAGTTATGGCTTTTAATTTGATTTATGATATTGTAATATGCTGTTTCTGAAGACTTGAATAATGTGATAAATGTCACTATGAAATAATTAGTGTGCATGTTAGTGTGCTCGTTCAAGCAGATTTGGTAAACTGGGTCAGGTGCTTGCTTGGGGAACCCATGCCCCATCATCGTTGCTGTTCTCTACCACTGGCTTGATATTTTCCTGAGAACTTGAGTCTGGTGTATCAGATCCCCCAGTCTGCAGCTCAGGAAACAACTGTGATATGTCAATTTAATAGGCCTTGGATTCATTATTTATAAAACTTGTCAAACTGGGTCTTTGTTTTTATGTACGTAGCTTGAAGAGCTGCGCACCATTTTTTTTTTTTTTCTCTCTACGGCCAGGACTAGAGAATCTCATCTGATAGACTGCAAGGGCTTTCACTTCTGAATCCTCTTAATGGAATTACAGTGAAAGGAAAGTGTGCCAACCATCTGTTTTGTGTTTTCAGTTAACATAGACAGCTTAAATGAGCGCACACACAAATATGTATTTTTTTGTCTCTTGTTTTTAATCCTTTGTTTTCATCTCACCACGTGACCTTTCTTTTGCTGTGCTTTCCCATGGCTTTGCCATGAATACGGAGTGTTATGCATTTCTGGATGTGTTTTCTAGAGCTGGGCAGACGTGAGATATCCATTAATGATAGTTTTTTAGAAATTGCGGGGCACGTGAAATTTCCAACTGATGCTGTGGAAATGATCAAATCTGCTCGAATCTGGAAATAATGTATGTTTTATAAATTGGACCAATAATACACAATTTTGGCTTGAGACCTTCTTACTTGGAAGTCTCATACAAACAAAGGCATATTCACAGAAAGACAGAGTACAGTAGTCAGATCGACAAGCTTGGAGCAGTTATTTAGCAGTTAAATTGATTGCAGCATATTTTGGAAGAGACATGTCTCTCTGTGAACTCGATGATCCATCCTCCTCCCTCTTCCTGTCAGTGGAGTGTATTTGCTCAGTACACTTCTTGAGTCATGCCTGTGTTTACAAGTGCAAGGTGAGTAAGCAGGAGCAAACCAAGGAACCTGTACATTCTCTTTTAGTTTGCTTGTCTCAGCTCGTATATCCGTGTAATAGGTTTGGCCTTGGAGTTCCATGACGCAGTTATTGTATTAGCATCCCATTAGGCGTAACAAATTGGTGGCCTTTGCTTGATTGTGTAAGAATCAATGTTCGGAAAAAGGCACTTGTAGGTCTATTATTTAAAGAAAATTGTAGGATGTGGGAAAGAGCAAAATGGAGATTAAATAAATTTGTCTATTCAAAAATATTTTTATTAAAAAAATATGGATGGTCCATTCTGTTTTTATTTTCAATGGGAGAACATGCTCAAATGTTTCATCCCAGAGTTTTTCCCTGTGAGATATTCACTGGCTTGTTCCAGATTGCTGGCTAGCAGTTCTGTGTAAACGGAGCAGATGGTTAAGTGTGTGTGGACAGGAAGGGCCGTGCATGTGTCACCAACTGGAAACTATTATCGATTAAAACTGAGTGTGTATTGCAGGCTGGCATAATACACTCACCGTCAACTTTAACAGGAACACCTGTACATGCGTCATGTGGCAGCAGCACAATTCATGAAATCATGCAGATGGTCAGTGCATAAAATCATAAGGCATAAAAATCATGCAGAGGATCTTTGTTTTGTTTGTTTGTTTTTTTTTTGCACCATTCTGTGTAAACTCTAGAGACTTTTGGGTGTGAAGATCCCAGGAGATGAGCAGGTTCTGAAATACTCAAACCAGCCCATCTGGCACCAACAACCATGCCATGGTTAATCATATTTTTCCCCCATTCTGATGTTTGATGTGAGTATTAACTGAGGTAAATACTTGAAGAGAAAACACTTGACCTGTATCTGCATGAATTTACGCATTATGCTGCTGCCACTTGACTGAATGATCGGATAACTGCAGGTATCAGTGTACAGGTGTTCCTATTAAAGTGGAGTGAGTGTATCTCTACTCTCTAATCCTCCAGTCAGTTTTTGCCAGACATGATCACCATTTCTTTTTTTTTCCTGTCTGTTGCTTATGAAGTTGTACAGTGTTAGAAAACAGAATAATAATACTGGACGGATAGCATTAATATAATCGGAATTGTCCAGCTGTCTTATTGAAAAATCCTCTGCCGGATTCTCAGGTTCATCCACCATCGACCTGCTAATATACCAGACCTTGTGCTACGCCCATGACGACCTGGACCTAGTCGATGTGGACGACTACCTGATGAAAGTGTGTGGCCAGGCCGAGTATCTCAACAAGTAAGAGCTACACATGAATTGGCAGTACATCATCTGCAAAGCCAGCTTTGTTTTGTGTATTTCAGGAACTGCATTTGCCATTGTATTTACTCTTCTCAGTTTTAAAAAGTGAAAGTATCTGCACAATATATTTGTTGTTGATAGTTACTGCAACAATGGCCTTGGAATATTGCAGAAGCAGGCGATATAAATGACCACTTATTGTTTTGACTGATCTCAGACGTTCCAGGTTGGTTCTCTGATAAAACATGGTATTGGTGTGACATTGTGTGGGGGA
Source organism: Pangasius sanitwongsei (assembly GCA_037576675.1). Lineage (NCBI taxonomy): Eukaryota > Metazoa > Chordata > Actinopteri > Siluriformes > Pangasiidae > Pangasius > Pangasius sanitwongsei. The sequence goes on along the minus strand of CM075022.1, from coordinate 7,945,539 downwards.
AAAAAAAAAAAAAAAAAAAGAAAAAAGAAAGACCATGACTGATACTTCACCTCCATGACTGAAAATGATACTCCACCTCCATATAATTTCCTGCCACTTACTTTCGTTCCCCGAGCTGGACTTTCCACAACAACCATCTTTTTGTTACCTTCCTATTATTCACTGACTCCTACCTAAGACTACAGTGGGCTTCCTGGCTTTTTAGTGCAAAGTAGAAGCTGCCCAGAGCTCCAGCCTGAGTTCTCAAAGTCCTTCCCCGCCAGTTACAGTTTCACAATTACTATCTACACCAGAGGTGTTCAACTAAAATTTGTAAAGGTCCAGTTACATTAAATTCCTTGCTTACAGAGGTCAGAAGAAGCAACTACCCTGACTGAATGATGACAACAATCACTTTTTAATGTCAAACCATTAGTGATGAATTTATGGCTATAAATATGGTTATGTGGTTATGTTTTGGTTCATAGTGGCACTTCACATTACCCCTTTTGACTAATGCCACAGACAAGACTTGTCTTTGAATTTGATGCAGGAGAATAAACGTATACTTTTCTGTCCCTTGGTCTCTGGTCCATGATCTTCCTTCAGCTAAATAATTTATATAAATGCACGTAATTGCCTGCAACAAGCCTCACCTGGGGATCTGCAGTTGGTGCGATGGTTGAGAGCTGTTGAATGATGAGTCTTATAGTTTTCAGCTCTAGTAAAAGTAATTTTTATGTACTCTGTTTGGCCTGCTGAAATCCTTCGCTGAGTTTGCATCCAGACGACCAGTTGCCCACCCCGCTCTATTCCATTGTCTGTTTAAAGTTTTTTTTTTTTTTTTTTTTTTTTTTTTTAATACAGTGCAGGTCATTTCCCCAATCCCCATGTGTGGTAATATAGTGCACCCCTAGCACACAGTGAGCAATACAATTGGACAAGAGGCCAGCTCAGAGTTTGGCACCAGGCCATGCAGAGGCCTCCTGTAATGCCTTTCCATTGCCATCATGGCATCCAGGCCTCTCTGCATTCCCCCCTTCCCTGTGGCTATAATGCCCACCTCACACTGGGCACACTGGGAACACTGGCCTGGGCATCCAGCCAAGATCTCACTCCATTAAAAAAAAAAAAAAAGTATATGTATTGGGTCAGTCATGAAAAGTAGTTCCTAGACAATGTAACAAGTGGTGCGTTATATAGGCAGTTTCTTTCCTTGAAAGTGTTTGCTGCCAGCACTGGGACCGGAAGAAAGGGTGTTTCCAAAAGAAAAGCGCCTGCTTAGTGGTTTGTGGTACAGATAGTCTTGTCATTCAACTAAGGGCCCCTCAGGGAAAAAAAAACAACTTGCTGTGCTTATTCCTGTGGCTGCATAAAACCACAGTGGTTTTTTTCCCCAAACTGCGACAACCTCTAACCAGCCGTGTAATACTTCATGTGTTCCTATTTGCGCTGATGTGCTGGTGGGTAGACCAGTGTGGTTGAGAGCAATGCCTGACTGAAATGTATTACACAGCCTAACAGCACCGTAAGTCAAGCTGTCATATCGCAAGTGGGGTACAATAGCAAGTAGTATGTGTGATTATGTGTAAGAGTTGGATGTTTTTGCTAAGGGTGCAGCTGGCCGGAAATGTGTCTCGTCCTGATAACCTTGAGCTTGTGCAAAGTGGTAGGGACTTCCTGTGTGTAGCACTGTTATTATTCCACCAGTGTTGATGACAAAATCAACAGTAGCCTGCTTTTTTTTTATTGAGGTTAAACAATAAATTCTGGTGTTAACTGCTGGCAGTAACCAGCACTGGAATGCAGAAAAAAAACCGTCAGCTATTGTAAATGGATGTTATAGTTCAGTGGATGTGGATAGGGGAAATAGGGGTTGTGGTTTTCAAAACAACACCGATAAAATCACTAATTTGAATGGCAAATCAAGTTCTTGTCGAAGCCAAACATAGTAGTTTTCACTGCAAGTGAATATGTGTCTATATTAGGATAACAATATGGTAAAAATACTGTAATAGTTGGTTTCAGTTTTCCCTGCAAGTGTTTCATATAGATTTAAGGTGTCACAAGGGACACACAAAGACTCAGAGAGCTCTTTTGGTTCTCTTTCTCTGTCTCTCTTTCTCAGCTCTCAGACCTTGGCTGGACTTGAATATATCCAGCAGTGTCTGAAGTTTGACTGGGACGTCCAGCTTTTCCTCACCAAGAGAAGCTCTGTTAACAAGGAGTTAGCTCGCAATGTGAGTACCACAACAGCACATTTTCTTGAGGATTGAGTTTGCATGAGAGCCATCCCAGTATTGAATGGAGGGTGGGGGTGATTCAGCATGCACGCCAACCATCAATCTAGCTAGATAAACAAGGGAGAAACTGCAATATCTTATTCTGTACTGATTACAACTTTACAAAAAGTTTCTGAAACAAAAAGACCTTTCACAGCTGTGTAAGTACAGACCTTGTGATAGATGAAGATACTAACTTTTCTTCCTCTTTTTTCTTTTTTTTTAACTAATTACTTGCGCTGTGGTTGAGTCAACCCGAAAGTAGAAATCGGAATGATGTCATTTTCAACCTTTGTGTGTGTGTAGACTGTATAGTCAGGGTTTTAGATTTAATAAGCTGATATGTCTGTGTGACTGCTCTAAAGCAAATACTTGCATATACCGTAGAACTTTATAACATTTGAAAGTAAAGACGTGCTGCTTCGTTTCTTGTTGATGCTGTGAGCGGCCATGTTAATTTGATGTCACAATGAGGAGACAGAGTTTCCCAGTAGGAATTCTGAGTAGATTGTAGTTTTAGCATTCGTGGGTGAAGTTGCAACTTTTAGTTCCCCACCTACAACCAGTAAAAGCCACCGAAAACACCCCCTCAACATGCAAGTCCAACTCGTTACACTCGAGGTAGTCTTCTCATCTACCAGTTCCTTCCCCACTGATGCATTGCCGCGTAACAGTGAACTGTGAACAGTGCAAAGTACCTCTTCTCTACTTCTAAATTAGTTTATAACAGTATTGGCTTTATATCTATTAATATACAGACCCAGCACTTGGATAAACCTATAATATTGATCATGCTAATTGCTGTTTTCAGAAGGTAATCATCAGTGTTCAGAGTTATCATTAATGTTCGCTGGCTAGCTTGTTGCTAAGCTCCTCTTTATTATCTGCTGTTGTTGCTGCACTGCAATTTCAGTCCAAAATGTTGCATGGATGTTTGAAGTTCGCTATAGTAGAACAATAGCCACTCAGGCCTGTAACTGTAAGAGCGCCGTTAAAGTAGCTGTTTATGAACTTTACGTGCTCTGACAGCGCAAACAAAGACACGCTTTCGTGGAGGCGTCTATACTTTTTGTTCCACTTCGCATGTTGAATGTGCCGAGGTGGGAAATAACGTTATCACAAGTTGCAAATTACCACTTACAAGGCACCACGAACACAGCATTACTCTCTCACCTTCTTGTTTTCTTCACGTTGTAATAGATATCGTGTTGTTACAGAAACCAAAGACAACACAGTATAAAAAGGGGAAAAAAAAGTAAACGCCACAACAAGATAGTAAACTCAAACACAGGAAATAAATAAATAAGTGGTATGTAATTATATATATATATATATATATATATATATATATATATAAGTAGTGTGTGTGTGTGAATGCAGATTTTGGAAGAACCTCTGAAAATCATTTAATAGGCATGTTTTTTTTTTTTTTTTTTTTTAAACTGTTACTGCAGGAAGAAGACGATGAGATGCTATCCTCCCTAAACCACAACATCTTGCTACAGGAAAGGCCCATCAAGCAGACTGTGACAAGGTGAGGGGAGGAAGAAGGATCAATAATTTAAAAAAAAACAAACAAAAAACTAAAAAGATACTTGTGGCCCAACAGAAAAGCTATAGTCCACCCTATATTCGAGAGATCGTGAGTTTGAATCCCAGTGATGCCAGTGCCATCTGTGGCCATGAGCCAACAAAGCAAAGTTGGCCATGCTCTCTCTGGGTGGGAGGGCCTACTTTCTCTCTCACCTGTCAATCACAGTGACACTAGCCAATTGTGGGTATCTGTGAGCACATATATGAGGAAGAGGGTAGGTAGTGCTTTCCTCTGAGAGTGGCATCCAAGCTGGCTAGTGGGTGGGAATTGGCCAGTGATCAAATTTGGGAGAAAATGTCGGGGGGGATATAGGGGTATAAATGTCATCATTGTATCTAACATTTTGACTTTGGTGGTTTTTCACAGGGAGGCACTAACTTTGCTTCTGGACACGTTTCATAATGAGGCAGAGTCCTTCGTATTATCAGAGGTAGGATACGTTTAGATTCCTAACAAAACTCACTGCTGGTACCAAATGAAGCAAATCCTGTAGAGTGAGAATGATCGGACTTTCTGTTTACAAGGTTTTGGTGCAAATAGAGCTGTTACAATACCCGTACATCTCAAATCTGCTCAGATCTGCTCAAATCTGATTGGCTAGAAGACAATTAATTTCCTAGAACAGCAGCTCTGACATAGTGCTGATTGCAAAACAAAGCAGATTTATATTACTGCGCTCTTTCTAATACATTATTATTCTACGTTCGATCATTTTATTACATTTCTGTAGTAACGGTTAATTCAGAGGGACTTGTACGGTATGACCTACATAAACGGATTAAAAACAACTAATTGTGTGTGGTTGTTCATATGGTGTCATTTTCTGTGAGATGTTTATTTAGCGTTTTTGGAAGGAGTCTCCAGTGTCAGTGCTTTCATAGGTAAACCTGTTCTTTTCAGTTTTCTTTACACTTCGTGGCGAAGTGTTTTGCAGTTTCTCTGCAACATAAGATGCATTTTTTTTTTGTCTTATTAACCTCAAGAGAGGGGGAAAAAAAAGAGGCTGGGGAGGGAACTGTTGATATACTATAATGTACAGTAAGTGATAACATAAGTGCCATAAGTGATGGCAGATATTTTACAACACTAAAATGTAAATATGAACAGAAAAAAGTGTTAGTGTTGGCAAATTACTGTGGTATAAGAGGAATAAAAAACTTTGCTACATGCTGTTATTGGAAAATAAGTGGTGTTATGTCGACCATCTATTTCTTACTATAGTAGGTCCTACATTTTTTCAGCATTTGTTTTTTTTTGTTTTGTTTTTTTTTTAAAAGAAGTGATTGGCAAAAAAGTGGGAACCAGCAGTATTTAAATCAGAATATATAATGAAGGATTTGTATTATAGGGGCCAGTGGTGCGTATGTAGTGCATATTGCATTTATATACATGCTGAGTATCAACACTTCTCTCTCTCTCTCTGTCTCTCTCTCTCACTCTCCCCCGTCTCCAGGCTGACCTGCAGTTGCATGTGGAACGCTTGGTTCAGTCGGTCAAGGCTCTGTGCAGCTCGCTTGCTGCTGTGGAAACGCCCGACATCACCTCAGCCCTGAATCAGCTTCCTGCTTGCCCGTGCAGACTGCAGCCCAGGGTGCAGAAGGTGAACACACACACCCACAGACACAGATCTATATATATATATATACCTGCTGAAAAGCCAACATGGATGAGCTACTGGAAAACAGTGATGAATTGGTCTGCTGAGCTGCACGCTGCAGTAGCACCATATTTCTGTTGGAGGCTCTGTTATAAACAGCCATGCTGGTGTCAGCACAGCGTGCGAACAAACTGTACCCGCGAACGTCTTCTCTCAAACTGTTAACCTTCAAAGCCAAAACACTAATGCTGCAGAAGTTTCCCCCAATGCAGTCGTCTCATCTGCTCTCTGACAGGCTGTATGTTTCTGTTTCACAGGATGTGAGCGTGCTGGCGAAGAGAGAAAACCGAGGTACAGTTCCCGTCATCCCCCAATAGTCTGTCTCGCACTTCTGCTGTGACCTGCTTTTAGAGACAGTATCACTTTAGCCATTATGTTCTAGTCACTACTTAAAAATGAACATCTCAGTGATCCAGGTCATCTTTTTTTGAGACTATAGAAATGCTTTTTTTTTTTTTTTTTTTGCAATACTCAATATATCGTATAATTACTAGCAATTTAAACATAATTTCTGGAAATACAGTGTAGTACAATACACACTTAGGGAGTCTTGATGGCAGGATTGAGTGTTTCACAAAACGTAAAAACTCTTGACCTCTAAATATATGTATTGAAGATGTAGTATGTGCTTAATTTTCTGTAAATGACTGGAAAATATTCGATTTTTCCTGTCACAAGTGCACCAAATAACGTTAAGTAAAATAAAGCAAAAGCATTCCATTGGTTGATCATTTTAAAACTAATTAGGTTTTCTACGTTTGCTTAGGAGAAGCTACTTTCCTCAGGAAATCACCAACAATTTTAACATTTCTAATTTGTGCCTTCACTGAAAAATAGGGAATAATATAGATAGACAGATATAAGAGAACATACTATGTATAGTTTATATAAAAATCTTGCGTTTCTTATCCAGATATGAGTTAATTGCGTATACTAAATTGAACTTAAACAAGTTTAAAATTGCTTCATGTTTCAGTCATGTAGAGTGAATATGATCAGTTCACGTAGTATTAAATGACATTATGGAATCTTGCGAGGATGTTGGCACTGAAGCGAAGAAAGACTGTAGTATTGAAATTAACTTGGTTAAAACAAGTGCAGTGTAATAGCACAGCGGGAAATGTCGCTGTTTGACCACGCCAGCGACCCGGGTTTCAGGATCTTCAGCTCGGGTGAGCGTGCAGGCTCCAGTTTTATTCAGGGCTTGGAAATGAAATGATCAAATCATGTTGGAAGTAAATTCAGTGAGCTTTTTTATTTCAGTGTACAAAGGCATTATAACAAACAAACCAACAGTTAGCATAACATGAGCTAACTAACTAAGATTGTTTCAAGGCGTTTGTAATCAGGCGTTATTCAGCAGCTTAGAAATTCCAGTTCGAAATGTAGCTATTGCCTTTTATTGAGTTTAAAAGTCAACACTGATGATACTTAAATATACTTTTTTGTATTGTTCTACTTTTAAACCCATAAAATGGCGAGGAGAACATGAGGGTTGAAGGGGGAATTGTGTGTGTGTGTGTGTGTATGTATGTATGTGCATGTGTGAGGCCATCCGTAGTCAGAGAGTGTTTGTGTGGAAAGAACTCCTGCTGTAAGGACGTCTGTCTGCTTCTTTACCGGGATAAACAGGAAGGATGCATGTCTGGCGTCAGGATGCACGCTGTTCACCTTCCTTTCTGTGCTTTACTCCGTAAACATGTGCTCTGTTTCTGTTTGATCGAATCAGCCTTTATTTGTCCCAATAACTATGCACAGTAGGACCTCGGTGGCTAATCTGGAGGTAAATACAGAAGTATTAGCTGTGATCAATAACATCAACAACAATAATAATAATACTAATAATAATGAGTGCATGACCTCCTTAAAAATGTGCTATTAATTTTTTTAATAAATAATTAAATAAAATGTAAAAAAAAAATGGGCTGCATGTGGGCACAGTGGGTGTTGCTGCCTCACAGCTGGGTTCGATCCTGAGCCCGGGTCATTGTCTGTGTGGAGTTTTGCGTGTTCTCTCTGCGTTCATGTATGTTTTTCACTGTTCTTTGTTGTTTTTTGTTTTTTTTTCCCTCATTGGATTAGATACTCTAAACTGCTCCTAGGTATAAATGTGTGTGTGCATGGTGCCCTGCAATGGACTGGCAGCTCATCCAGGGTGTAGTAGTAGTAGTAGTAATAATAATAATAATAATAATAATAAAAATGGGCAAAGGTTGCATACCTTAAAAAAGTTGGCAACCCCCTTTTCTGAATGTGGTAAAAATATCCACTAGTTAATAAACTTTGCTTTTATAGCCTACACCACTGTCTTCTGAACAGCTAACACACACACCCGCTCACACACACATTCTTTCGTTTATATTTGTTCTAACTTTGCCCATTCAAAAGAGGTGTGTTGTGTAATGTTTATTTAGCTACAGAAGTGCGGCTTTTTTCATCGTATATGTTACATGCTTAATAGAAGTACGCACAAACATTTGTGCATAAAGATTAGTTCCAAAAAAGTGTATGCATGCTGCTTTAAGGAAGACAGCTTTTTAAACAGGATGTCAAGTTGTGTGTGTGTGTGTGTGTGTGTGTGTGTGTGTGTGTGTGTGTGTGTGTGTGTGTGTGGTGCATCTACATCTTGAGCCGGTTGCAGGCCCATCAGTGTGTTTACATAGAAAAGTCTTTAACCTCTACTCCTGCTTCTGTTCCCTTTCCAGAGAAAATAGTTGAAAAGTTGACGGCTGCCATCTTGGATCTGGTGGAGCTCTACTGCAGCACATTCAACGCCAACTTTCACACGGCGGCACACAGCAGCCGGCACACAGCGCCGATCCAGGAGGCAGGCATGGTTACTAACGTATTGTCCTTCAACATTTATGCTGCCCACCGCGTCCCCATCACCTGGGCCGCCAGGTAACACAAACACGCCAGCATTCCTTAGCATTCATAAAGCCGAGAAAATCGCGTCATGAGCTTGACTGGCTCTTTTATTTAGAGAGGTGTTGAGGTCATGCCTTTCCTTTGCTTTTATGAAAAATAGTGTAGAATTCTTACCAGATTTCCGATTTTCTCAGGTGTCAAATTGCTTTTGTGTGTTTTCATGCAATCCTTAAAATTCTACTTGGCTCATTAGTGTATTCTTTGTTGCGATTTGAACAAACTGAACCTTTTCTTTTTTTAAACATCAACCTTCTTTGGTACTTCACTGCTAATATTTCAGTAAAGGCAGGTTGAGAAAGGATAGTGTGAGTCTGAGTTTGTGTTAAAGTCAGTAAGGAATTGTGCATTGTGCACTTCTATACTAACGACATTGTCATTTGGCACGAGTCATTTGAAAAATGACACACCATTAGCAACAGCTGTGATGTTTATAATGCATACGCAAGGTTTAAATTAATACACACACCGAATAAGGATGTACAGACTTCCTGGAAAAGTCAGAGTGGGAAGTGATTTCCAAGTGGGAACTCTGAGCAAGAATTTTTGCTTTGGAAAACTAACAAGGAAAGCTGGAGATAAAAGCAAACACTGCTCTGGTATACTAACACACACACACCCTGGTGTAATCCTCTGGGATTACATGGTATTATGAGGTGCAGAGGGAACCCCTGAAAATGACAGAGCCCTTTCTGCTTCCTCTGGGCCTCCTGGCACACACACACGCACGCACACACCACTCACTGGCCTGAACATAATACACACACAGTGCTAAGCGCTATGCACACACATACCAGCTATGCATCATCAGCAGTGCTGGGAAACAAATACTAGCCATTGCCGTGATCTTTCACACCCCCAAAATGGTTCAGCCCTGTCTTCTCCCCCACTCACCATGTAAATGGTCTCTTCCGCCTGTTGCCCATGACGGACCAGTGTCCTTTGTCTCGCTCAGAAACGGATGCTGTTTGAATATGGCGCTGCCACAAAGGATGCAGCATGGGAACTCGCCATGACCTTTGACCCCTTCGGAGGCAGGGTGGAGGGCAAGCCGGGGTGCTAAGCACCTGTGCAGTGGTGACGCATGCCATCTGGTGACAGGGCAGAGGAAAGGGTGGACAGGAAGTTCTGAATTAACTGAACGTTTGGCATCCTTCTTGCTCCTGTGCAGCCGTATACATCTATCTGGCTGTTCTGTTTATTTCAGGCATCTGGCATTCCAATTAGCTGGCGAATGTTGTTCTTTCTATTTTGAACCACCTCTTGAGAGCCCTTTCCCTTTTAAAGACTTTTCCAGTACAAGTTTTGAATAAAGACTGCAGGAGAGCCGGTGGTAACCTGGGATTACACAAAGCAGACTGACTTTGGTTAGACTTTGGCTGCTCCATGCTACATTCACATGTGCTGGGCTGGTTGATGGAAAATTGGAAATTTTGTGATGAAACAATGATGGAAAGCTGTTTCTCTGCTGGCACTAAGTAGCACACGTAACCCATGCCCTCTGGATTTTCCTTCAAAACATCAAAAAATTCTCAACTGTTTCCAGAAGCAGAGATTCTGGGACATAGAATGGCTGAAAAAGTAGTGACTTTAGTTGAAGCACACAGTGCGCTATACAAGTGCTTTAGAGCCAAAGCCTGATCCAACTGTTTATTATTTTTTTTATTACTTTATGATGCCAAATCACCATAGCATTGCTTACAGATAGGTACCTTGTTCTGCATGTTGACATGGTAGTCACCGGGAGTTCTTTTTTTCTTCCCCCTCAATGCTCGCATATGAACGGCGCATTAGAAGAGAATGTACTGACCCATGTCTAGGCAAATCAAGTGCCTGTGAGAGTTTGCAATAGACTGCTTTTGATGGTTATTCACATTCCCATAGTGCCAATGGAATTACAGACAAGAGACTTGTATGATGCATTTAATTTCTTCTATATCAGTCCCTCGTACCTTGGATTTGATCTCAGTTTTAGTCTGCCAGACTTCTGAATCTGATAAATATCCCTAAAATATATGCTTGGAGAGAAATATATCTCTGTAAATGATATGTCTTGAGTAATGAACAAATAGACGTTTCGCCATGCACAGGCAGTTGATACAAGGGTAGGCAATAAATAAACAAAAAGCAAAGTGGCAGCTTGATGGAGTAGGAGATACGGCTAGGAACACGCAGAGACACCGATGTATCATATGAAAGAAGGCTGACATTTGAGCAAAAGTCACAGTTCCACCCTTGATATAAATAGAAAAGGAAGAAAGCATCTAGAAAGCATTGGGACCGAGTAAGTGAGAAGAACGAACGTTGGCGTGTCATTGTCGGAGAGATGTGAAAAATGGAAATTTGCTTTGCTTTTTTTCTAAAGGGGGAATTATTTTGCAACGTAGGCTTGGTTGATTATTACTAGGTTATCCTCTCAGTCGCAAGAGGTTGATTCATTTTCTATAGCAGTACGGCTGTGACAGTAATTACAGCCACAAGGCAGATCATAGGTTTATGTTAATGTGTTCATTCTAATATGTTCTGGTTTCTATAGTAACAGCTCGTTCAACAGGGACTTTTTTAATGGTGGACGCTCTACAAAATCTAGGACTAACAAAAAAAAAAATGGATTAAAAATGTGCTGTTATTTAAAACTGAAATGCATAATCGTTGATTTGGTGTAGTTTTCTGTGAGGAGATGTTTATTTAGCATTTTTGGAAGGAGTCTCCAGTTTCAGCACTTTGTAACAGTCAGAGGTAAAGCTGTATCTTTAGGTTTCCCACCGTCGGAAAGTTTTCAGAGTGGAAGGTTTTTTTCATTTTATAGATTCTTGGCAAAATGACAAGCTGTATTTCTTTTTTTTTTTTTTTTTTTTTTTTTTTTTAAAACTTCAATAGAGAGAAATAAAAAGAGGCTAGGGAGGGAATGACAGTTTATAGCTGCTGTAAAGTGATAACAGGAACTCTACAACATTAAATGTAAGCATTAATGGATAAATAGTATGATATCATTATTTGATTAATTTAAAAAATTGTCATTATTTGCAAATTGCTGCTATAAATAGAATAAAACACATCAGTACATGCTGTTATAGGAAAATAATCAATGGCCCAACCACTCTGTCATTGATTATTTTCCTGTTGTGTTTTATTCACTTACAAACTGTAGCTTTATTGTGTATATGACATAATTAGCTAGGAAATTAACGACACTTGGATGTCTTGCCAGCGTTTAGCTTTGACTGTTATTTTGCTTGGATGTAGGTTATAGACATGCACTTGTGAACTTGGGCAAACTTGATCCACCTAAGCAGTTGCACACATCAATTTTGGAGAATTGGATGAGAATTTTCTTGTACAGGATGTTACATCATGCCACCATTGTACTGTGCGTGTGAAGGTTTTTAGAGCGAGGAGCTTTGGAGACATGTGTGAATGGGGATGGACATTCTCGGTGGTGGAAATTTGAGAATTTCGATTCGAGATGCTTTAAAGATCACAGCCTATTTGGGGAATTCATTTTTTTTATCCGCAGCCTTTTTGCGAACTGAAATGACGTCTTACCGACTTTCTCTCTTTGTCTTTCTCTCATTCACAGTTATGAAGGGTTCTTTCTGTCGTGTTCTCTCACTCATGGGGGAGATGAACTGTGTGCCCCCCAGCATACAAGCAAACAGTCAGTCAGCAAATACCTCTTCCATCTGGTGGTTTGGGACCAAAGGTGAGTGTCGTGCGAAGTCCTCATAGCTATGATTTCCTCTGCGTAGTCCACACTATACTGGCTCAAATGGCAATCCAGTAGAAATCTGGTTAATGTTCTGCATGTAACCTGAAATAGGAACTAGTGCAGCATCCTGTAGCTGTTTTTTTCCGCCCTCACTGCTGCATCTAATGTATTGTCTGGGGATGGTGTGGGAGGAGTATACCTTGTTTACTTCTTGGCAAGCATAATATGAATTTTGGTCTACAGTTGTAATTTAAATATGAACAAAATACTTAGAATGAAAGCTGTTACCTTTATAAAATTTGAATTCTTCCTTGTTAGCCATATTAGTGTGTTTTGAGGCTGTAGTTGTCACCAGGTGTTGATCTCGAACCTCGGTTCTCTTTTGAGAGACGTGTTCTATATCTATTATGTTATATATATATCTTATATAGTGCAGTTTCTTTTTAAAGTGTACTGGTAAATGGTTCCCTTTTTCAGCCAGTACAGTTTGTTGTGATGATGTCACTTGCTGGAAGCAGACCTAGGATCCTTAAATAAATGCTCCTCATCTTCACAATAAGAAGTTAATGGTCTCTGTTTCGTCAGGTCTCCTTGGAGAGCACTGTCAGAGTAGCGACAGTAGCCAATTGGACACCAGCTGTAGTGCTTTAACTTGAAGGGTGTACAGGGGCATCTCTTTCATCTCAGAGGGACATCTGTAACTATGTTTGGGGCCTTCTGTGTGTAATGAATGACCAGTTATCACCCATGAGGTGTACTAGATAAGATGCCTTGATGCTGATTGATCCTTTTTTTTTCTTTTTCCTCTCTTCTTCTCATTTTACACTGTAGGATTTGCTTCCCGGTGCAGATCAACCAGCTGCCACGCGAGTCTCAGCTGACAGTGACTCTGTATGCGACTCCGCTACCACCCCCTGGAGGAGCAGAGGACAAGAGCAAGCAGAAAGCCCGCAACATGGAGGCCCTGGGCTGGGTCACAATGCCGCTCTTCAACTTCCGACAGTGAGTGCGTCGAGAAATTATTGGTTATACATTTGTATAGGACAACAGGGTCGTCCAGCACTTCATAGCTCCAAGGTCCATGGTTTGATCTTGAGCTTGGGTTACTCACTGTGTGGAGTTCTGCATCCTGTGCCTGCATCCTGTTTAGGCTGTATTCCTGCCTCATGCCCAGTGTTCCTGAGGGATTAGGCTTAAGATCCACCGATCCACAATGGGCACAGGATCACCAAAACTGAACAGTAAAGACTGGAAAAACACCAGATGTTTTTCCAGCCTTCAGCTGGCCAGGTTAGGTAATTCTGTGCCCACTGCAGCCTCAGATTCCTGTTCCTGTCTGACAGGAGTGGAACCCGATATGTTCTTCTGTTGTTGTAGCCCGTCCGCCTCAAGCTTCAATGTGCTGAGATGCTTTTCTGCTCAACACGGTTGTAAAGTGTGGTTATTTGAGTTACTGCAGACTTCCTGCCAGCTCTAAACAATCTGACCATTCTCCTCTGACCTCCCACATCAACGAGGCATTGCCACCACCAAACTGCCACTCACTGGATGTTTTTTTTTTTTTTTTTTTTTTTTGTTTTTCATGGTCAAAGTCACTGAGATCATATTTTTCCCCATTCTGGAGTTTGATGTGAACATGTACTGAAATGCATGATTTTATGCAATGCACTGCTACAACATCATTGGCTGATGGGATAATTGAATTAATGAGCAGATGTACAGGTATCCCTGCACCCCCTGCAAGTTGAGACGAATATCCAGCACGAGGTATTTGTCAGAATATATGTCTATATGTCAGAAAATATTTTGTGATTCTACTCAGGTTCTACGTTTTTGCTGTGGTTGCTATGCTGGTATAAATGACCCCTGAAATGTGTAGTCATGGACTGCTTATAAGTAAGAACTGATGGTCAATCATAGTGCAGGAGGCACTATCTTTGCCAGGTCACATATGGGAAAAATGCCACGTCTTGACCGTTATCAACAAAAGCATCCTAAAATGCCGTTATTTGAAAATTAGCCTTTTGTAGGCAAATTGTAACTCTGTATACACAACCAGTTGAGTGTATACTAGTCAGTTATGAGGAATAATAGTGTCTATAATAAGTCTGACATTACCTCCGAACTAACTAGCACTGCAGGAAATATTATGAATAATCACCTTAAACTCTATCTAATGGAATTACTTAGCAGGTTAATGGAAACAAGCTTCTGCCTTGGCTTAACATTAATCAATTTACCTATGCATGATGTTTTTTTGGCATTGGATGGCTACAGTATATGCTTCCTCAGTGTCAGAGAAAAGCAAAGATCCACTGGTGCAAAATTTTGCACTGTTGCACTGTGAGAGTTTAAAAGGGTAAATGTACAAGAAACGTACTCATTTTGCAAAACAGCACTTCCTCTGTGCTCGAAAACATCCTGCAGCACAAAAGAAAAACCCATCTCTGTGGTAAGAAAGAAGGTTTGCTTTTGACTCAGCACTATCACACTGTACGTAAGTGGGTAAATTTTGCTGAACACAGGGCAGAGTGGGAGTGAACGAGTGCGAAAAGGTTTGTAGAAGAGTAAGAGGGAAGCCAAGTGACTGCAGCTGCTCTAGATCAATCTGAGGAATGTATGAAACAGCAGGGATTGTCTTTCCCTTAGCCAAGTAGAGTTAATCCAAGCTTAGGCCAAGGTCTTATTGTAAAAATCTTCCACATTGATGGGCTTTATCAGATTAACTTTGGTTAGCAGGGACATAAATATCCTTCCTAAAGTGGAAAAAATAAGCAGGGGTGGACAAGTCATACTTTCATCAGCTATGTAGCAGCGTTGTTGTGTTTACACCCTCTACAGAAAGTCAGCAAGTTTGCTTTGGCTATGAGATATGGTGTCCTTATCTCTCATAAAAGACATCATTCTAGTATCTTTCAACTTGATTTTCTTTTGATATACAGTAGATTTAACTGTGAGGTGACTGTGTGTGTGTTGTGCTAGGAGGACAGCTTTGTGCTTGGTTTAGCCGGTGTTTGCACATACATTTCGCACCTCATTCTGAAAAGATTGTCTGTCATTCGTACTCCTCTAATTCATCCGCCTAGTACAAATTTTTTCCACCAGATTGCACCTTGACTGATGTGTGTAGTGCAGCAGGTGGTTGGCCGCAGAAGCACATGCTGTCGTTACAGCACTGACGTGGCACCACTGTGTATTCATTTTACACATACTGCACATACCAAATGAAAGATTTATTCTTGTGACAGTCATTACGGAGTACGAATTTCTTCTCGAATCTACTTTGCCACCGCTCAGCTATGAAGTTGAAAATAATTCTAATAGCCCGAGCATAAAATCTGCCTGGGATTTGTCTACCCCCTTCAAATGTAAAGTTTTTCACGTCAGTTATAGTTTTTCCCTGTAAAAAGTGTGACGTTTAATGAGTTGGCTCCATCAGAATATCGGTAGCAGGTGAGTTTTGCCGAGTATAGAAGAAATACCACATTAATGCAGTAATGTTGGAAAAATGTAGAAAGACTAGAATATATAGCAGGAGAGTTGTAGAACAGCTTTGCACCGTAGTTTCATTTACCAGGTTTCATCAATGCTTCCCCGTAACCGATTGTGATTTGTGAAAACAGTAAATCTGCCTAGCAAACCCACACACACACACACACACACACACACACACACACACACACACGCCTTTAAATGTTTTTTTTTGTTTTGTTTTGTTTTTTTTTTAAACCTAGAGCCAGGTAGTGCCTTGGCTGATTTGTGTAGTGCAGCAGGTGGTGGAATTCAGGTTAAGTAGCCTGTGCTATAGTTACAGTATCGAGTTGCACTGCCATGAAGCACGTAAAAACTTTGTTTTGCAAAAGTCAATAGGGATTTTTTTTCTTTTTCTGGGTGTTGGATAAGAAGAAAAACACTGGTGACCATTAGCAGTCTACGGAACCCATTTGCCCACCATGCAAGGATGAAGAAAAAAAAAAAAGCCTGCGTGTGTAATCTTGTCCTAGTGATTTGTCCACTCCAGTGTAGCTTTCACTAGAAATGATCAGGTTTATAGCACACATCCGAGGTGGAAATGGGTTTCAAACTTAACTAAATGACTCCTACACATTAAACCCTTCATGTAAACAGTCTCGGATCAAGAACCGAGTCATCACACCCGTAATACATTCTTATATCTTCTTTGGAAAACTGTTTACCCGCAGAAGAGTAAATAACTCTTCTTATGAAGCCAACCAAGCAAAACATTTACTTATTGCCGTAGTTTATTCTTCCGAATCGCTGCTGACCGTCATTATAGATATACAACATAACTGCTGCGTAAATGTTTATTCCACACCAGCAAAAATGTGGACATATCCTGTATTTTCCAGATTCATTCAAATAGCATCATTCTCAGAAAATGTCTTTTCTTTCAGTGTGTAAACAATTGAAACATGCTGAAAGCAGACAAAACATACACACTGTGTGGTGGTGTTGTTGTTGTTGTTGTTGTGTATATCCAGAAGCGGATGTTGGGCTGGTGGGATTGAGCTGTGTGTTTTCCTATGTTGCAGCATTTTGACGTGTGGCAGGAAGCTGTTGGGTCTTTGGCCGTCAACCCCAGGAAATGAAAACACCCGGTCCAGCACTCCTAACTTCAGCCAGCCAGATAGTGTCATCCTGCAGGTTAGTATTTTCTACATGAAACCACTTCCTGCTTCTCTAGTTTCACTGGTATCCATATGTTCACCTACTTCACTTGACTTATTATTAATATATATATTTTTTTAACTTTGTGGGTTTTTTTCTTTTTCTTTTTCATGTACCGTGCAGAACCACTTCCCTTTCTTCCCTCACTTGCGAATTTCTTTTTTTTCTTCCTGGAAGAGTCCACTTCTTCTATTCTTGTGCCAAAATAGCATGGAGTTATTGTTTCCTGATTAAAAATAACATTAAAATAACATTGCACACCTCAAAGTTATTTAAAAGTGTACAATCACACACACACACACACACACACAGCTATTCTGTTCAGCTATTCTATTAAAATAGTGTCAACAAAAAACTAAAACATTGATTATAATCAGTGGATTGAAATTAAAAAATGTATTGTTGATAATCCTCATCTTTCCTGCGCTGTAGATATAAAAGCATAAAATCTTGCTTAAAATAAAAAGTGATTAGAAAAATTAATGCAACACGACTATTTCAAGTTTGGAATTAGTTGAAATGTCCAGAAATAGGTTTAATAATCATTTGACTAATATAATATAATCATATTTGGTTTATTGTAATCTTATAATAGGACACTGTAGATGAATTTGATTATATTCGAGATATTTTGTCTTTTTTTGCATTGTGAGTGTTTCTTCTTTGATGTCTTTTGTAGAAAGTGGGGAAAGTTGAGCGGGCACTATTTTCAAAATCATATTTAAATAACTTCATATTTCTGCGACTAACCTGAAAAATTAGAGTGGCTTATTTCAGTTATCTTCATCTTGTATCTTTATCATGCTGTTCGGAGCTTCTTGTTGGTATGTGATGTTTCACTTCCAATATATCTGTACACGCTAAAAAGTGGGCGCTGGTAGCTGCGAAAAAGGCCACCAAAGCACCAAACAAGAATCTGACCTTAAGTTTAAGTTAGAGAGTGCTTTATGAGTGTCTTGACGAGATGTGTGGTTGACAGAAATGTGCTGCTTGCGCTACATTCTCTTTCTACTTCCAGCCAGCAGCTTAATGAACACACCAGCTCACATACACAGCCACATCATATACACTGACCTCAGCAAAACGTGGTTCATTAACTGCCAGTTCTCTTCACGTGCCTGCACTCACGAAGACTAGTGTATTTATCACAACTCTATTCACAGCAGCAGTAGTAGATAGAGAGGGGTTTAAGCAATTAAATGAACCACAATGTAACATAACAAGGAGATCACTACTTTGCAGGAGGACAGACTACATTAGAATCTTTTGTTTGGGTATAAAACTTTTATTACATAAAATACTAGTAACCAAATCAAAAGCTATCTCAGAATCCAAAACCGTGGTGAAACTGGGCTTCTCAATTCAAGATTAAATGCCATAAAATGTTTTTTTACTAACTATAAACAGCAGCTGTCACAAAAAAAAGCAGTTAAGTTGCAGAAATAAAATTTCCTCTTAGCTAGCTGATATTCTGAGGAAGCTTGGCAGTGAAACGTTAACTAACTGACTGTGAAAGTACAAATGACAGCAAATAGTAGGAGTGGAATTGCACTACTAATTTCTGCTGGAGATTTGATACTTGTATGTTTTATACACTGAGCGTTCACTGTTTTTTTTTTTTTTTTTTTTTTAACATTATTTTTTACATTTTACATTATATACTAGATGTCTGGTTGGTTGTTTGCGACGTCAGTCAGAAAGCGGTGCATTTGGTCCACATGGGCCTTGTTTTAACTCGGTTACAGTCTACGCAGACGAGCCGAATTCTAGCTGAGGTTTGTTTCTGAAGGGGTGTGTCCTGCTGCAGAGTGCAAGACGGCTGAAAGTAGGTCAGTTCACTCTGAGAGAGAGAGAGAGAGAGCGCACGAGGGAAATAGGCCAGAAAAAAATGAAAAACTTTTATATCTCGTCCTGCAGGACATCCCCTCCAGCATACGCCAACACACACACATACACACACACACACACACACACACACACAGCCATTGACTACATAAACTCTGTCACCCGCAGCCTCTCACAGACACCCACGCACATTCACACACACTCTCTTACACAGACTTGACACCTCATAACACATTCGAGCATGACATTTTTGCAGTGCCCTTTGAAAATGGCACTTCTCCTTCCCTCTCCTGTGTTCTTCCCCTAGAACTGTGGTTCTACCTGGCTAGAGTCCAGCACAGTCAGGTTATTTCCCTGCCCTTACACACCCGACTGAACTCATTTTGACTTGGAGCCAAGAAATCGCCAAACCCTTCTGGTCTCTTTCTGACCTACAGCAAAGTCAAATGAGATCACGATAATGCTTTGGAATTTCCATCAGTCGCACAGAAAGGCACAATGTGAAGTAGAGTGAATTCTCAGAACTGCTTCAGAGCTGTGCCAGCTGTGCTCTGTGCCTGGTGCCTACAGCTTTGTCTGAGGGCACTGGGCTGTGCAGCGGAGACCGATGGAGTGGTGTTTGGATGGACTACAGCTTCCAGCCTTATTACAGCCTTTGGTTTTGTCCCTTTTGAAGGACAGCAGGGGAGCTTTTCTTCTTTCAACCTGATTGGCATTGCTGCACATCTGGGCTCTGATAGCACATCTGGGCCTTATTATAAGACTCAAAAATATTCTCACCCCATTATTCATGTTCTTCTCCTACCACCATCAATCCAGCACTGTAACTTTTTCAGTTGATCTCGATATTTTAATTCTAGTTTGTCTTTGTCCTCCCTTCCTCTTTTTTTTTTTTTTTTTTTTTTTAAAAACTCATGTGGATTGGCTGTATCTGTGTTTCTCTCTCTCTTGCTCCAGTACACATGCGCTCAGTAATTCGTAGCCACGTACTGTATGTATGTGAAAGAGAGATAGCAGTGAATCTCTCGGTGTTTGACTTGGCGTGGTTAAGGTGGAAGCCCCCACTGTTAGAGGGGCCGTACTGTATCAGGAGCTTCTGTTCCTGCCCAGCACAGCTGCTGACACAGCTGCCAAGACTTACAGCGAGCTAGAGCAACTGATAACGACCATAAACCCTGGTGCTGCATTCTCATCCCCTTTTCCCCCCCTCCTCTTCTTCCGAGTCAGAGGATAAACCCTTTTAGACTGACATTAGTTTAGGCTGAGCTGTGAGAATTTTACAAAGTAACAAAACTAGATTCAAACTGAAATATTATTTATTTATTTATTTAGGGGAGATTGAGTTAGAAGTGTGTGATTTTTTTTTTTTTTTTTTTTAAATCCCACTCTCATCTGCTCCTGAAGGAATTCTAACCAATCCCACCCACTCACACAGTTACTATTATTGCTTGCACCTGCCCATGTTATTTTCTAAAGAATTTCATTGGCTCCGTTTCCCAAAACATAAACAGATTTGCAATTTAAACCACCCTGACCATGATAAAGTATTTACTGAAGATGAATAAAAGCAGGCACTACATGGGTTATGCAGCACTGTATGCTCAGGACACGCCCATATTAATGAACATGGCATTTCTTTGTCCCAGAAGATTGAAATCTGGCTGCTCCTTCCCGCTTGCAGTAAAGAAACGCCCGCCTCTGTATTTGCACGTCTCTGCATTGAGTGTGATGTTCTGATTAAGGAGAAGTGACGAACAGATTTTCTGGAACATTTCCAGATTTCTGGAAAAGGAAGTGGCGAGGAGACCACACAACCGGTTTTTCTGGAAATCTATCACACGTCAGAGTTCAGTTTCAGTCAGTGCTGGTCTTGTCTACAGAAATGCTTACTATACATTTTTATTTGAAATAGCATTAAGTAATAAAAAAAAAAATCCACACTATCTTAAAATGATTCAAATTTTAGCTGATTAGTGCACAAAGTATGATTAAACGGAAATAAGACTTCAAGGGATGTTGTCGATGCACTAACACCAGCTGTGTGGGCTCCTCTCTACTTCCTTTTCCTGTATCACAAGTCACATGACTAGATGTTTGACTACACTGTAAGCAAATTTCCGAAATATGACTTGATGTATCTTTATTTTTATGTGGTGAATTCATTTTATATTGGTTTACTGATCGTCAAACGTGTCTCCTTATGCCTCTTTTCAATGAAAACACCATGAGTCTTCCTAAGCTCCGTTTTCCCCCCCTTTTCACTTGTTCAGGTGGACTTCCCAACGTCCTCGTTCGAGGTGCATTTTAGCACCCCTTCACCGGCCGAGTTCAGTCCTCAGTACGAGTTCTCCCGACTGGAGCAGAGCAGCCAGAGACAGCTCCAGGACATCCTGAACAAGAAGTCTCTCTTCTGGTGAGAACCGCACCTGTAATAAAGCAGTGAGCCTTAAATCACTAATGGAAGGGGAGAGAATCATTCCAAGGTCTTTGCTACCACTGCAGTATACAGTTACGCAAATGGAAGCGAGAAGCTGGAGCACTTACACTTATGCTCTATGGCTTCTCATAAGTCTTTTGGACAGGAGTCGGTTTCTGTAGTTTAGTCTTTTTTTTAAAGATTCAGCCATTTTGTTTTTTTCAGTTGTTAAATTATGCCTCTTCAGTGTAGAATATGGAAAGCGATATTAACTGCTTTATGAAAGCAGCATGTCAGGATTTATAATAACCCTGGCCACAGGATTATTGTGCTATCTTTTTTTTTTTAAGCAATTCCAAGCATTTCATTCCGTACATGTTTTAGTGATATGATGCCTAGACTTCCCACGTTCCCAAAACCAAGTTGGCAAAGCATTCCCAGCCAGTGGGCATATTCTCGCCAGCACACAAGAACAACGGCGAGGACTTCATTAGTGGTGTTTGATGATATTTTAGACTTTAATGCCTTTTCCATATATTGTTTTCTTTTTCCCAAAGTGTAAAAAAAAATGTTTTTTTTTTTTTTTTTTTTTTTTTGGTACATCCAGCTCCAAACAGCTGATGAGGATATCCTCCCAGCTGGCTCCTCTTCCTCTGTACTCCTTCTCTTCCTTCTCTGTTTTTCTTTCGCTCTCTTTCCTATTCCAGCCCTTTTCTATCTGGCTTTCTGTCCCTCGTTGTGCCACGTAGGTCTTCTACTGCGATTCTCGGATACTCTGTTAAACATTTACTGGCGTGTGAGAGTTAAAGACACAGCAACCTGGAAATATTAAGTCATATATCGGTCAGGCCAAAGGTCGGGCGTTAGAGCTGGGTGTGCGATCGCTTATCAGCCGCTGCCGTGAGATAAAGATATGGTTTTGTTCAGTTTGACGGCGTGCCTGGTGGTGGTTGTTCCTGGTAGTTCTGAAATATGTTACTGTGTGTTTTCACTTAAAGTCCTGCTGAAACAGCACCATGGCCACCCTGAAACTAGCTGTCTGTGGACTAATGAAGTGCACACAGAGCATAGCTACAAACTGTGTGTTTTCTTCACGGTAGTGTTGCAGCTAGTAATGAGGGCATTCAATCCTGGTTCATAAACCTCTTCTCTTCTCTTCTCTTCTCGCAAAATCAGAGCCGTAAACTCCACAAATGTGCCGTTTTTGGGGACTGGATACATTTTTTTATTAAATCAAAGATACTTATGTGTCATGTTTGACCATAAACTGATAAACTGATGATTATATCCTTTTTCTTCTCTAATATTTAGCTTAGTCCTCAGTGCTCTTTCTGTCCTTAGTGAACTCTGGGAAATGCAGTCAGAAAGGGCATGGGATTGGTCCTTTACAGTATTCTGGCTCAAATCCAGAGGCTAAAGGAGTGGCATGACGTTTCCTGATGGATCGGGCTCGGTACACATGGGTGGTAATATGATTCAAGGGTCTTGGCCTGCAGCTGGCATCCCAGGAGAGAGAGCCGCTCCCAAAATATGGACTTTTAAGGCAGCGGGGTAGGGCATTGGGATGGTGAGAGCTCTTACTGAGGGATGGACTTATGAGCTTATACGAGTTCATTTTTTTTTTTTTTTAATCCTCTTGGCTAGTTCTAGTTATACAGGGTGGTGTCTGGGTCAAATTTTGATTGACCACAATGCTCCCTGCATTCACTTTTTTTTTTCATTTGAAATGGACACTTTTCTCAGTACGCCTGAGTTACATAAGCTCAGTCTGTCATGTCATTAAATAGGTACAAAGCTGTGAAACATGCCATGTTGGATATATTAGGAAACTTTTATCTACAGTAATTATAAATATCCACAGATAACTAGCCAACTTGGCTAATGTTTGTCATTTGTGCTGGTAGATTTTGACTGGTTTGTCCACTCGGACATTGAAATCCATCTCATGTAGATCTGTGACAAGTGTGAGCTAGTTTAGTAGCGGTTAACTAGCTGGCTAATTATTAGGGATAGCTTGAGGACTTGAGGACATTGTACATTTATGTATATGCATTGCTTATTCATTATTCGTTACTAAGGCTGAGGGTAAAGATGTAGAGATGTTTTTAATGCATTTTCGTAGTTTCACACCAAAACTGGCCACTGAAAATTGGAAAAAGCCAGACGATCTTCCCTGTCCCGTTTTGGTGAGCTTGTGCCCGTGATAGCCTCAGATTCTTGTTCTTGGCTGACAGGAGTGGAACAGAATGTGGTCTTCTGCTGTTGTAGATCATCCACCTCAAGGTTTGTTGTGTTGAGATGCTTTTCTGCTCGCCACGGTTGTAAAGTGTGCTTATTTAGGTTACTATGGACTTTCTGTTAGCTTAAAAAAAAAAAAAAAAAAAAAGTCTGGCCATTCTCCCCTGACCTCACTCATCATCAAGAAGGCTTTTGTGTATGAAAATCTCAGATCAGCAGTTTCTGAAATGCTCAATTCAACCCATCTGGTTCCAACAGCCATGCCACGATCAGAGTCGCAGAGATCACATTTTCCCCCATTCTGATGTCTGATGTGAACATTAACTGATGCTCTTGCCCTGTATCTGTATGCTACATGATTGACTGCATAAATGTCAATCAAAGTGGTCATTGAATGTATATGTGATTAACTGTAAAGGGAGTAGGGAGACATGTTTGATTCAGCCTTAGGTTTTTTTTTTATTTTATGTTTTTTGTACATTGTTTTAAATATAGAAAAGCTGCTCAGCAGTTAAGCCTTAAGCCAGTTAAGCTTTTTGGGAGATTCTGGCAAGTTAGGATGTTTCTGTAATTCTCTGTTCCTCTCTGGAATTTAGGAGTTGTCCATTGTGTAATAGCTTTTGTCATAAATAGGATCCAAACTGGTTACTAAACAGATACGATTTCAGAGTCAGGATGTTTCTGCAGCTTTGTCTTCGCCATAAATGTGCGTCTCCACTCTACACCATCTTATAATCAGGTATCGAAATGAACGAAGGTCGGTGCGTTCCCCTATGTTCTGCTCGGATGTTTGCTTTCATTTAAATCGAGAAGAAGAATGTGTTATTTGGAGCTAGGCTTCTCAAACCTTAAATACCAGGGGCTTCGTGGGTAAATTGGTCTTCAAGACGTCCACATGGCATTTTCATTCATCAGGGTTTATCAGAAGTAAACTTCATTTAGAAAAAAAACTGGTGTCTGATCTGATGACTCCAATGGTCTTTCCCACTGGGGTCATCAAATCAGATAAATAATAAACTGAACTGTATTCAGGGGGAAAAAAAACCACTTTTCATTGGTTCCTGGCTTTTCAAACACCCTGTACTGCAGTGTTTTCCAAACTTGATGTATCGCTCAAAGAATACCGATTTTCTTTTAATAGAGAGGCCACGGCACTGAGAAGTGATATTTAATAGAAAACACGAGTTGCCTTTATACTTTTGCTCAGCCACAGCTTAAAAAAAAAAAAAAGTAAGGTTTTCTAGTCGTATCACATTTCTGCCGTGATACCAGCCATCACTACTTCACATTGTCTGAAGTGGTTCAGTGGTGCTGCAGAACAACTAAAGATGGTTGCGATGGTGCATTTAGAGGACATCGCCAATGGCACGCTGTGAAGGGACTGTTTTTATGGACCGCAAGGAATTTTTAGCTCACGATAACTCGCTGTCGAGCCGTTTTCACTTCCCACGGGACATCCTCTTGGAATTGTGTTCTGATTTGGAGCGAGTGTTGGAGAGATCATCACAGAGAAATCACGTGACAGTCGTGGCTCTATTTATATGCATATGAGATCATGAGGGAAAAAAAATAGCCACGTTTGTGCAGGAGATGTTTGTGTGTATGAGGATAGCACATAGGACAGTATTAATTTATCTGAATTATGAATCTGAATCTTTGGGTGTGCCGCATGTGCGGTCGCAGTTTTAGAATGGAACCTATTCAAGGTTTTCTGCGTCAGAGCTCAGTCGCAGGTGATGTGTGTTTCAGACTTCGTTTTTGTACTGCTGTCATATCTTACATAGAAAATAGATTCAGTGTAAATATCGATTAACTGAACAAACATTCAGTTCCTGAGAATCCTCATCATGCCTGTTTTTCTCAGCTCCTTTCATCTTGTCTGTCTTGTTTCGTTCTTACTTCTCTGTTTCTTTCTTTCTGATTTCATTCTCTCTGTCTGTGTTACATTTCTTTATTTCAGTCTTTTTTTTCTCTTTCTTTCTTTCTTTCTTTCTTTCTTTCTTTCCGTCTGTCTGTCTGTCTGTAGCTGGGAAATTCTCAGGAGCTCACTTGTGGACAGAAGCCAGTACATTACCAGGAAAAACATGCTTTTGAAGAGGTCTAATTTTAAATATTAACACGGTGAAGCAACAACAGGAAGAAAATCCAGAAGTGAAAGATAAAGAAGGACAGGACAAACATCTGAGTCAGAAATAAATGAGCTCTCATCTCTTTGTGCTAAAAACAAATTCCTCGCTCAGGTGAACTGAACGGCGCTCTCAGTACAGGATGCATTATTTATGAGGGACTCGAGAACGTGGAGTAAGCAGAGAGAAGATGATGATGATGAAGAACATATGCATCACATCCTGTATCACAGGAAATTCATGACGAACATGAATATGTGCATATATTTATAATAGACAGATTGAAGTGTGAGTGTAGAAATCCAGAACGTTACTGCTAACAGTGTGCTATTGAAGTCCCAGGTTTGGAGACGAGAGAAATTGCAGGTGGTTGGAGTCATAAACTTTGAGTGTGTATCTGCAATCTGTCGATGTGTGACGGGAATTACTGCCTTATGTTGTAAAAATCTTGTGTCAAATGTCTCTTTACAAGCCAGCTGCATGTCTCTGAACTGCCCTTCTCTCTCCCTCTCTCCCTCTCTCCCTCTCTCTCTCACACATACACACACACTAATCCTTCTTCTTTTGCTCTCTTTTCTATCTTTTCTGTTTCTTCTTTCTCTCACAATCTCTTTCCCTTTTCCCATGTTCATCTTACTACCTCTCTCTCCTCTCTCTTCTCATCTTCTTTACACCCACTCACGTTTCACCTACCTTGGTCTTACTCTCATTAGTGCGTCTGTCTTCTCTCTCTCTCTCTCTCTCTCTCTCTCTCACTTTAAATGAGTGTGGGATTATATTCTATTTTTTCATGATTATGTGTTGAAAGATACAGGATTCAGTCATTTAAGATCAATTCAACTCATGCTTACTCATGAAGCATACATGTCTGTCCTTTGTTTACTCATCTGGTTTTTGGGTCACAATGTTTTTGTCCTTGATTATGTTTTTCCTCTTATCAGCCTTGCTGATTATCTATATGGTCTTGAGTGTGTCCTTTGCATGTACACATCAGTATAAAAGCAATCCCTGCCGGACCTGAGACTCGAACCCACGCCCTTTGTGGCTGTCTTCATGTGTGCAATAAATCACTGCAGTATTTTCAAACTTGTATTTTGATGGTCATCCAGAAAGATTTAGCATTCTGCATACTATAACAGCATGCATGTACTGTACTGTACTGTACTGTAACTGGTATAAGTTGACTGGGTGACATTAAATAACGTATACAGTAACCACTGCATGTTGTCACCTCTCTGTCTCTGTTCTGTCAGGTTGACTCCGGAGCACAAGCGGCTGCTGTGGGAAAAGCGTTACTTCTGCCACGCTGAGAGCAGCCACTTGCCCCTGATCCTCGCCAGCGCCCCCAGCTGGGAGTGGGCATGTCTGCCCGACATCTACGTCCTCCTGCGCCAGTGGGCATGTACCAACCACCTGGATGCACTGGGCCTCCTGCACGCCACGTAAGAGCCCCGTATCCTGCTCACTGTTCACATCCTGTCAAGCCCATGTGACCAACTCGAATGCACCCCAATACCTCATGTTATACACTGATGCTTTATTATTCAATATCCTATTCCTCAAATCCTCATCTGAGATTATTTCAAGCTTTTTTCTTCTATCTATCTATCTATCTATCTATCTATCTATCTATCTATCTATCTATCTATCTATCTTGTCAAGTGGAATAAAGCATTTAAAAAGAATTAATATACTTTCAGAACACATATAAACACTGTGTAGACACTCCTTTCTTTCGCAAATGTTCTTCAAGATTTTTCCGTCCTGTTAGATTGAGGCAGAAGTAAAACTTTGTGAAATGAATGTTTCATGTGTGTATATTTAGGTTTCCAGATCAGGAGTGCAGGCGCACAGCTGTCCAGTGGATGGACACCATCTCTGACCCTGAGCTCCTGGACTTTCTCCCACAGCTGGTGCAGGTACCATTATGGACTTGGTGTCTTTTCTCTCTCTCTCTCTCTCTCTCTCTCTCTCTCTTTTACAAACACTAACACACATCATCTTTGTTCTGTACGTGATATACTGTAGCTGTTAATGTGTCAGTCGTTTTCTGCTTTTTTTCCCCCTTAATCAGGCGCTGAAGTATGAGTGTTACCTTGACAGTCCTCTGGTGCGCTTCCTGTTGCGCAGGGCCATTGGAGACGTGCGTGTCGCTCACTGCCTTTTCTGGTGTGTCCACTTTCTGTTTCGCACGCAATACTAAGATCTAGCATATTCTGAAATCTGATAGTGTATATACACACACACACACACACTCACACAAACAGACACACACGCACCTGTCAGAGTCATATGGCCAGTCCTAGTCAAAAGGAATAAACCCTGTTGAAACAAAAAGCATATTGAGTTGCCTCTAGCACAGTGCATATGGTGTTGAGTGTACGTCTGAGATTCATAATAACACTGTTGAGTGTACTTGCTCAGTCAGCTCTAGTGCCATCTGCTGGAAAGATCCCTGATTAAGGTCTGTCTCACTGGCTCCTGCTGTAGATACACTGTACTGTGTATGAAAAAAGCTACAAAGGTCGCTAGAGTGTAATGTATTGTATAAGTTGTTGAAAGACATCTTATTGTTGTCTACTGTAGGCTGTTCATGTGCATTGTAGCACATTGTTATCCACAATAAATCACAGAAGCTCTTTCTTGCCTACCCGGAAGCTAACACTCCTGTCTGTATGGTGTTTCATTCTCCCTGTGCCCATGTAGCTTTCCTCCAGGTTTTCCGAGATTCCTCCAAAAAAGCAGCCTGGAGATGGATTGGTTGCATTAAATTGCCCCTAGGTGTGAATGAGTGTGTGAATGAGTGTGTGAATGTTTGTGCGTGGTGCAGTGTGATTAACTGGGGTCTCATCCAGTGCTCCCGGGATAGGCTCTGGATCCACCATGACCCTGACCATGATAATTACTGAAGGAGAATGAATGAAGTTTGTTGATGAATGGATTTGTAGTTTGTTCCCACACGAAATAATTTTTTTTTTTTTTTTTTTTAAAAAGATTCTGAAAATTCTGAAATTGAAATGTGTACAGAATAACATGGTGTTGTGTGTAGTGCAGATTGGTATAACGTTTGTTTTGTATTGTGCCGGGTGGGCTGCTGAAGGAGATTGTAATGTGTACAGTGTAGATTGTTGTAGTTGTATAGTGGTTTGTTGTGTACTGCAGATTAGCCTCATAATACTGAATTGTATTGCACAGGTTGCTGAAGGACGCTCTGCAGGACTCGCAGTTCAGCGTACGCTATCAGCACCTGCTGGCCGCGTTGCTCTGCTGCTCAGGCCGAGGCCTCCGTGAAGAGTTTGACCGCCAGTGCTGGCTCATCAGCATCCTGGCTAAAGTTGCACAGCGTGTCCGGGACGCCTCGCCATCATCGAGACAGGTCAGAACTGCCTCCTCATTTTCATCATGTTCATCAAGCCATATCGCCTTTAGTGGTGATTGAACCATAAAGAGCTGCAAAGCTGTTTAAATTGCTTCCTCTAAAGTGAGATGGTAAGCGTTGATCCTGTGTGTTTCGCTCTAGGCTCTTCTCAGAGAGGGACTGGATGAGGTCAAGCAGTTCTTCTCCATAAACAGCAGCTGCCGCCTTCCCCTTAACCCTGGCCTGCTAGTCAAGGGCATTAACATACAGGTACATGGTCCAATCACAGCTTTCCATGACTTATTTAGTTGTAATGCTTATACAGTCTTTAGTTTGATCCTTAAGTGTGTGATCATTGCTGTAAAAGTGCTGCTGTTAGTTTTAACTCCTTAACATTCGTGACAGCGACAATTTTTATAATGGTAAGTTTTTATCTTGCATGCGAAATTAAGGAATATAACACGACAGGGCATGCTTTTAGGAAAATCTTATAATTTAATTTAGTAACTATGTTCTCCAGTCTCTCAATTCCAGATCTGAGTTCCAAAATGGCCTAGTTATTGTACTGAATGCAATGCCAGAACTGCTGATAAACAAAGAAACTCTGTGTTTTGTTATGTTTCTCTGTCTCTCTGTGTTGCCCAGCACTCCTTCAGGGCTCAACACCAATAAAACAGAATATCTTTTCTCTGCTCCTACTCATGCTTTCTCTCTCTCCCCCCCCCCTTCTTCCTCTCTCCTTCATTCCCTCTAGTCCTGTTCCTATTTCAACTCCAACGCCGTGCCACTCAAGCTCTCGTTCCAGAACATGGACCCGCTGGGAGACAACATCAACGTCATCTTTAAGGTGCTTACTCATTTGCTAAATCTGTTCGTGGTGCTAAAGGTGGGAGAATCGTGCCTGATGTTTAAACGTATTTAGTCAGGAGATGACCTGCGGCAGGACATGCTCACCCTGCAGATCATCCGCGTCATGAACAAAATCTGGATCCAGGAGGGCTTGGATATGAGGATGGTCATCTTCCGCTGCTTTTCCACTGGGCGGAGTCGAGGTGTGTGTCTGTGTGATGGCTTTTGCTCTTCGGTGCATATGTGCTTTAGTTTTCAGGATGTTGCACAGTCTGTCGAGTAGTGCTCGGCTTTGTCTGAACAGTTTGTGAGGTCTGTTATTCCTTTATCCTAGGCATGGTGGAGATGATCCCGAATGCTGAGACCTTGAGGAAGATCCAAGTAGAGCACGGGGTCACCGGGTCCTTCAAGGACCGCCCACTGGCTGACTGGCTGCAGAAACACAACCCCACTGAGGACGAGTATGAGAAAGTGAGCAGCCTGAGTTTTCATCCTTGTATAAATTTACATTTACAGCATTTAGCAGTTGCCCTTGTACAGAGTAGCTTACAGAAATGCTTTGTAATCCTCTTGCTAGTACAAAAATCGCTCAAGGTCTATGAATACTATTAAGAAAACCCTCTTGGGAAGGAGTTATTACAACAACAGAAATGTTACAGTAAAAAAAAAACCAAACATCTTTTTATAGCTTTTGGGTCTTCCTGATGCTGTTTGTTATATTCTCTAACAAACTCTGGGACCTTTCAGGAGCATCACATGACACTTCAAATGTGCACAGGTCAACTCCATTCACCTAATTATGGGACTTCTGATGGCAAACGGCAGCACCAGAACTAAATCAAGATTTCATAGAAATTGGTGTGAATACTTTATGCAATCACAGCATATTGATCACAGCATATTGATCCCCCCCCCAACACACACACGTACGCGCACAATATTATGGGCTATTTATTGTCATATAATTTTGATTAAGCCCATTTAAGTTTCAGGTAGTAAGGCTACATATTACGGAAAAGTTCAAGAGGGGGGCAAATACTTATGCAAGGCACTGGAGGTCATCAGTCAGCTGACTCAGCTGTTTGGAAACATTCATTCCACCAGCTGGGTGCCAGGAAAGAGTGGAGTTTTGATACATGTCTTCCTTGTATCTCGAGGAATTGGTGGTTCGAGTCGAGTTGTGCTGCAGAGCGGAGTGTGATAAGTGCAAGTGAAGTAATGAGAGGCATAAATCATTAAAGCTCATTTGGCACAAATACAATGCACATTTTTTGACACCAAAGATTTACTGCACTCATTAACCAGATGCCTACAGCATAGATACAGAGCTGTCAGTCATCCATACACAGGGATGTTCAACAGATTCACAATATTGCTGTTTAAAGCAGAACAAATTTATATGAACCGTTTCATCTAGAAATGTTCAGGTCCCACCTTACACCGATGATGTGTCGTTATTTTTCTGCAGGCGGTAGAGAACTTCATCTACTCCTGTGCGGGCTGCTGTGTGGCCACCTACATCCTGGGCATCTGCGACCGCCACAACGACAACATCATGCTGAAGAGCAGTGGCCACATGTTCCACATTGACTTCGGCAAATTCCTGGGCCACGCGCAGATGTTCGGCAACATCAAACGGTGAGACCAGGGATGAGGAAGGAAAAAAAATCTGTTTAGACCAGTTTACACAGGACTGACAGACACTGCATTTAGAGCCATCGGTTTACTTTTCCTGCTGAGATAAAAACTGGGATGTGCTTTTGTGGTCTGGTGGAAGATGTTTTACTCTTCTGTGTTGTTCAGGGACCGGGCTCCTTTCGTTTTTACGTCTGACATGGCTTACGTGATAAACGGAGGTGACAAGCCTTCCAGTCGCTTTCATGACTTTGTGGACTTGTGTTGTGAGGCATACAACCTCATCAGGAAACACGCACATCTGTTCCTCAACCTGCTGGGCTTGGTGAGTTCAAAATCAGAAAATCAGTTTGTGCCACTGGTGTTTGACACTAATTTTCTTTACTTTGCCTAATTTTGCATTTCTTGTAACGTGTGCATGCTTTCATGTATATTGTCTACATTATTAAATCTGTTTGTGTCTTTGTGTGTACAGATGTTGTCCTGTGGCATTCCTGAGCTGTCGGATCTAGAGGATTTAAAGTATGTTTATGACGCTCTGAGACCACATGAGTCAGAGGCTGATGCCACCATGTACTTCACCAGGTTGGAAAACCAAAATAATTTGTCATACTCAGGAGAGGCATTTCCTAATTTCCTTCTGTACTTAGACCAGGGCTGTCAAACATAAAGCCCGAGGGCCAGGACCAGCTCGATAAATGTATTACTCCAGCCCATGAAATGAATTCAGTAATCCATGTTCTAAATTAAAATTGTCTTCAGGACCATGATTGAGTTGGAAGATGTGAAAAAGAGCTCGTCTCTTATTCCACTAGGGGGCGAAAAATAGAGCAATAAACTCAGGACTATAAACTCAGCTACTGACAAGCTGTGCTTGATTCTTTAGCAAGATTTTAAAAAATGGATGTTGTAGCTGTGTCTGTTTTAAGAACTGATTTAGGGAGTTCACAGCAACAATAACAACTTTTTCCTTTTTAACGTTTTTTTTTTTGTGTGTGTAGATTCATGACATATAATCCAGATTAATTCCGTTTCACTTCAGTTCCAGGTTGTAATGTGGAAAAGTTCAATAGGGGTGAATATATATATATATATATTTGGTTATATATTTAGTAATGAATCACAGTCTGTTCATGTGTTTGGTGGGTGATATATTTTCAGATGTATGAACACGTTGAAGAGGAGCTGTCGATGTGTTATTGTTCACTTTTGGTGTAGTCCACTTGATGTTGGACTGTGTGTAATGTAGCCTGTTAGGAAACCCCTGAGTCAGACAGTCTTCACCAGTCCAGGCATAACTGCATTACGTTTTATCAAAAGCTTCATCATTGTCTCAGTGTTGTTTTAAATACGGTTTAATTTGTGTCAGGTTAACTGGGCAGCAGTTACGCTGAAAAGGATCTTTGACTGAATCACATTTAGGACTTTGATTCATTATACTGAATTGTACCCATAATTGTTCATTCACAGTTGTTCACTAACTTTTTAGAATAGAAAACCCAACCAGTTAAAAAAAACATTTTATATATATATATATGTGTGTGTGTGTGTGTGTGTGTGTGTGTGTGTATGTGTGTATGTATGTGTATGTGTATGTGTATGTGTATATATATATATAAGCATGGCTAGCAGGTTATGTTACATTAACTGGATAAAGTGTGAAACCATGAGAACAGCTTATAACAAATTATTATCTCTGAACACAAATATAACGGGCGTCACCTTGCACTTGTAAACTCGTTACTGTTAGCTGACAGAACAGGTCCTACAGCAAGTCAATCCTACAGGGCTTCCTGTAATGTATTTTATGTGTATTTCTAACACAGTTCAGGAATATTGGTTTATGTGATTCAGGAATGAATCTAAAGATTTATTCACTGATGTATTAAACAGAATGTTATCGTAGAAAACCTATATACGTTCATGCAGCTAAGTGTATATAGTGTAGTAGCAGTGTAGCAGAATCATACATTCTGTGTGTTATCTTCATAATACGTAGGTGACTGGTTAACAATCGTGACCCTTTGGCCTACTGCTCTTGGTATGAAGAGAAAATAAAACGTTAAACTCACTGGTATGAGGACATTTGTAACATGACTCAAAAGCCAGTCAGGACTGGTTACTGAATAGAAAGCTGTGTGTCTGCTCACACTGTAAGTCAGGAGGAAAAACAGACACACACGTCTGCAGCTAATGCAATATTTCATTTTTTAAATGTGATGAACATCCCAGACCCAGCTTTTATGTAAAACGTGTTGAGCAGTGGAGGCTCTGTTACATTTCCGAGACTTTAATCACAGAAAATTGGTAAAGACAGAAATGTACTTTTTCCAGCTATGACAATTTGCTGTTCTTATGCTGCATTTTTTTTCCTGCAGCTGAATCTCAAATGGCATTTACTGCATATGTACAAGACCATATTTATCCCCTAGACAGGGTGCACATGTCATGAATATATGAATATATCCATATGAGACTAAGCCTAACTGTGGAATAAAAATGGATGAGGTGTATTTGGCAGATTTAATATTCCAGTAAACACTGGAATAGCTTTATATTACAAAATGATTGTGGGGGAAAAAATAGATGTAATTATTATATTATATAGTTTTTATTTTGCACTTTGCACAATAGTTTGCACTTTAAGGACAGAAATAATGCCATTATTGTTACCTGTTGTTGATGAACCTGAAAAAAATACCAAAAATGTTCAGTGTCTGTGTTTTGCTGCACATCCAACTGGAAACACATTAATACTGTAACTTTAGTCTTAATTTATTCATCTCATATCACTATCATGATACTCAGTTTTATCAACTTTATTTTTTTCCTCCATATCGTGCAGCTAGTAATGAGTTATAGGATTGCCATGCATGCGATACTGCTTTCAAACTTCGACAGCTTTTTTTATTAGGGCTGTGCAAATCTATTTTAGTCTATTCAGACAGCAGTTTCTGGAATGAATATATACATGGGGTTGTAATATATACTAAAATTGAAAAATCAAGACACACTGAAAATTGCAGTATATCATATAACTGATTATTGGCACATGTGTTCTAGTACTGGCTCAGACTTGAAGTCTCTGTCTTTAGAAGTGGAGTACAAGAAATGCAGTCCACATACAATAGAGTTTTGACTGTAATTCCTTGAATCTAGTTAACACTTTCCTCATCTTGCCAGGTTGATAGAGTCCAGTCTGGGCAGCGTGGCGACAAAACTCAACTTCTTCATCCACAACCTTGCCCAGATGAAGTTCGCCTCGTCCGAGGAGCGACCCGTTTTGTCGTTCGCACCGCGAGTCTACACACTGAAAAGCGACGGCCTCATTCGCAGCCTGTTCGTGTGCCACCACATTAAAACCTACAGCCCCAACAAGGGTTATGTACGTCCCCCATAAACACTGCTCAGACATCATGATGAAGCAGGAACCACAGACTCACTCATAGTGCTACTTTTGTAGCAAACCATAGGTTTGCAGCTAAGAGGTCTCTCGTGTAACTTTCTTCCTCTTGTTTAGACATACGTGGTGAAAGTGGAGCGTGAGGGCCAGCAGGTGGCGACGTTGGTTCAGAGGAGTTTTGAGGAGTTCCATGAGTTACACAGCAAACTGCGCCTCATCTTCCCTTCTTCTAAACTACCCAGGTACACTAATAATGTCTCTCAACAGGACCATGAAACAACTTTTCTTAGCTTTAATGCAGGTTCCAGCTGATTTAGAGTGTAATACCTCTGATCAAAATGTGCAGCAGTCAAGGGGCAATTTGTATCATTGTATTTTGACAGTTTTTGAATGCTAATTAAAAATAAATCTTTACTAAGTGACAGTACTTGCCGTGTGCATGTGCGTCAATTACCTGGGGATGAGATGGCACCAAGCTGCACTATGGGCAGCTATATGGCAAGCCAGTGGAGGCAGTATGATGCTCTGGGCTTCATATTTTCTGCTGGGAAACCTTGGGTCCTGCCATTCATGTGGTCCACCTACCTAAACATTGTTGCAGACCAAGTACACCCCTTCATGGCAACAGTATTCCCTAATGGCAGTGGCCTCTTTCAGCAGGATAATGCTCCCTGCCACACTGCAAAATTTGTTCAGGAATGGTTTGAGGAACATGACAAAGAGTTCAAGGTGTTGACTTGGCCTCCAAATTCCGCAGATCTCAATCCGATCCAGCGTCTGTGGGATGTACTGGACAAACAAGTCTGATTCATGGAGGCCCCACCTTACAACCTTCCCATGCCTCAATGGGTCAGAGCTGTTTTGTAGAAATACAGAAAACTAAAACTACCATTTTTCAAATGGCTACCAGTCCAGTAGCAAGGGATCCAGCTGTATGGCTTTTGGTACCTGCTGAAGATTGGTGCCAGTAGGAATGAGCGATAACTTAGGTGTGGATCTGACAGCAGTGTTGGTTGCTGATTGGTGCTGTAATAATCATAATTGAAGTGAAGTGAAGTGACTTGTAGCCAAGTACAGTGACCCATACTCAGAATATGTGCTCTGCATTTAACCCATCCAAGTGCACACACACAGTAGTGAACACACACACCCGTAGCAGTGGGCAGCCATTTTAGCTGCGGCGCCCGGGGAGCAGTTGGGGGATCGGTGCCTTGCTCAAGGGTCTCACCTCAGTCGTGGTATTGAGGGTGGCAGAGAGCGCTGGTCATTCACTCCCCCCACCTACAATCCCTGCCGGACCTGAGATTCGAACCCACGACCTTCAGGTTCACCTTCGGGTTACAAGTCTGACTCTCGAACCATTAGGCCACGACTGCATTAATACGAACTTTGGAAAATATTTCAATATTAAATCCCAGGGAGGTGTGACTTTACATAGTTCTAGTCTATATATCCTGTCCTGATAGGGTGTCTGGTGATAAAACATGTCATATTTGTGCTCTTAACAGAAACGCAGCAAGTCTTTGGCTTTTCATTATTATATCATCTTCATTTTCATTCAACAAGTGCATTAGTGTTAGCTGACTGTATGCTGGGCTGGCATTAGATTTTTCGCATGCACTACACTGTATTTTCCTCATCCCTGATTTTAAAAAGATTGTCTTGCATGTCCGTACATGCTAATGAATTAGCTAACAGATTAGTAGATATAGTTCCTAACGATGGCCTTGGGGAGTCGATGAGTCGTTGGTTTATGTGTGTAGTGCAGCAGGTGGCAGAGATTCAGAGAAGATGCGTGCCAAAGATGCTTTGCTTTAGATACAACTGAGAAATGTATGAACTGGGGAGCGGGTTACTTTTAAACAAGCATATCAGATGAAAGGTTTTGTTTTGTGCAGGTTAACAGGGAGTAGGTTTTTTTCTTTGGTTGTTGGCAGAGTGAAGGAAAGAAAAACCTGGTGACCGGTACATCAGCAGCCTACTGAACTAACTCATCCATGGAGCAAATACAAATAGCCCGGACATGTGTAAAAGAGACTGATATTATTATGTTTGATGGCTTTTAAAAGCCTAAAAGGAACAGTGTTATTCTGAGTGCTTCCTACATGCTGAATTTAACATTGGCGTTGCTGTGCCGTAATTATCGTCACAGTTCCACCTGTCTTTCTACATGACCTGGGATTAGAAACCCAGGTTCTGTTTGTTCTGTTTTTGGTCCTTTTTTTGGAAAAAACATCCTATGTGATTGTCAAACAGAACTTACAATGAAAAAACTCTTTGACTGCTGAACTCGATGGAAACTCTTGTATCTGTGCCTGCATTTTATCAGTGAGTGAGCAGATAAGCTTTAAAAAAAAAAAAAAAAAAGTCAAATGTTACATAGTAGTGTTCCTGGCACTACCCGTATCTCCTCACTGTGCTGTTATACGCAAGCTCATGTTAAAATAGCTGTCCCCTTCTCTCACTTTGCTGTACTACAGCTTCCCTAGCCGTTTTGTGATTGGCCGCTCTCGCGGAGAAGCCATGGCTGACCGGAGGAAAGACGAGCTGAACGCATATGTGTGGCATCTGATCCACTCAGCCGCCGAGGTTGCTCAGGTACATTCCACCTGTCATTCCTGTTATTTCCAGCACATACTGTCCATTTCTAATACTCTCGTCTACAGAGAAAACACTCATGAAAAGCAGGTTTGTTTTGGCTTGCGTAATCACGCATAAGCTTAAATTATGCTGTTTGTTCTATTTATACCTGGTTGAACTTCGCGTCCACCATTCCCCTAACCTGGCTTCAAAATAATAAACAAACACAGCTATAAATTAGGATCACGTTCATGCCATACTGCTCATGCAACAGAGATTCCTCACTTGGTTGTTATGAAACTCGTGCTTGTGCTTAAGATAGGCAGTGGTTCTGCCCCTCCTAGTCAGCTCTGAGAGCAGCTGAGCAGTTCACACTTCCACCAATGTCTCTCTATTAGGGAGTGTCTTAAAAAAAAAAAAAAAAAAAATGCTGTTTGACTTAGCATGCAG
This sequence comes from Pangasius sanitwongsei, assembly GCA_037576675.1. NCBI lineage: Eukaryota > Metazoa > Chordata > Actinopteri > Siluriformes > Pangasiidae > Pangasius > Pangasius sanitwongsei. The sequence goes on along the minus strand of CM075022.1, from coordinate 7,907,804 downwards.
ATTTGTTTAGCATGCATGGAAACCTCCAGCTAAGCTGTTTGTTTGGGTGGCGTGTTGATTCTTGGTCTCTGTCTCCCTCCTTGCAGTGTGACCTGGTCTACACCTTCTTCCACCCGTTACCAAGAGACGAGCGGCCAGGAGGAGCTGCTGTAAACACACTGAGCAACAAACCAACAGGTGACTGTTCTTACATGTACACAACGTTGCTTTTTAGAAGCTAAATGATGGTGAGTCATCAAGCATGTGGACATGACCTAGAACAGGGTTAATGTTCATCCACCCTCATCATCTGACTCGGTCCACTAATGAGTCATAAAACTCAGACTAGTCCGCCTAAGAGTGCGTGTGTGACAGCGATGACCAGAAAAGGGCCAATGGCGTGTTAGGGCCTTATCAGTAATTTCCAATGAGCTTGAAATCAACCAGCACATGGTGGGCAGTCATGCAGAGTGAGTTGTCACGGGTCTGTAAGCACTTTGATTCTTTTTCTCCGGAAATTCAATAAAGCTAGTTAAACATTAATGGGGACAGCAAACAGGTCAGAGGTGAACACCATTCAGACAAGGCTGGCTCCATGACTCTTGTTTAATATTTAATTACTGTGAGCTCTTTAAATCTCTCTCTCCATCTAATAACAAAATTAATTAATTTTTCGACTGCGTGGCAGATGCAGATTATTCAGCTTAAATATTAAATCATACACGTGTGCTTCTCTCGTGCACAGACACATTAAGTGCTATGTAATACATTTCTAAGATTCCACCAAACAGGTTTTGTGTACACACTCACACACACCGTGATAAACACATTCTTCTGCTATTACAGAGGGTTCTTGGACTCCTGTGCCTGGTACAGTGGCTGGTGAAGTGAAATTGTCCATTTCCTACAAGAGCAACAAGCTTTTCATTATGGTGATGCACATCCGAGGCCTGGTGAGTCTTGTGGCTTTGGTGGCGTTTCTGTTACGTGTTGCATTAAGAGGAAATGTAACATAATGACAATTCCATATTTTCCAACAGCAACCCTTGCAGGACGGCACTGATCCTGATCCATACGTCAAACTGTACCTGCTCCCTGATCCCCAGAAAACAAGCAAGAGGAAGACGAAGGCAGCTCGCCGCACCTGCAACCCTACGTATAATGAAATGGTAAACACTGTATAAATGTCACAAGAGAGCACTTTATGCTTCCTTTGGAATGATCAGCAGAGGCACTTATTGCATTTTGAAGTGTCTATGATAACAATCTTGATATTGGTAGTTCCACTCGAACAGCTTCATTTATCTGCTTCATTTGTCTTGAAGTAACGAAGGAATGGACCACAACTGGTCAATTAACTTCTTGTCAGTCAATTGTCCAAATAGCTTTGAGCCCCTGAAAATGGAGGTACTTTGTTGAAAATGGCTGTAATTCCTAAATGGTAAATGCCATATTTTTGTGGAACCTCTTAAAATAAAGCTGAAAGTCTACACTTCGATCACATCTTGATTGTTTTATTTCAAATCCATTGTGGTGGTGTAAAAAGGCAAAATCACAAAAACTCTGTCATTGTCCAAATACTTCCAGACCTGACTGTATATATATATGTATGTATATATATATAGCACTGAGAAGCATAGCAGAGCAGCTCAATATCCCAACATCTTTTGGGTTGTGGTTGACAGATAAACAAGTAATGTGGAAATCAGTGACTGTCACAGACTCAAACCTCAGAACTGATTCTTCACTTCACATCCACCGCTCAGACTTTATACAACGAGGCAAGATATGTCATACACTTTATACTATGACTTTCATGTTTATATTTTACATGAGATCAAATGAGGTCACAGCACATGTCAGGTCTGGCATGTACTCATATCTAACTTAACGCATTCATTTAAATTACACAAGCTGTACAGTGTGTAAAGATTACTGAGATGTTATGTTTGTAGACTTTGGTGTGATGGTGTTGCTCCAGTTTATTCCTCCTGCTTCTCTCCTGTTTCCAGTCGGAATGACCGATGAGTCTGAGCATCACATATTTATATGGAAAGTTAATCAATCTGTTTAAATCTGTAGTGTGTATGATTATCTTCGATGAGAAACACCTTGTGGATTGTACCCCATTCACTCATGTTTAGCAGGAGAGAGATATCACCACTCCAGTACCTTTATTTATTTATTTTGAATGGTAAAAGTGTTCATAAGGATCTAAGCTGTCAGTCAAGGGAATCAAGCATGATACAATTTTTTGTGCTTCAACTAAAATACAAATGTTGACATTTTTGCAGTTGTATCATCCAAAGAAAGATTACACACAATCTCATCATCTAATGAGGAAATATTTATTTGAAAGCATGATTCGAGGCTTTTGAATTTTACTCGCTCGACTGAAGCCAAACACTTGGCTCCACTTTTCTTAAACTTATTCTTACCCTATTATGATTTAAACCTGAATTGGTAACCTAATTAAAAATGTAATTAGTGATTAATTTGCAAATTAATCTAAGTCTCGTCACAGAGATTTGACATTTCTATGTTCATCCATCATTCAAAAGCATAAAATGATACAATGAAGCATTTATCTTGCGATTATTAACTTGATTTCAATAAACAAAGATTACACCTTTACATGCCCGTAAAAGTAATTTGCTGTCACTGTTACCAGCTCTTCAGGAGAAAGTAGCACAAAATAATAATAATAATTTGCACATTTATTCAATTATCAGGGTTATTTGCATCTCCAAACAGGTTACATGATAAAGGAAGATGGTGGGAACAACAGCAGTATATAATATAGGAGAAAAGTGAAAAGGTTATATTACTTCACAAGTAGATAAATAATTAGCTAGCATTATGCTGATGTGGTGTAATAATTGTGTATGTTTTTTTTTAGAAGAGATCAGACAGTTGCAACATTTAATATGAAAGTGACATATAAAAGTACTAATCTTTTTAAAGCCAAGCATTTTGTTGTGTAATTTACTTCTTTACCCAGTTGCATTGCTCTTCACTTTTGAGTGGATTTTCTTTTACAAAGTTTGTTACGTGTTTATTTCTAGTCTGCAAAGTGAGTGTATGAATAAATAAAGAAACATTATGGCAGCGTATATTCCTGGGCTGGTAGGAGCTTAGTCATGCCATGTTAGAACGAGTCTTGACATAAAGGCTCTGCGAAAATTAAGGGCTTTAAAGAGAAAGCCTGAGAGTTTAGTTTTGCCAGACGAATGGAGGCTTTAAAGCTCTGTGCACACCATAAGTTCCCTTCAAAAAAAACTTTTTTTTGCACGTTACTTTTTAGGGTACACTTCATTCTCAAGGTTAATTTTTTTTTAGCCTGGTGCAGCTAAAATATGAGGCAAAAACACAATGCATTCTAGTCCACTTGTTCAGTACGACATCAAAAGCACCCCCCCCCCCCCTTCCCCGTTTAGTTTTGACGGCTTGTCATATAGGCCAGCTGTTGAGATGGCAGCCTTGTGATGAATTGCTGCACAGCTTCTCACTAATTAGCAAACTTCCCCGTCATTCAAGTGAGCCGAAAACAGATATGTCACACATCCAGAACCTTCACAAGGCTTTGGGTGTGAGCCGGAGGGGAAGCGAGCACTTCATGACTGATCAGCCAGTGGAAAATGTGGAGTCCTGCAGCCTTGTTAGATTGAGATTTTGTGCCCTCAAAGTGATCAAGATCATGCTAGCTATGTGATATAAACAGGTTGACCAGGTACGAGTGTATGTGTATTGTTGCTGGAGTGTGTGTGGGCTGGGTGCCTTCCTCAGGGGGGACCCTAGGTCACAGCTGACACCTGGAAAAAGGAAGAGCATATTTTTCCCCCTCAAGATCTTCCACAGTCAGTGGCAGCAGAAAAAAGGCTCAAGGGAGAGTTAGCACGCAACACTGCATCTAACAGGCTTTGTGTGCCCTTGTAACCTGTGGACTGTAAGCATGTATTTCTGGGAGAGCAAATGTGTATGCGTACGTGTGTGTGTGTGCATCTTTTGTTCACCTTCAAGAAGGGTAAAAGCTATATCAACACACACACGCACACACTAGTATAACACACATTGGCTGTACAGTGCAACAATATTGACTGTGCTCATAACAGAAGAATATTTTCTGAAAATCTTTCAGTTCTGAAACCGTTCAGTCTGTCAGATATTCTGGGTGTTCTGAAAACATTTTTATTCTGAAAGCAAACATTTTTACTTATTAATGTTAATACAAGTCAGGAATTTAAAAATGTTACAGGGAACAAAAATGAATACCGATTTTTTTTTTTTTTCACTGAATATTATCAAAAACCACAAATGGCTAAAGAGTTAAACTGTTATTTTTACATTAATGCTTAACTGGTTAGTAACATTTTCAAGAAAGCATAGCCTAAAACTAAGCATTTTTCCAATAGGCCTAAATTCCTCGCTGCATGCCTGGCTACAAGAAGACAGCCACTATAGCTGGGTTTCCGAAGCTGGAGCGAATGCAGGAAACTCTGTGTAGAAAGTATTCTTACAGTAATAAGTAAGTAATCTGCAAGCTGTGTAATACAGTGCAATGGATTCTCTGAAAATGTTAAAAATAAATACATGTCTGGTTAAATATTGTGGTTGGGTTTATTTATTTAAGCAGAGTAGGCTATCATATGTAAAGAATGGGGGTTCTGCTGATACATTTCAATTCGGCTAAGGACTATCTACATATCTAGCAATTTGACTTAAACTTTTTAAAGACAAGTTTCAGAAGTGCATAGGAAGTGTAAGCCAGTCATTTTACAACCTTCAATATTCATAAAGTTGTGGCCAGAGAGGTGTACAAAAGATGTTCTGAAGACTGTGGCAAGAAAAGTGTACAAAAGATATTCGGAAAGTTGTGGCCAGAGAAATGTACAAAAGAAGTTCTGAAGTTTGTGTCCAAAAAAGGGGAGTGCAAATGTTATTCTGAAGATTGTGGCCAGAAAAGTGTACAAAAGATATTTTGAAAGCTGTGGCCAGAAAAGTGTACAAAAGATATTCTTAAAGTTTTGGACAGAAAAGTGTACAAAAATATCAGGATGCTCCATATCCTGAAACTGATACTAGTTTGTTTCTTACTAGTAATGCTCTATAAACATCATGCAGCCCTGTCCTGTCATTGGTTTATTCCCCGATTGTATGAATCTGTTCTGTGAGTTTGTTTGTCTACATATACCGTGTGCATCATTAGCATCAGTAATCAGAGAAAGCTAGTGGTGATATTAGCTCCATATCTTAGATATGTAGGCAAATGTAGGCAGCCATGCTAAAGAGTATTGTTACATTGAGAAGGACTGGCCACGCCTTAAGTAAGCATATCTAGTGGGGCAGGAAAAAAAATTACATTTAAGGCATTGATGAAAATTTTCTTGGGAAACACAGAGCACCAAACTCCATCCAGCTGGTTAAAAGAATGCTTAAAGCATACAAACCCATGGGGTGCAGCATGTCACTAAAGATTCATTTTCTACATTCACAGTTAGACTTCTTTCCTGAAAAGCTTGTAGCAGTCAGAAAGGTTTCCCCAAGACATTGCAATGATGGAAAAACAGAACCAGGCCAGCTGGAATCCGTCAATGTTGGCAGATTATTGTTGGACACTTAAATGAGAATCATTAGACGATGAATACAAGTGAAAATCAGCAACAAAACATTTTAATGTCAGTGGAAATGTTAGCCCTATGAAGTGATTAAACACATTAAATTCAATAAATGTAAATTCCGTGTTTCTGAAATATAATTTCATGTAATATACAGCGTAATATCATAATTTGTGTTCAGTATAAAGAGCTCTGACATGATCACAAAAACCATTTGTAAATAATAATATTAAAAAAAAAATGTTGTCCAGTATTAAGCAAATTTCACAAAATATTAACATTAAACCATTCACATTCCTGCCCTATACTTTCTTTCTTTGCTTTTTTCACAGTAAAAATGATAAAATGTTACACTTACAAGGACCTTACCAACACCTCCTGGAAGTGTTATTACATGTTTTATCTCAGTGTTACTATATTTTAACTCAAACTACAATGGTTGTAACATTTTTAGTCCCAGTGCTACATCCTCAGAGTCATCACGCCCAGCTCTGCATGCTGTACTCATGTACTTGCACATTCCAAAAGTTTGTATACCCTTAGGATTCAACTAATGACAAAGAGATTTATTTTATACCAGCTACACATAGTATATTTATGTCTCGCAGGATACGCTCATTTAATTTTTAAACTTATTCCTCTTCTTTTATTAATAGTTAAATAGAGGTATATTTTGCCTTTTCTACGCAGAGACTATGGATGATGCAACCCTTTGCACTTAATTAGATTTTTTTTTTTTGCTTATTCTTATACACTCCACCCAATCATCCATCATTATACGCAATTAATTTATTCACAGTTTGTCAATTGCTGCTGTCACCGTTAATATCACCATAATTATTTTCAGAGTTACAGCTGATGTCATCGTTGTTTATTGTTGGTGAAAAAATAGCAGCACAGATAATGAGCCATATGTTGTGACAACCTATGGATAGTAAGTACAGGCAGCTCCAGAATTATTGACACCCTTGCTAAAGAAGGTCTCATGAATGAAACCCCATAGAGTTCAGGGGCCTCATTTATCAACCTTGTGTACGCATAGTTTTGTGTGTAATCTTTGCGAACGCACATTTATATGCATCGAATGGGATTTATCAAGTTTTGCTTATGCGTGACGATGTGTGTATATTTCCGCACAACCCTGACCATGCATATGCAAGAACCCCTAGTGGTAGAAAAGTGTAATAGCAGGTGAACTGACTATGTGGAGCTTCTATATCGTGTACTGTCTATCATATCAGCATTACTGAGAGAGTAATTACTGATTTCGGTGCTCACAATATGCACATGACACAGTTGGAATGTAAAGTAAAATCGTATAAAAGGTTTAAGCACCACTGGAAACACTATGATGAGACTGAGGAGTGGATCATCAGTTGATTTCGTTTCCTCAGTGCAGTTTTAGTTGATCTCTATTCTAGGACTTTTAGCTATGGGTACATTTCAAAAAGACACTGGAGACGGTACTGGCATTTCCCAATGATCTACGAGTTGAATAATGACATGTCTTACCTTCATTTATATCCGTCACACATTTCCAAAACCAGCAGTGGAAATTTTCATGCCATCGCAGATTTTCTACATGTAATTGGGGAAATAGAATGCACACACATACTCTTAAAAAATCTTTTTCTTCAAATCTTATTTATTTATTTATTTATTCGACAAACTACTCATAAAAGTGCCAAATAAAAGTTCTGCTGTACTTCATGCAGCAGTATTTTACTTCATCCTAGACTTTATGGCATGTTCCATGTCGTCTGAAACACGCAGCACTGCAAGAAGGATATTGTGCTTTTTAAAGTGAACTTGTTTACCATATATGGCAATTTGAGGGTGTTTCTTTATGCAAACGAGTGTGGCTGTGCACCAGCACATCAACTTAGAATGTGTGGGATTTATAAATTGCTGTTGTTTATAGCAATTTTCTTGTGTGCACGGACAGCTCTTGTGCACAAATTTAGTATTTGCTTCACGCACGCTTTGATAAATGAGACCCCAGGTCTGGTGAGCTGAAGAAGAGCAGACCTTGGATGCTGGAGGATCTGGAGAGATCTTGTGTTCAGAAGTGGTCTCAGATCCCTTGCTCTGTATTAGGGATGCAGCCATACCATTGTTTTTTTTTTTTCAGACTAAGTACAAGTGCATATTTTTTGGTTCTTGTCTATAAAAATATAATGAGCAACCTACCTAGTATTAAGCAATCAGGGGCATCATGAAACATTTTCTTTTGCTCTGTATATATTGGTTGCTGCCATGTACAAGTGTTATGTTTAAGATGTTATGAGCGTGCAAAGAAGCACCAGCAAGCGTAGTCATTTCTCCCTAATTTAGTCTTGACCATTTCCTACCCACCAGTTAGGTCTCCCCTATTATACAACCTCTACCAGCTAGGGAGGGTGAAACGGCTAACATGAGCTTCCCCTGAGACACATGAAGCCAGGCCAATGCATCTTTTTAAACTGCTGCTCATGCTGCATCACGGGGCAGCGTAACTATTCATCACTATTCATCCTCTTCTTCATACCTGAGGTGACGGACGTCCATGATTGGCTAGTGTCGCTGTGATTGACAGGAGCGTATGCCATCCTCCCCACCCAGAAAACACGGTCAATATTGCACTGTTGGACTCCCGGCCACGGATAGCTGTGGCATAGTCAGGAATCAAACTCGTGATATGTGAATTCTTTCCTGCTGCAACAATCAGAAGCCATCTTATGCTTATTTTTAATGTTTGCTTATACTGCTCTGTATGCTCAGACTGGCCGCCCTCTTACTCTCTATTAAAGATCGTGTTTAATTGCTTAAATAAGATATTTTATCAGGTTACTTGTATTGTAGGAGGTGCTGTAGTTGCTCCTGTTGATAGTTTTGAGCACAGTTTGCTTTGCTTGCCATCATTAAGCATGAAAAAAGTCCACCACATCAGTGGCATTTCCTCACATTGTATCGCGTTGGCTCAGATGTTGGTACTGAAGCATTTCTACAAGTATCTGTATAGTATGTGTCAATAAAGTGGTTTTGTAAATAATAAAGTGGTATAAGTGGTTTTGTAAATAATAATAATAATAATAGTAATAATTCATATTTTCTTGAAATAAATCTACCTCAGAGACATAACCTTTTTTTTTTTAACCATCTTTATAATTCTGGAGCTGACTGCACATCCTTTCTTTCTCTGTAATTTTTTTAAAATAAACTCAGTTATATTAGTGCTATCAAGCCAGCAAGGACACCTAAAATCTAATCGACTTATATATTTATTTTGCGCAGTCTACCTTGAAATTTTCTCTGGAACGTCTTTAACAGACATCTTACCTCCTGTTAGTGGACTGAGGAAGGGCACATATATTAGGATGAGTGTATTGCCTCTGCAGACGCTTGTCTGCTTTAAGTTCTTAGTGTCCTTGAGCATTCATCTGAAAGCCCTTTCCTTTCACAGCTTCCCTACACTCTCAGGAAAGAGAGAGAGAAAGAGAAGTATGAGGTACAACAGGCTAGTTACAGAGAATTAAGACATTTCTCTGAGCGCTCACAGATTAGAAATTGAATCGTCATTCTGCAAAAGAGCTGAAATGAGTAAATGGCGATTAGCGAGAGAGAGAGAGAGAGAGAGAGAGAGAGAGAGAGAGAGAGGGAGAGAGAGAAAGCACAGGCATGAGCAGGATAAAGGAAGAGGTGACGAAGATAACAGGAGGCTTTTATGTTAGCGTTTAGCCCCTTTAGAGTCTCGGATGCTGCTTCCTTTCTCTCTTCCCAGCAGTTGCCTCTCATTTCAATAACTCTTAGCGTGAGTGTCACACACAGCAGGCTGTGTTATTCATTTATTTTAATTTGCGTAGGTCACGCTAGTTTTGCAAAGCAGCTTTATATTTAAATATCAGCATGTGGGACAATTTGAGCTTTTTCAGCCATGTTAATTCCATTTTCTCTCTCATCACACTCACTCACTCTCTCTCTCTCTCTCTCTCACACACGCACCTGAACTCCACACTGTAGCATGAAGCTAAATGGAAAGACAAACAGCAACTGAGTCTTCTTAGAACACACATCTTTAACAAGCTTTAAAAAAAATCCAAAAAAACCAGCTTTTTTTAAAACTTTTTATTTTTTACCATTTCACTTTTCTTCTTTCTTCCTGTATGTTTCTCTTTCCTTCCTCACTCCCTCTCTTGGTCTCTCTCTCTTTCTTTCTTTCTTGCATTCACAATTTGTCTCTCTCGCTCTGCTTTTTCCCTTTCAGTTCCTCCATTCTTCTTCTCTCTCGCTCTCTCTTTTGCTTCTCCTCTCATTCTCCCGCTTTCTTTCTTTCCTTCAGTATTTTTTCTTTCTCCCTATCTTTGTTTTTGTCTTTCTGTTCTTTCTTTCTTTCTTTCTTTTGTCTTTTCCATCTTTCTCTCAACCACTTTCTTTCTTTCTTTCCCTTTCCTTCTTCCTTACTCTTCTGTCTTTCTTTCTCTCACCCTGTGTATTGAAAATGGGGTTCTTTAAGGGTTTGTTGGATATTTATGGTTTCGTAGCTTTCAGAAATTGCTTCTTCTTGAAACCCTTTCTGACAGGAAAGCACTCTGTTGTAGTGTAGAAAGAACCTTTAAGGCTTTTCCAGAGAGGCAACCACAGAACCAAATTTTTCACCATCATTGGCTGTTTTGCAGAATTCACTCACAGCAACATCTGATGGGTTTTCCTGACCACCATAAATTCTACAAATTACACATGAAATTTTGTAAAATAAATAAATAAATAAATCCCTCTGGAGCACTGCTTTGGAGGGTCTGAAATAAAACTCAGCACTTGATGTCTTATGTAAAATTCACAGGGTTCACAATGCTGTGTACTTCCCTATGCCGGTGATATTCTGGACTTTTGGCACACGAACACTTCACTCATATCAACCCACATCACTGCCATAATTAGCTCCTTCCCTCCCTCTTTCCATCACATGCTCTCACTCCATCCCTTTCTCCATCTCCGCTCTCCACTGCTGCATTGTTTCAAGTAGGCAGCTCAACTCCCACACAAGCACTGAAGTGGAGGTTGCCAACCCCAGAGAGCCTGACTTTGCTTCTGTTGTGTTTGGGTGTGGGTGTGTGTGTATGTCGCATTTTATGAGGATATCAAATGCAGCTTCTTAGGACATTCTAAAGAGAAGAGGAACAGCCGGGAGGGACCGCTGCCTCTTCTTTCAGAGAACGAATGCAGAGATCAAAGTGAGGGAGTGAGAGAGATGGAGAGGCAGCGAGAGAGCCTGACTGCCTAAAAAAAATGAAAGCGAGAGTGGGAAAGAGTGCTCTCCGTTCTTTCAGAAAGCCTTTGATCCTCCATTGCTGTGACCTCCAAATGAACTGGAGCTCTAGTCCCGTGGAGACTCTGGCAATATGGCAGCCTGGTTCTGATTAATTAGCTTCATCGGAGGATGAATGAGAGAATGACAGGAAAACGTAATCATGAAAACATCAACATGTCCATAGAAAAAGGATTTTTCAAAATGTGATTTTCTTTTTTTCAAAAAAAAAAAAAAAAAGTATAATGACCATAAAACAGTCACAATTTGAAAGCAGCTGAATGATGTTAAAACATCTAAGCAGGTTTTTAATGCCTAAGAAACATGCTATCATTAAAATACCAGTATTTATACAATCTGAAAACAGACACATAGGGTTGCCAGAGTTGTGTTTTTTATGCCTATTTGGGTTTGGTTTTGGAACAAGGCTGCAAAAGGATAAAGCAAGCCTGCAGGTTGTGTTTTTTTGGGCTAGTTTAAAAATAGTTTACAGTTGCCAAGATCTTGTTTTAAAGCAAATAATCGGAATTAAAGCAAATCAATATTCACAACCATAGGCTCTGGCAAACAAAGTGAAAGTGTAAGTGTATCTGTGATATACAGCACTGTTTCTGTTGTAAGTTTAGGCGAGGGCAGGGGATTATGGAGCACATATTGTCCACATTTGCTGATGACAAAAATGCATATTACAAATCAGAAATGTGTGTGAACCACTGAGAACTTTATTCCCATGCAAAGAACAACAAAAAGACAACAAACACCTCTCCTTTTTCCAATGCCCAAAGTTAGCTAGTTTCAGGTCCTGTTGTGCAGTTTTTCAGACTGAGAAGGAAATTTTGCTGAGACCTGGCAACGCTGTCCACCATAACTAATAACTAACTGCTAGTAAATTAGCACATGCTTGCCATGAGCAGGGTTTTACTATCTGACTCTTAACGTTTCTACTTCCAGAGACTTATTTAACAGTAGCCAACCCTGTCAAAATACAGCCTTGCAAAACCCCCAGGAATCTGTTCATCACAAACATTAACTTTGTTAGTTAGCAGATTTCTAGCTAAACTTGCATCATCATATTGCCAGTGGTTTATTTAACAGCAGGCAAACCTGTGAAAATATATATCATAATCAAAACGCTAACATTAACTAAGTTAACTAGCTAGCTAGCTTAACACACAGGGTCTGTGGCTAAAAGGTTCAATGTAGTGATTAGACCAAAACTGCAAAAGTGTATTTTGTAAGCTAACATGCTACCTCGAATTATTTTTCCTTTTTGATGTACTGAGAAAACTACTGAAAAACATGAATTTGACATAGTCAGGATCAGCCAGAATGAAATAACTCTAGGATGGCTTTAAAAATAATTTTTCAGTTCACTTCACCACATAATGGAGCACATTTATTAACATTTTGCACCATTGCAAATCCTCTTCTATTAGAAAGCAACTGTCATAATTTACCACACAAGTGCTACTTCTGGAGCTGAGCTAGCTTGCAACATTAGCACAGCATGTTCAGCCAATTAGCTAATAATAAGCTGGTGCTTAATGGCACAGATAGCTTCATTGTGTGGCCATTTTCATCTAAGCGCAAATAGACAATATGCTATTTTTTTTAACATAATAAACATAGAAGCCATTTTGTAAGCATTTGAGCTGCATTCACTTGATATAAATGGCTTGAAGAGGAAAAAAACAAAACAAAGAAAGTTGTACAGTTCTTTCTTTGTGCTACTTTCACTTTCTGGCCTCTGGTTCTTTTCAGTGCAGTTCTGAAATCACTTCTGTGCCCACTTAGGAAACACATACAGTTCTCTAATGACCAGGATGCATTTAATGACAATAAACATTGACTTTTAATTCAGTTTTTATTCAGTTAACCCCACTGGCTGAGAATGAAGACATTTAAAGGAAACAAATGCACCCTGAAACACATTAAATGAGTTTATGTTGAAATATATGTGATGTGTTTAGTGATTCTCATGCTAATTTGTTGAATGGTGTATTTGTTATTTCTGTGAGAAGTTAAAAGTTGTGAGGTGCACTGATGTCTCGGGGTGTTAATGCTAGCGCGGTTACAATAATGTTTGATAGGAGAAAAAATTGTCAACAATCTCAAACATAACAAGATCTTTTCTCGCTCACCATTTTCCAGTGACATTCAACATTATATTAATAAGAAATCCAATGGGGAGACGGCAAACACTGGACTCAGAGGTCCAGAATGCATTATAGCTCTACATCGCAATTGTGTTATGTTACGGCAGAGACTTGGCTCAGTTAGGTAGCGATCTACAAGATGATGAGTACAATGATGAATACAATGATGAATCGGCGGCGGTATTAGCATAAATATTGAAGCTTTGGAAGCTGAACTGTTTGAGTGAGAAGTGTACAGATGGAACTAAAGGAAGAAAGTGCTGCTGCATCACTCTCTTTAGGTAGAGATAAATTCCCACTGGCACCGCTAACAGCGGGAAACCGTCAAAATGAAAACAGACCAACATGTCAGTGAAAGACGTTTAACCACAAAAAAAAAAAAAAAACATCTTTTAACACATTTTTGATAATAATAAATATTAACATGCAAGTCATTTGGTGTGCAATTTTGCCTTTAAAAACCTGAATACAAAATGGCAAAAACAACACAAAGCCCCCTGGTTATTCTCTGACAAAAAGACAGGCGCAAAGCAGGAATTTATATTGCACCAACTATATCTTAATTAGGCAATCTGTGCCTGTGTTCATTTGCATGCACGTTTTTACTACATCACCTGCTAAATGGGCCACCCAAACATCACAAATGGCTGCTAAAACAGCAGTAATTAGCACTTCTCTTAGTGAACATGCCTTAAGCAAAGCCAATGATCTATGGGTTAGGCCCTGTAATTATTGGATCTACTACAAAAAGAATTCAGTAACACGATACTTGCTGACTCTTCATGATAACACTCCTGTGCTGTGTCAAACCATGGGCTTTTCATTCACTGACAACATGCTGCATAACTTACACCATCACAAAACTTAGGCAGAAAATATGAACTCATCCACAACGTCCTTTGATGCTGAAAGAAAAAAGATGATAGAAAAAGTTTCCGAATGGCCCAAAAACTGGCTAGTTTGACACGTCACGCAACTTTTCCCTTTCTAAAACGCACAACTCAAGAGGCGTTTCGCCTCTCTCTGTCTTTCTCTCTCTCTCTCTCTTGCTTTCCTTTCCCTCCCTGTGGGCATTTCATCCAATATTGATGTCCTCTAGTTGTTCCAGAAGTGTCATTTTAACTTTAACAAGCTTTGAAGCCAGGGAATTTGACACCAGTGAATGTGTTAAACTAAAATAAAACAAAAAAAAAAAAGCATCAACCTGTCTTCTGCGGCACGCAATAACTTCACAGGTCGAAGGAAAATTGTACCCTGAAGACATATCAATAAAGATTGCGAGAAACGCTCATAAGCATGTGTCATACTGAATAATTGGCTCGCTCTCACTTCTGAAATGGGGACTTTTTAGAGTCACAATGTTTTGGGAAAGAATTGTCTTCTGAATTTGGTTGCCTAAATGATTTTGTAACGACTTTCATCCTTTATTCATTTATTACTTCTGTATGAATTTATTTTTTAAATTACCAACATAATTAACATAATAGACAAGGTAATATAATTATGGAATGCTAGTGTTGGGTCCCACAGAGCAAAAGAACAGCAGTCCCAAACCGATCTCACATAAAAATTTGTAACTACGCAAGAGTGATTTCTTTGGATTTCATCTGAATGTAAGAAAGTCTTAAGTAAAGTTACGAATGCAACATGCAACACAACACTGTAGTGCCTCCTGCACTACAATGACACAGAGTTAGGATCCATGTGCACAGAGGTTTTCTGACAGATAGTTCAATCTTTTTCTAAATCCAAAACATAAAACTATCAGCAATAATTACAACAGCCAAAAGATAATCCAAAGAATAAACCAAGCTCTCCGATCCAGCCATGAAAATTAATTCAATACATTCGTCTTTTGTCAAAGGCATTCTTAAAGGCTGGGAAAAAAAAATATATATATATATATATATATATATATATATATATATATATATATATATATATATATATATATATACACA
>CM075022.1:7870960-7892709 GCA_037576675.1 Pangasius sanitwongsei | reverse complement strand
ATTGTGGTGGTGTATAAAGGCAAAATCACAAAAACTCTGTCATTGTCCAAATACTTCCAGACCTGACTGTATATACATAACATAATATGGTGCTGTATCATTTTATTACGTTCTATTTATATTAGTATTTTTTTTTAACCCACATTTCCCCCCAATGATGTCATTTGCCATTTCCCAGCCACTAGTTCTCCCCATGACAGCTTCTCACATGACAGCTAACATTGTGAGTGAAGACAGGGGCTTCCTCCCAGACACATGAAGCCACACTTTTCAAAATGCTGGTCATGTTACGTCACAGTGAAGCAGTGGAAAGCACTAACTTCCCTCTTCTGCGTTCATGAGCTCGCAGATGCCGTGATTGGTTAGTGTTGCTCTGATTGAGAGAGTAATGGAGAGAGTAATGCGTTCTCCATGTGCAGCAGTTCCTTATTCATACTCTTCTTTTGCACATGTGGATGCCTTCTTCAGTTCACCTGCAGGTTTTCAGTAGGGTTCAGATCTGGAGAATGAGATGGCCATTACTCTGTTGTTTTGGCATTAAGTTTTGGAAGCATCTATCCATGGCCAAGTCTTAACCTCCTGGTAGACACAGCCAGGTTTTGGTGTAAAATTCCTTCACACTTGGCCATCGATCTGAGACTGCGATAAGGATAACAATTACAAAAAAGGATGACTGTTTGTTTGCAATTTAAGATTGAGAAAAAAAAAATCTGTCTGGTGAAAAAAAAGCTATTATTTTATACAATAAATTTTGCTCATAATCTTGAGGAGTGCCAATAATTGTGAAGCGGAATTTTTTTTTTTTGTTTTTTTTTGCTGTGACCAGTCAGCTTGTAAAACCATTATGTCTGATGTTTGCTTTGGTTTTCTTACCCTGTAGCTGGTGTATGATGGGATACCACGTGGGGACCTGAGCCAGAGGTCAATCCATCTTCGAGTGCTAGGCGACGGGGCATTCTGGGAAAACACACTGCTGGGCGAGGCCATCATTCCCTTAAAGAATCTAACACCTGGACAGCATTGGGTGGACTGGCACCAGCTGAGCACAGGCAGCTCCGATGCGAGCCGCTAACAGTACCACACAGTTGCAAAGACAGACGCTAGGTGATGAACTGATTGCTCCCTCCTGATCGGCAGGTGTAATTTGGTGCAGCCTGTTGAGGAGCTTGTAGGTGTGTCTGTCTTTGCATTGGGGTCTGTGAGTTGCTGCGTAGAAGGATGTATTCCCCACAGTGGGGGTGTTTGTTGCTGATTCTCCTGCCCTGGAGACTTGTAGACTCTGTGATGGAGAGCCATCACAACACGTGCTAGTTCTGTTGGGGTTTTTTTTTGCCCTCTACATGGACCGTGAGAAAAGGACCTGGCTGAAATAGCTGCGGGCGAGATAAGAACCACTGACTCTCTTGGATGCTGAATGTGTTTCAAAAGGATCTGAAAAGTTTGTCCATTGTACAGCCTCACAATTTCCTGTTAAGAGAGAGGAAGTGAAATGTTAACTTATTTCTTTTAAGATGTTCTTTTATTTTTGGCTCGATTTGGAGCTAGCTTTTGTTGTGACATTTATGTCTCTGTGATTTAGATTATTACAGATTTTAGCTAGTAAGTAAAAAGGGAGTTATGGGATGTTGTACAACGATTAGATTCACATTGCTGGTGGCAGGGATCTATAATATCTTGAAAAACGAAAACACTTGAGATTCTGTGGCATTGCGAACTTGCGTGTAGTCATGCAAGGTCTAACTCAGTCCAACTGTCCTACAAGCTCTGTAGTATGAATGACAAAAGTAGCTCGATAACAGACTTTTGTTTATAATTCACTTCTTTTTTTTCTTTTCTGTTTTTTTTTTTTTTTTTTTAAACAAGCACCAGGCTTTGAATAGCTTCAGGATGCAGTGATTTTCAGAAAATAGCCTTGAGCACATGGTGGGACTTGTGTAGGTTGGAGCCCAAATTTGGCAGAAACGTTACACTTTACATTGTACCACTAGTGGTGACTTTAACATGGCTTCTCATATATAAGCAAGAAAATGAATTAAAATTAATTAAATTTTTTTTTTTTCCTTACCAACACTATTAATGAACCTAAGGGGGATTTGATACATGGTATGGCTGGGCAATATGGACAAAATTCCAGGTAAAAGTAGTCTGATTACAGTGCAATGAATTTCCACCAATGTACAGTCATATATACATGCTATATAAAACATTCTGGGTTTCCAGGTGAATTCTAGCGTTGTTTTTATTCATCGTGTATCTATAAACCAATTAAACCGTTTAGCTTTCAATAGGCACTACATTGTTTTAATCACATTGGCACTTTATAGACCACGAACGTGTGCTTTCCACATTGTGACCGTGATATACTTCCAATACATCGCCTAGCCCAATAGCACACAACCCAGTAAAGACCTTATTTACAGGTGCTCTTGACAGCTTGCCGTGAAATGAAGCGTGAAGGTTGAAACGTGACGATAGGCAGTTTAAGTTTGGCTTTGGACGCAGTATCTAGCCTAGCACCAGTCTCTCCAGTGAGAACGTGTCGTTGAATGATTCATGTGCATGCTGTGAAATTTGCTACTGGATAAATGTTGCACTTTTGGCCTTATTTGCTATGAAGTATTTTGTGCTTACGTTTCTGGGATCAGTCAGTTTCTTTAAATTGAATATTTAATTTATTTGAAGAAAGGGAAGCAAAGATAAACCTTAACGCATAAGTACTGTTAATATTCCTGTTAATGTTCATTCCGTATTCTGTTGAAATTGTTTGCAAAATTCAACTGTTGGGAACTAAATCTAACTTTTAAGCTTTAATCTGTGTTTTTTTTTTTTTTTTTTTTTTTCCAGAAATAGATGCATGCAAATGATTTGCTGAACCTGTGGCAAAGGCTGTTTTCTTTTTTTTTCTTTCCTGCTGTAAACATTTACACGTACTTTCCCTTTCTGTTTCTTTGCAACACAAACTTGTTGATCTGGCCACAATAGTTAACCCACTGTCCTAAACGAAACTGAAGGGTTTGATGGGAAGGTTTGTTTAATGAAGGAAACTAAGCTGCTTGAACTTCACCTACATTTTCAATGTTATTTGAACAATATGTATGTAAATAACCAGTGTGTTTAGTTACAGGTGTGTATAACATGGTTTCTGACATGGTAATCACCTAAAATGAACCACATTGTAGCCTGGGGAAAGGTGATCTGGTTTAAACACCGAACTAGGTCCAGCCCTGAGATGCCAGTTGTCTTGCTCGTGCTGTTGCCTGAGATTATAACTATCCTGTCTTTAATGTGTCTTATTTAATGTTGATGTTAGTCCACTTATTTTTGAGGTAGCAAACTGTACTGAGTGTTAGTTTTTATTACTGGTGAGTTGCTCTTCGTGCGCCCTTGTAAGGCTCAGATTTGCTAGGATTATGAGGGAAATTTGCAAAGGACTCCAACAAACCCAAATTAGTTCGCTTTGAATGACCACAGGCCATTTGTGCAAGGGAAAATGGGGAAACATTGTACATTCAAAATGAACAGGCTTAATGTGTTGTACTTATATAGAATATAATTTGTCTGTGCTTTATGGTTTTGTCACACTCTTTTGATTTCCTGACATAGCTATGTTTCTTTTAGACCATGACTTTTTTTTTTTTTTTTTTTTTTTTAAATATTATTTGCACTAAATAATAAAATGAACTTGAATTCAAAATGGAAAAGAGACTGGTCATGTCTGTGAGGATGTGAGACTGCGTCGTGTGTGGCTAATTTGCTCCGCTCATAATGCTAGCACATTGCGTATTTGTTAACCTCTGAAAGGGCAGTTCTGTAAAGTAGCAACTGCTGAAAGTCAAAGAAGGTCAGGTTTCATTCACACAAATGGAATGCACTCATTTAGCCTGTCTAATGCTTAATATACACTCACTGGCCACACCAGTACACCTGCACATCCATGCCATTTTCCAATCAGCCGATCATGTGGCAGCAGCATAAAATCATACACATACAGGTCAAGCGCTCCAGTTAACATTCACATCAAACACCAGATTGGGGGGAAAAGGTGTGATCTCAGTGATTTAACCATGGCATGGTTGTTGGTTTGAGAATTTCAGAAACTGCTGATCTCCTGGGATTTTCACACACACTCACACACTGTAGAGTTTATACAGGATGGTGTGGGGGCAAAAAAAAAAGAAAACATCTAGTGAGCAGCAGCTGCCACATGATTGGCTGATTTTGATAATTGCATGAATGAGCAGTTTTTTATAGGTGTTCCCTATAAAGTTGACATTGAGTACATGCCTTTATTAATTTCTGAAAGATTTGTGAAAAGTCTTTCACCCCTTGATTGTGGCTCACATCCAGCTTTGCTAACATCCCACAGTGTTTGGAATTACATCAAGCTTGTGTGTTTTCACTTGTCTGGCTCTTTGTGAAAGCAGTGTTTGTCGCTGCATTGATTATAGTCATTAATGTTAATACTGCCCTGGGAGGAGTAATGATGAATGACAAAGCTGGTAATTATCCAAACAAAAGGCTCCTTCCTACAAGATTTACTGTTCAAGATGTTAGGATTTAAGGAAATCTGAAATAGTTATTGCGTTAATTATCATGTTACAAGGATACATAATGACAGCATTAACAAAAACTGTACTGTAGCTAACTGTACTGCTTTAGGCAGAATATGCAACAAGATTTTTAAAAAGAGGATGACACAAACCATTCAGCCCCATTGTACCATTGCACCCATTCAGCCATTAGTGAGGTTGTAACTGGTGTTAGGAGAGGACACCCAGTGCGCAGTCAGCCTTCCAGTTCATCCCAAAGGTGTTCAGGGGGGTTGAGGTCAGGGTTCTGTGCAGACCACCCTAGTTCTTCCACTCCAACCTTGGCAAACCATGTCTTCATGTGCACAGGGCGTTGTCATGCTGGAACAGGTTTGGGCCTCTTGGTTCCAGTGAAGGGAAATTGTAACGCTACAGCACACAAAGACATCCTAGACAATTGTGTGCTTCCAACTTTGTGGCAACAGTTTGGGGAAGAACCAAATATGAGTGTGATGGTCAGGTATTAAAATAAAAACTGTAATCATTTCTGTAGCAATACATACACTTCAGATACTACGTTTAAAAATGTGCTGTTACTGGAAAATGATCAGCGTCGGGTGCTAATGGCCAAAAGCACATCCCTCCGTTGTTGATTATTTTCCTGTAACGACGTGTCCCATTGTGTTTTCTTCCTAACTTATATCACAGTGCTGTTGAATTGTCTGTGGAATTGTTCATTTCTGACAGTAGGTTCAGGACCTGTTTTTATTGCTAAAACATGCACTGTTAATACTCTATATGGCCTAAAGTTTGTGGACACCTGACCATCACACCCATATATGGTTCTTCCCCAAACTGTTTCAACAAAGTTGGAAGCACACAGTTGTCGAGAATGTCTTTGTATTCTGTAGCATTACAATTTCCCTTCACTGGAACTAAGGGACCCAAACATGTTCCAGCATGACAACGCCCCTGTGTGTAAAAAGCAAGGTCCATGAAGACATGGCTTACCAAGTTTGGAGTGGAGGAACTCGAGTGGCCTGCACAGAGCCCTGACCTCAACCCCTCTGAACACCTTTGGAATGAACTGGAATGCAGACCTCCTCACATGACATCAGTACCTGACCTCACTAATGCTCTTGTGGCTGAATGAGCACAAATCCCCACAGCCATGCTCCAAAATTTGGTAAGAAGCCTTCCCCAGAAGAGTGGATTTTATTATAAAAAAAACAACAACGGGGGGACAACATCTGGAATGGGATGTTCAAAAAGCACTTATTTGTGTGGTGATCTGATGTCCACAAAGTTTTGGCCATAGTGTATTAGAATTAACTCGCCCATTTGTAAACTGAGCTGAAGATTAATTTTTGAGCACAGCGACAGGATAGCATATGGAAGTATTTTGCTGACAAATTTCAAAAAGTAATTGCAAATTGCATTTGCAGTTGCGTTTTCTATTTGTGGACGCATAAACTGTGACATAATTCAAATGAAAATGCAAATCGTGTATTAGTGTTTGCATTTTCGTTTGCACAAACATATAATGTCTGCCAAATTATAAATGGAAAAGCAAAGTCCATTTGCAATTGCATTTCCCATATCTTACGAGTTATGACCCTGTCATATCGAAATAGCAATAGCAATTACCCCGTTTGGAGCCTGCCAAAATTCAAATGGAATTGCAATTCCCTTCCCTTTGCATGTGCATTTCCGATGGCTTGCACACAGACCTGTCAATCAGAGTTGGGGGTGGGACTTTACTATGGGGCGCGCATGTATTTGAAAGCCACGTCAGTCACAGTCGACGGCCAAGACGAAAAATATGCAGACGATTGTGCCGATGTAGATGTTTGATCTGGAATAATAAAGATATAAAATATTAAAATAAAATGTCAAATATCGGTTTAGAAATAATATTTTGTTGGTGAAACAGTTGTTTCACCATAACTTTCATATAAAGAATTTTTAGATAGATACAAACTTCCAGTATCTGCTAAGGAATATGCAATTATCTTTGATGCAATTTGCAATTACTTTTGAAATGTGTCCGGAAATTATTTCCCTAATAGCACATGCCTTGTGATATGCATGAGCTTGTATGTTGCGTCACAGCTACTGGCCACGTGCGACTGTGTTTCTACGACGATCCCTAACTTCGCCTTCATTAGCAAGGAGTTTATCGACGGTCCCTAAACTTTCTGATGAAATCTCCGTTGTTTGCATTGGGCTTTTCTCTGCTAGCTTTCAGGAAGGGAAGGAAAAGGAGGAACACGAGGAGAAACCACTGCTCAATCTACTGACGAACAACAATTGTCTCAGAGCGCTTTAAAGCATTTTTTTTTTTTTTGCTGATTTAATTCCCTCTGTGTGGGACATTTCATCGAGTTTAAAAGAAACGTAATTCGCTAACGCGCTAGCTCTTATCGGAAGAGGAGGAGGACCCACAGCAGCCACGGATCTAGCTTCAGTATCGACTTCAAACCAAAATGGCTTGTATATCGACGTCCGATTTGGGATGTGTGGAATATGTCAGCTCGGTCTTCTTCAGCATGCGTTCGCCCTGTCTTCTCTCTCCTGCTGTGGGTAAGTGTGCGAGCCTGATGAATCCTCAGTGCAGAGCTGCTGTGAGTGTGAACATGGCGAGAGCCGGGGACATCATGAACGCCGACTGCCTTCACTGCTGGCTCACACCGGGAGCTAACCGGCAACATGCCCTTGCCGTTTAAACACCATGGACACCTTGGGGATTTGACAATATTGAATCCGGACAGTATTCTGAACTGCGACACTTTGTTGTTGACTGTTAGTGTTTCAGTAGCTAATATTTAGCAGCATATGAAAGTGACAGGTTTCTCACGCACGCGCTTGCTAGCTAACGCTAATGTTCTCCAGCTGGCGCTCTGACTTCCTCCGACCGCACGTATTTCAGGCAACTTAACTCGTTAACGTTTAAAGTCTTAATTTACACTTTTTTTTTCAGTTAACAGTTAAGTATTAAGCTAGGCTTGTCAAAAGAGAAAGGGGGCAAAAAAAAAAAACTCGACTAGCTAAGAAGTTACCGGTGACTTCAGTTGTAGGCCTGCTGGATTTTTTTTTTTTTTTTTTTTTTTTTTTACTTTCTAGGCTTCAAATTTCCAAACCCTGTTTAATCTTTTGGAATAATTAATATATCATAATGTATAGAAGTATGAGCTCGGAGGAACACTTCTCTGAGAGGGGTTCAGGGCCCAGAACCACCACCACAGCGGCTGCTAGCCTGGAGGTGGGGAACGGCAGCTCGGCTAGCTCCTGGATTAGCATGCTGTCAGCAGTGTCGAGGCCTGCGTGGGCTCTTCTTCAGAAATATCTGCCTGGAGGATCCAACACTTGGTCCAACGAGGCAGGAAAATCCAACCCTTACCTTGGCCATCAGCTAATGGCAGGTTTTGATAACCTTCTGCCTTCTGAGCAGAGTTCAGCTCCCTTGCGTGTAGCTTATGTTCACTGTCAGCATGAAAACGGCGGCTTTCTCACTTCCGGCGATGCCGAAACCCTCAGCTGGTGGACAGCAGACTCTCTGAGGGAATTAGGGATTCAGGACGCTGTGAATACGAAGCTTAAGGCTCAACAAACAGCCCCAGTGGAATACAGGTACCTCAAATCGACGAGAGAGTTTCTCAGCCGGGTTCTGGCACCGAAAGAAGGAAAGCACACTGAGCCCATGCAGCCCAAGCTGGGCGTGTGGTACCCAAATCCATCCACGAAAACTGACACCAACACCTGGTGGTGGCAGGGACTTTGGAGATCTGACGACCCTCAAAACACTCTACCTGCTTTGTACCAGACTAGAACGTCTGCTGATGCTGAAACAAAGTCCCCGCATTGTGGAGAGCACCACAGTAGTGGTCATTGTGAGCCGGATGGCCAGAGGTCAGCTGTTGCACTCGATAAGCCGGTAGAACCGTTGGGACACAGCACCGAGGCTGAATGGACATGCGGCGAACGTGCTGGATCGTCACGCTTCAAAGAGTCAGCTGACCATACAAGCCTTCACACAGCCAGGCTGGAATTCCTTGCAAACTCAGACTGCCTTCCATCGGCCCATGAACACAGCGTTGTAGAGCATCAAGTCGGTACTAGAGCTGCTGCCGCCTGCAGTGAGGTGGCAGTTCTGACCCCGGATCAGGACAATGGCTACTCTAGTTTGGAGGAAGAAAGTGCCAGTGCAAGGCAGTGTAATATGAAAGCTGTTTGTGAATCGTTGGACCTTGACAGTTCTGCTGCTTCTCAGGCTGGCGATCATGGGCACGGAGGAGAGGAGGACAAATCTGCAGGGAATACTCTTTGCGAGAGGGTCGAGAACAAAGAGGAGGACAAGGAGGAGGAGGAGGAGGAGAAGGCGCAAAACACAGAGTCTGCGACTGTTCATGAGGCTTTGCCGGTTCAATCCACCCCTCGCTGTCAGAACAAGGCGATCGCTTACATCATGGGCAGCCCCTGCAGCGACGAGTCAGACATGGAAGACAGCAGTGTTCGGGACAGTGATGACGACGACGGCTTCGACAGCGACGCCTTGGACAGCTATTCTGACTCTGAGGACCCTGAGGATAGTGATGATGAGGATGAAGAGGACGAGGAGGATTCAGAATCTGATGAACTTGACTCTGAAAATGAGAGATCGTGGAATTCTTTGTGCCAAACCAGGGACCCTTATAACCCTCTCCATTTCACGGCCCCTATTCGGACTTCCCGGAAGCTCAGTGCTGTGAATCCGTCCCCTGTGGGATCCCCAGAAGAGCCCGATTCCCTTTTGTGTTCCTCCCCATCATCCCCTGCTTCACCTCTGGGAGGAACCCAGAAGGACATGGAGTCCAGCGAAGAGGCCTGTTCATCGATGGACGAAGCTGAGAGCCTGAGACTTTGGAACTCCTTCAGCTGCTCATCCGATCCCTACAGTCCCCTGAACTTTCAGGCGTCAATCAGGACTCGGCAGCCAGCCAGACAGCGCTGTAAGAGAGAGACACCAGTTGAGCCTCTGCGCTACAGGAAAGAGGAGGCGGAGGAGAGGATGGACAGCGGATTCTCGGAGGCAGCCACTGTCCAAGGCTTCGGAAGTGCTGGAGCTGTCAGGCTGAAAAAGGTTAGTGTGATGTCTGGAATTTCGATCAATTACTTTGCAGGCCAAGAAATTCACATATTACCTAATGTTGTTTTTCGTGGTCAAAGTTTGTCCTGTTTTCTTTTCTTGTGATTAGGTATTTGTTACAAGGGTTTTGAAGAGTACTTTGAGTACGTGTTATGTTTGGAAATAATACAGCGAAGCAGAGTAGATAATGTCTCCCGGAAGATACAGACGTACAGTGAAAATTCTGTCTCGTGTAATCTCTGTTAGCCGTGTGGCGGTTTAGGCGTCCCGTTTTTGGTTACTGGTCTTAGCATCAGTAGTCACAGCCTGGATTTTAGATCATCACTATAAAGGCTCAGCTGTGAAATGATGTGAAAATGATGTAAAGCAGTGCAAGCAGACATTATCCTCCTAACATCCCCCCCCCCCCAATCGTCTGATGCAACACTTCCATTTTCCTCTCTCCAGGGAGGCACGAGTGAGTACTCTGCCCATTACTCATTATCACTCTGGCCCATTTTCAGTCTCTGACTCCATGCTAGTCATAGACATTATCTCTAACTGTAGAAGTATGCGCTGTCCCCGCCACCGCAACGGACCAGCCCTCCACCATCCTCCCCACGCCTTCTCCTCTTGATTCAACATCAGCTCATTGTAGAGGAATATGAAATGTTACTTAGCAACAGTGAACAGTGGTGGGTGAGAGATGTTGGATCTCTTCTGATTTCTAAAAAGATAAGCGGGGCTACAGAATCTTCTGCTGTCAAGACTTTTATTTTTGCAACAGATACTGGCAAATTTAACTTTGCTATACATATATACGTATATATGTGTATATGCATGCGTGTGTTTTTTATTTATATATATAATATATATAATATTTCTGTCCACTTCTCTACTCAGTCAATCATGTGGCAGCAGCACAATGCGATACATGTCAAGAGCTTCAGTTAATGTTCACATCAAACATCAGAATAGGGAAAAAGCACGGTCTCTGTGACGTTAACTGTAGCATGGTTGCTGGTACCAAATGGACTGGTTTGAGTGTTTCAGAAACCGCCGATCTCCTGGGATTTTCACACACAACAGTCTGTAGCGTTTACACAGAATGGTGCGAAAAACGGAAAAACATTGAGCGAGCGACAGTCCTGTGGGTGGAAACCCCTTGTTGATAAGCGGTCAAAGGAAAATGGCCAGATTGGTTCAAGCTGCCAGGAAGGATACAGTGACTCATATAATCACTCTTTACAGCTGTGATGAGCAGAAAAGCCTCTCTCTCTCTCTCTCTCTCTCTCTCTCTCTCTCTAATCTTCAGCTGTCCAGTTTGTGAGTCTGTGCCTCAGATTCTTGTTCTTGGCTGACACGAGCGGAACCAGATGGGGTCTTCTGCTGTTGTAGATCATCCACCTCAAGGTCTGATGTGTTGTACCTTCTGAGATGCTTTTCTGCTCACCACGGTTGTAAAGAGTGACTGTCTGAGTTACTATAGGCTTCCTGTCAGCTCAGACCAGTCTGGTCATTCTCCTCTGATCTCTCTCAACAAGGTGTTTCAGCCTGCAGACTCTCTGCTCACAGGATATGCTTTGTTTTACGCACAATTCTGTGTAAACTCTAGAGACTGTTGTGTGTGAAAATCCCAGGAGATCAGCAGTTTCTGATGTACTCTAACCAGCCCATCTAGCACCAACGACCATGCCACGATCAGAGTCACCGAGATCACATTTTCCCTTCATTCTGATGTTTGATGTGAACAGCTCTTGACCTGTATGCGTATGATTTTATTTCTTTGTGCTGCTGCCACATGATTGACTGATTAAATAACTGCATGAATGTGCAGGTGTACAGGTGAGTGATGAAACACACCAGGATAATCAACTATGGGGTGGTGTGAAGTCTGTCAAAGATTCCAGACTTAATTTATAACAAAGCAACACACAGTACTTTTTATACATTTATGGTTGTATCTAATGTTTCAGGTAGTTTCTGTCATTGCTATCAGAACCTGTTCACTTGTTAGTTTTCTCTCTCTTTTAAGGTAAAAAAAAAAAAAAAGCACTTGTTACAGCAGGACTACAGGCTGAAATATTAAGCTGAAACTCAGTAAAGCTTTTGATATGTGTTTAATAGTTGCACTTCTGGAAGAATTATACTGGATTACAACATTAATGAAGCATCTTTTAATGTTTTCTGTCTTCTAGCAGTTAATAGAATATGTGTTTAACTCTTATATGTACTCGCATATTAAAAAATAGGCAGAAGGCACATTTATATGAAAATGATTACATTTAATACTTGTACTTAGTGTTTATCTCAGACATTACATCTGTTTGCCGTTGAAAGCTATAAATGTGTTAAGGAAACCGTTTTACACAGCAGCTGTATTTGTGGGCATTTTGAAGACTTGATGTTTTGGCATTGTGTGTGTATATGTGTGTGTGTGTGTGTGTGTGTGTGTATGTGTGTATATATATATATATATATATGTATGTATGTATGTCTGTATAATAAAACAATGTTGGTTATGATTTTTAGTTTTATATTGGGTAATATGAATGACAGTTTTAAGCCTCATCCCTGTCTGTTTCGGCGCAGGTGACGTTCATAGAGGAGGTGGAGGAGTTCTACGCCAGCAGCGACGAGGAGCGGCACGGCCCGTGGGAAGAATATGCCCGAGACCGCTGTCGCTTCCAGCGCCGTGTTCAGGAGGTGGAGGAGAGCATCAGTTACTGCCTGTCTCCCAGCTTCCGCCTTAACATCTTTCAAAGACGCTATCCTAGTAGCTGATTAACAGTTTTTTTTTTTTTTGGTGGTTATTTTTGATTGCACGAAACAGATCAATTATATACATATCGGGTCTAATTCAGGGTGAAGGAGAGGCACGGAAATGAAAAAGGAAGGCATAAAGACTCCCGTGTTGCAGTTTCATCAGTGTGTGTTAGACCCTAACACTTCACTTGAGTCATACAGTAAAGAACCACTGCTCTGAGGAGAGCTTCATTACAGTGTGCAGGAGTGCAGCTTCCTGAACACCACAATACAGTAATGAAGTGAAGAATGACTTTTGTTATATAACGTCCGAAATGGTCTGCGAATGAAAAGGTCACAGTTTTGACAAAAAAAAAAAAAAGGTTTTAGGCGCCTTTGAAATGCCATGTTTTGAGTTCCTCTGCAGGTATTGTTCATGTTAAAAGCCACTAATGCACTAACTGCAACTCTGAATCACTGCTAAAAAGTCTTAAATTCAACCTCTCGCCTGTATTAGTGCAACAGTATTGAAATCTCGCCCTTTATAGTGTTAGACTTTCCTGTTGCCTTCGTGTACGACCAGGATTTTATTCAGGCTGTGTTTAGATGGGTGGCCATTTTTTCCTACAACTTTTAGGCATAAACTTTCCTACCAGTACCATCTTTTTGTTTTTCATTACTTGCTCCATAAAATGGAAATTTGGATTTATTTCTATAGTATTTCTAAATTAAAGCAACACAACTTTGCAGGTGGGCAGAGTGTTTTGTCTCTAGTGGCATGAAAAACCTTTTTTTTTTTTTTTTTTTGTATTGTGTATTGAACATTTTATTGAAAAAATTTTTTTTTTCCCCTTTCCTGCAAAAATAACACTCCAGACAAGTCTCTTTCATACCAGGAGGAAGGGCCGTTACTAAACCCGGGTCAAATGTCCCAGCCTTTCTAAATGCAGCCATAAAACCTGTTCACTAATTAACCTTCAAGCCAAAGATAGCACTTGAGTTCTGTACAGATCACTTGCTGGAAGCTCAGTTGTTTGAGCACAGAGAGATAATGTGGATGATGACGCATCACCACATGAACACAAGTGAACACGCGGTATTTATAGAGTTCGAGTGAAGCCGAAGGCAGTATCAGTTCTGCATCTGAAGCCTGGCCGGTCTTCACGCTCCATATTTGCATGGTCCTGTGTAAAAGCGTACAGCCCTAGCTTTCATTATCTTCTAAACTCGCTCGAGAATCACTGTGGTGTGTATCGTGTCTTAAACAAGAGGTCGTGTCTCTGTAGTCGGAACTGTGGCAGCTGTGGCCATGCGGCTGGATCTATGTGTATGACTAAAAAAGAAATGCAGGGAGCTAATTGCATGATGATGATGATGATGATGATGATCTAATGAAGTAAATATGCTTGATGTCAAAGCATAGGGTTAATCTGTATAATTAACATGGAAGTGTTTTATTTTTCTAAAACATTTAGGAGTATAGTTATTCAGCATATATTCTGGGTTTTGTCTTAATCAATTTAACATACAAATAAAACTATTATTTAAATTGAGCTGTGTGTGAACCGGTTCTTACAGGAGCTTCATGAGGAATGGTAATACCTGGGTACTGAATGTTTAGAGTTTATAATTTACTTTTGCAGTTTTATATAGACATGTATTTACTGTATATCAGAGGAAGCGAGCTGTTTTACACATCTGTGCTCCAGTAAGCATCATAAATAAAATGTCAGGCAGTCCTGCCATCTAGTGGATACGATTGGTAACTACATTTATCACAAATATTTTGTAATAAATGTATTTACCAATGGTTTCCACTAGAAGGCACATTTTTGTTTATCATGATTATTACATTACAGATGTTTATCAGAGGTAAACTGATTTCATCGACCTGTCCAAACATTTTGTATATGAATTACAATAAATATGTCTGCATATTATAATGCAGTTAAATGATGCCTATATAAAACAAAAAAAATAAATAAATAAAATGACAAATTCTGGTAGAAATACAATATTAAACTATATGATATAACATTATTAACCAAGTGCTTTAGAAATGATCAAGTGCTTCATTTTCTTTACATTAAAATGATGTTCTGCACCTGACTTGGTTCGAGAAGCACAAATTTGAGGTACATTAAGTGTAGGATGAACAGTTTGCCACCAGAGGGCAGTGTGTGTCCTTTCCTTTTTGACCACGTCCTGTTTCAGCGATGGTTATAGCCAATGAAAATCCGTTTCAGGCGAAATAACGTACATGTTTCCCCGCCCACCAGCGAGTCCAACAGCCAATCACAATAGCCATATTTATATATTTATTTATTTTCAAAATCTACCCGAAGTATGACCTATCACTTAAACTATTTAATAAACTTACTCTACCTTCTGATTAATAAAATATTATTACACTTATTTTAGGACTACGTAAAACCAGAAATTACATTTTGCATTGATAAATACAGTAAATACAGTAAGTATGCCTGCAGCAGTATTATTGCAGCTGTTGTTTATGCAAATGTTATTAAAAAAAAAAAGATTTTGAAGATAACTTCACCTCCCCACTACACTACACTACACACATCATGATAAGCAGTGCAATCCGAACAAACAGAGGAGTCAAACACACATCTTACTATTCTTACTAAAAATGCTTATAAATCTTTATGAAGTGCCAAACAACTGAGATGTTTTTACGATTCAACTGAAGGAATTAGATCATCATGAGATGAGCCCACTGGTTATTTGTAAGAAAAAGGATAGATACGACTCTTCAGATATGCGAGTCGGTTCACCTAAAAGAGTCGGCCAAAAGAGTCGACTCATTCGCGAATGACACATCCCTGTCGTGGTCTTGAACGCCTGACGTCACTGTTGACGTACTGTTTGGCGTAAAATTCTGACGCTACCTTCAAGTGCTAAGGGAATGATCCTACTTCCCACTTCTGAAGTGGTAATTACGAGTATGTCGTGTTCACATGCTTTGCTATCGGAAAGAACATGGAGAATATGGACGACGTTAGGTTCATTCATACATATTTCTTTTTTCTTTTACTTTTATATTTCGACACATATTACTCAGTTAGCTAGCTTGCTGACGAGAATGGAATTTTGGTCAAATACAAGCTCACGGTGTAAAATGTACAACATGTATAGAATGGTTGCTAACACAGTACATCAATAAATATGACCAAGACAACAAGCGCTAACAATTAGCTGCATTTAGAAAAATGAACCAAACCTGTCATTCAGTACAGAAACTGTACTCTTCTCCGCTATTTTTAAAGTTTAGGACTCCTCCCATCTCAAAATGAAATTTTTCCCAGTCGTAATGAGGGCTCATTCATGTGCAACTTCCTAGTGGGAAACTCGTATTTACGATAATTCCGAGAGCACGTGAAGGCAGCATAACTAATATACAGTACACTGTATCGCTGTATTACTAGCAAGCAGAGTAAGATTCTAATAAACACTACACTATATTGGGTAATTAAAAGCAGTACCCAAATTCACTTAAATGATAGCTAATAAAAGAATTATTATTATTATTATTATTAGTATACACTATATGTTGTGCTTAAAAACTAGTAGCCAAGTTCGCTAACAATATTAGCTAACATTAAGCTAAATGTTATGTTTTGTAGTTAACACCAGTTTTGCTAGTGTGGGGAGGCTAGGCTAACTAGGGCTAAATTGTATAAATGAAACCCATTAGCCAAGCTATCTAGCCAACATTGGGCTCAGAAAAACATTAAAATGACAGTAATGACAGTAAAAGCTGCCCTTCTACTTAAAACCAGTGGCCACAGTTGTGGAGTTAAAACTAGTAACCAGTTGACCTACCAACATTAGTACAACTCTGTTCTATTGTGTAGGTAAAACCAGTAGCCTAGTTTGCTAACACGGTAGCTAATGGTAACTAATGATAAGTAAATGTTGTGTAATTAAAAATTACAGTGACTAAACTTAAGACTAACATTTCCGGGCCCAGTGTAAATCCAGTCCCTTCTCGCCAGGACGGCTTCCATATTGCATATTAATCTTTATAATTAACATGTGCTTCAATTTGTCTCATACCTCCAGGGTTGGGGTTCGAATCCTGCCTCCGCACCGTGTGTGTGTGGAGTTTGCATGTTCTCCCCGTGCTTAAGGGGTTTCCTCCGGGTGCTCCGGTTTCCTCCCCCAGTCCAAAGACATGCGTTGTAGGCTGATTGCCATCTCTAAATTGTCTGTAGTGTGTGAATGGGTGTGTGAGTGTGTGTGTGAGATTGGTCTGTCCTGTCCAGCGTGTCCCCCACCTGGGATAGGATCCAGGCTCCCCGTGACCCTGTGTAAGATAAGCGGTACAGAAAACGGACAGACTTTTAAACTTCTTTCTTCTTTTTTCATTGACACGTTGGTCTCTTTTCACTTTGATTAACAGTTTCCTACTTTTCTTCACAATGTGTTCGACTACCTGCTGACATTTGCACGCTTGCTTCATCTCTACCTAAGAGAGCGATGCAGCATCACTTTAGTACTTTAGTCTGTCCAGCTTTCTCACCTCATCATCTGTACACTCAGCTCAAAACAGATCAGCTTCCAAAGCTCTCAACTTTCATGCTAATTCCACAGTCGGTGCCATCGCTCTCGTCATCTTGTGGATCTCAAACTGAGTCGAGCCTCTGCCGTAACTCGGCGTATTGCATTCTGGAACTGTGAGTCCAGCCTTTGCACCAGTGTCTCCACTACTTCTACTCATACAGAAGCTCATGCCCTTTTGTTTTCAGGACTTATCTCTTAAGTTTGAGATCACTGAATTTTTTTCTCCTATTAAACGTCAGTACATAATGTCCTCCATGTCCTCAGGACAGCACACAGCTGATCATTCTCACAGGAATATTGAAAATACGGTATCACCCAACAAATTAGCACCAGAATCACTAAACACATCACAAATATTTTAATAGAAACATATTGATGATGGGTCACAGGGTGGACTTTTCCATTAAGGGCTCTTGTTACTGTGTCCACAGAGACATCTCTGCCTGTCTGCGTTTTTCTTTATTTGTGGCTGTTTTACCGTATATGAATCCAGGGGTTAATCCAGAAATGCACTGCTGCTATTAGACAGCTAGGGGCTGTGGGTGGTCCTGCAGGAGATTCCAGCTCTCTCTGTCTTTAACATGGATCTGCAGCTGTGATGATACCACCCACCACTGCACACTGCACTCATTAGCACTGAGATTCCTTGCTGCCTCTCCGTCTCTTCCTCACTCCCGATGGAGAGCTCAGGCAGAGTCATGTGACCCCTCAGGATTTGCAGCGAACATGCTCCCTCGCTCCACCCCTCCCTCCGCGCGTCGCCCCTCCCTCCTTTCATCCCTTACCGAGAGGAGGATGCATGTTGTTGTACAGCATCCCAAAGCTTCACACCCACCAGCACTGGCTCTGTTGTAGCTGCCTAATGAATGGCTGTTGCTTTTTCCTTCTATTTTATTCCTTCCACTGACCAGCGTGTACACGGTCTATGCCAGACTGCCATCATCTCCTGGCTCTACGAGGCTGATTTTATATCTTGTGGACATATTGGAGACGAGTAATCAGAGACGTCGAGGAGAGCTTGGAGCAGGTGGCTGGTGAGTATGCCTTAATGGCTGTCAGTGGTGTTGATGTCGTTTTGTGTTCGAGCATAAACCATGTTTATTTTATGTGTGTGAGAGACACACAATGTATTTGGCTCTTTATAGGGACCAACTGTTCCCATGATGATAGTAATACAGGACAATTTTTACATTGTGGGGACGTTCAGCTTGCCATGGAAAAAGTGCTGAAAAACAAAAAAAATCCATAGGCGTAGCATTATTTAGCTACAGCGTTACACGTCAATGGAAATAGCTTACAGTGATAGCATTACAAGATTCTCGGTGTGTGTGTGTGTGTGGTGGGGGGATAAGCTGCTCTGAAATGGCCATGCTGGAAGCTCCATGTGTTGTCAACACACTGATCCTGTTTTGACATCCGTGCACTCATCCGTTCTCCATTCATATGGACAGCTGTTTAATGGGTTCCGAGGAATAATTGATTACGGTACTATTGCAGCACAACTCTAGCCGTGGCTAATATACAATAGAGTGCGAGACCGTATCCTCTACTGATGAGAAGGCTCATTTTTGGGTGGTGTTCATTGCTCGTTGCATATGCTGTGTCACCAAATGTGTTCTTCGCTGGATCCCAGAGTGCCACCACCTGTCTCTTTCTCTCATAATCTCTCTCTCTCTCTCTCTCTCTCTCTCTCTCTCTCACACTGTCAGTGATGTTTGCTTGAGTCATGTGGGTTTCAGGAAAATGCAGTGTTCTCTGCATCAAGCTAATGTTGGTAATCTTGGTGTCACGCTTACACTGGGTTTGAGATGTTTGACACATTCATGGCAGTGCGGATCCCCTACATATGCAAAAGATGTGCGAGTAAGTGCGTGCTTCGTGATTAGTCATTTTGGGGGAAATTTTTTCAGTCTTCGTGATGATGCATGTGCATTAATACAAATCTGTTACGCAGTCTTTAAGCCAAAAAAAAAAAAAAAAAAACAACAACCCTGAATGAACCTTTAGAATTACTTTTGCTCACAGATGTTAAGGTTAGGATTACACAACAAATGCACAGGCTAATAGAAAATGTTCTCAGGGAGAGTTTGTGTGTATGGATGCTGTATTTAGACGATCGAAAAGGAGGCACACTATCTCTCTGTCCCTTCAGCTCAGTCTGTTGTATCTCGTCTCTCCTTCGTTTGATTGGTGTGTAGTCAAGAAGTGAGCTGTTGTCTGTGTTAATCCCTCGTTGGCCACAGTGTGGTGACTGTAGCTGTGTGTGTTTGAAAAGCAGAGTGTGTGTGGATTCAAATATAGAAGCGATATTTATCTTGGAGAGTGGTAGTTGTCTAGCAGACTGGGTGCAGTTATTTGTGAATGATTGGATCCTTGGTTGAATAATCAAATCGTAATCCACACATCCGTACTTGTCCTCATGCCACTCGTGCATCCAGGCCTCTTTTACTGTTGCAATAAAATCAGCTCCAAAGTCATTTCGTATACATATACATATATACTGTATGCATACAATACAGTGGGATTGAATATCAAGTCTCCAGGACGATAGTGCAACCTGAAAGACAATACCAGAGCTAAGTACATAAAGTATTACAGTGTAACGCAAAACCCTGAATGTTATTAACATTCAGCAATTTAATATCTAGCTGGAGGGCTCTTCCTCTCAGCAGAACCCAGGCAAAATAATCTGCGCTTCATGTTCTGAATGTTCCCACTCGGCATATTTGCATTTTGCCGAACTCATTAAAACATTCTGCACTGAAGAGTTTGTCTGTCGAGCAACATCACGCTGGCTGTTTTCCTGCCACGATGACCCGTGACGTCACATTAATTATCTGTATTATATAAGCCTTGTCATGCTTGAAAAAATAAGGTCAGGTTTGTTGGTCCTGAGGTAATACTGCAGGGGTGGATGAATCATAAATACATTAGTTAGCCCACTGGGCAAGCTTAAGCATGCTTGCCAAGTCTCAGGTCTGGTTACGCAGGCGGTGAGATTTGGACCAACTAGCATGCTACAGCTATGAGCATTATGTTTAAACATAGCATTTCTTTTTGTCTGTCAGGCAACTATGAATGAACACTTTGTCCCAGGTGCCATAATACATGCATTATTTATGAACTTTATGATTTGTAACATACTGCAGGTCTATTTATTAGAGTTCCTTAACCCCTTTGTGTCAAAAAGGAATAAGCTGAACCATATTCACAGCCACACAAGTCTTTGTCTGGCTCTGTCAGTTCAGCCGTTACAGCAATGCTGTTACCTTTCATCACAAGTGTAATTAAGAATAGATTAAACTTAGCACGTTGCAAAATCGGCTCAGCTCCTGTTC
Source organism: Pangasius sanitwongsei (assembly GCA_037576675.1). Taxonomy (NCBI): domain Eukaryota; kingdom Metazoa; phylum Chordata; class Actinopteri; order Siluriformes; family Pangasiidae; genus Pangasius; species Pangasius sanitwongsei. The sequence goes on along the minus strand of CM075022.1, from coordinate 7,872,409 downwards.
CTGCTTTGCCTGAATGCAGGCGATGGATGAAAGGTGGCACCAAGAACTGGAGTTTAAAGTGTTAACCTTCCGAGCTGCGCACCTTTACCACAGGAACCCATCAAATCAGCATGCAGAGGTGCCTAGGGACATGGCCTCTGATGGAAGGACAAAGGAAGAGAATGAGGGGGACTGGGGAGTGTGTGGAGGCGGGGGGGGGGGGGGGGGTAACTGAGACATAAAAAGAGGTAGTGATGAAGGGAGGGGATGGTTGAGGTCATATTACGTTTCCTTGATGCCCTTTGTTGTAAGCGTGTTCCAGATTCCTGACAGATAGCAAAGTGCCTGTTCTGTTATCTATTCATTATTCTTGAATATTTTTATTATTCATGCATGTCTGAATATATATTTTCCTAAACAAACACCAGAGCTAAACATGACTTCCTGTGAAGGCTGGTTAGGTTGTTTGGAGTGTGGATGTGCCAAGTCTACCGCAGATATGCTTAAACGAGTGAAACGATTTGAATCCACCTTTTGCATCACATGGAAGAAGCCTCACGCTGGCTCGCCTAGACCCTCCACTTACTCCACGTTTTTCTGTTTCCGTATCAATCACTAGGAGCCAAGGAGCACTTTGAATGTATCCGTGATTGGTGTTTGACTTGCCAGCAACAGCAGTTTGGCATAAGCACCATGGCATCACCCGCTGTGGCCGGCTATTCAAGTGGGAGATGATTTTTGACAGGCTCATTAATATGTAAGGCAATCTGCAACCAAATCACACTTAAATGTATCCTGATAGAGGTCCTGCTGGTTTTTTATGGTACTGACGAAAAGCTTGCTTGCTCACCAAAGCAGGCCGAAGACAGCGAGCCATTGATTATTCTCTCGAGGGAAAGAACAACTGTGTAACTGTCCCATTTGCTTAAAAACACACAAAATCTGCACAGTGAAAAGTACATTGAGATGGAAGCAGATGCACACTGGCACCACTGACTCCATTGTGTAACAAATTGGCACCCGAGCGCTGTGCCATTAATCATTTATGAAATCTTTTGGTTTATGCTTTACAGGGAAATTCACGTTTATTATTCAACCTCTTTGTAGGCTAACTAAAATGAAGACACGGAAATGATGCAATGGTGATAAATATCCACACAATTCAAGGATTGTGTTCTGTACTCCCGTATGAGGTAACTGATCTCAATTCAGCATTTATTCCAGATTATTTCCTATGTGGATTTTAATTATGTGGATTTTAATACTGTCTAACGCACTAACCATGTTTCTGTGCTCTGCATCATCGCTGGATATTCCGTCTCCATATAACTAATTAACTATTGCGTTCAAGAGTTCAGAGTTCAAGAGTTCAAAGCGTTTATTGTCATGTGCGCAGTGAGGAAAGCAAGTTTCCCTGTACAATGAAATTCTTTCTTTGCTGTCCACATTGAATGCCAAGACAAGTGCAAA
>CM075022.1:7854316-7870860 GCA_037576675.1 Pangasius sanitwongsei | reverse complement strand
GGAGGCAGCTCTCCTGTGGACTCTGCGGTGGTAAATGGTCTGCAGAGAGGGCAGTGGAGTCCTGATGATCTTCTCAGTCAGGAAATCTAGGAGCCAGTCGCAGAGTGTGGGGTGTAGTCCGAGTGCAAACAGTTTGTGGGTGAGTTTATGGGGGATGACCGTGATGTAGGTGTCCTTATCTTCCAGGTGAGCTCTCTTGTTGTGCAATGGGAGACCTGATTTTGCTCTCTACTGGATCTAGATCCATATTGTCATATTCTGAGAACCGTAACCACATGCGCTGTGCTTCCATTAGCATGTGAATGGCCCTGTTTAGTTCTGTTCCACTCCCCATGGGCTGCCTGGCAAACCAGAGTGTGTGTGATCCTGACTCATGGTCACTCATGTGTCTCTCCCTGAGGACTAATTAGGCAGGTTTTTAATGTAGAGTTCTTCCTCATTGGTGGTTCTACACAGCTGTGTCTCTCTACACCCTTTCCTTTCCTTTCTTTATGGGATTTTGGGAGTTGGCATGGAGTTGAAAATCAAAGCTGTCAAGCCTTTTGTATGAATTAAACATTGCTTAATTAACATTGCCTAAACCTTCCAGGGTGTCTTCTTTTTTATGCGAGTAGTGTTGCCTGCTCATGATTTCATCCAGGTCCGGAAGATAATAGACTTCAGCAGAACATCATCTCTCAATGCTTCAGAGATTTCACTGTTACTCAGTCATCTAGGATGCCACACACTTCCAACTTTCCATATAAAAAAAAAAAGTGTTAGAGCTGCTATGATCATGAACTGATCTTGAAGGAGTCAGCACTGTACCCCTTAGAATTCTTAAGTCAAGTATGAATGATCCCCCCCCCATTTTCTCCCCAATTTGCACGTATGCCAGTTCTCATTCACCAACCACCTCTCCCCTTTTCTTTTGTTTTTCTATTGCGTGTTTCTTCTGAGACACATGACACACTTTTCCAGCTACTGCTCATGCTACACAGGGCAGCATAACACACTCAGAAGAAAAAAGTGCCACATACCAAGAGCTCACAGATGCCCATGGCTGGTGATTGTCACTGTGATTGAGAGAGTATGGCTGCGTCCGAATATCCCTACTGCCCTACTATACAGTAGGCGAAAAACAGTGTGCCAAAGGAGTAGTAGGTCCGGATTCTCAGTCGTCATAAAACGAGAAATACCCGGATGACATACTGCTTCCGCCGAGATTCTGCAGTATAGAAGCAATTCACACTGCGCTATCCCATAAGGCAACGGGACTGGTGCGGAACAGCTGTCAGAATCAAAAATGGTGGAAGGCAGCGCGTCGACTCTTTTTAAGTTGTAGGTCACCTGACAATGCCAACATGGCGGATCGAATGCAGTATGTACTGTCACAGTACACAATTTCGGACGCAGCCAATGCCTTCCCTTCCACCCAAAGAACACAGCCACGGATTGCTGTGGCATCGTCGGGATTTGAAACTCGCAAACTCCCAGTGATAATGTGAATGCTTTTTTGTTGCAGCATTCAGGAGTCAGGCATGAATGATTAGTTGTGTAATGCTTCTTGTTTAACCATTACGTTAGCAGGACCTCAGGACCAGCAGGAACTCAGGTTTGCATGGCCACTTAGTTTTCCCTGGACCTGAAAAACAGAACTCTCTTACTTCACACATCTAACCTGAAGCCACAGTCTCTCGACCAAAGACCTCCAGCAAAAAAGATTTCAGTTAAACGTACACACAGGTCATCTCTTGTTCTCTTACTGTTAGCTGTTTGCATATTCATTATCTCATCCAGTCCACAGAGACGTATTCTCTGCCATCTGGTAATGGAAGACTCCCCGTACTCCTACTCCTTTCCTTTCCCTATGTTTTAGAGCACTTCTTGGTTGGAACTGGTTGGCTGGGTTCCAAGTGAAGAGGCGTGTGGAGAATGCCAGTCAGTAAGGCCCTCTCTCTTAGACAACCTAAGAGGTGTTGACTTAGAGGTCCTTCATAAAGCTAGATTATTTCAGTGCCCATTTGACTTCACCTGTGGATTAATATCATTGGGTCGACTTCTTCTTCTTATTTTTCTTCTTCTTCTTCTCTTGTGTTATTGTTGTTTTTGTCATTCAAACTCATCGCTTGATGGGTTTTAAAGAAACCATTTGGAGCATCTAAGCCTCAGTCACATGAGCTCCCTTTTCTTTGGTTTCCCTAAGGTTATATATGGATGGCATGGTTTATAAGTGTCAGATAATTCATGGCTGCCATTAATGTGCACATGTGCGGATTAGAATTTTCCCTGAAGCTCTTCCTGTCTGTACTAGCCGCAAAATTGCCAGAAATCAAGACTCTGGCATGCATCGTGACGCCAAGAAAAAATACCAAAAAAAAAAAAAAAAAAATCTAAAAGCCGTGTAAAACACTCAGACCTGGGATTTGATTACATAAGCCTTCAGAATTCCTATTCAGAGGTTTAATAGTGGATTTTGATGTTACTTTCAAATCAGTCTGGACCCTAGACTCATGATCAGTAGAGATTATAGTCAAATATCAAAAGCAGACCATTCTTAGCAAGCAGAGTAGTATAAAGTGTCTGGGAAAGAGTGAGATCAGTGTGAGAACAGATGATTGACCCCGGCTATGCTCCCTAGTGCCTCCCTAACCCCTTACCTCTCAACTAATCCAAATCCTGTTTCAGGTCAAGCCAGGAGACCAGGAAAAGAGGGATTAATAAAAAAAAAAAAAAAGCTTCAACATGGCCACATGTAGCATTTCACATTGAAGTTCATTTTTTTTATTGCCCTTTAAAATGCTATATTAAACATATACAGAAAAGTGCAAGAGACATAGAACAGGTTTCTGCGCCTCCACGTACATGTTATAGGCCAGTGCTAGAAATGCCTGTTGCATTTTCCATTATTTTCTGTCATTCAAAAATACACTGCAACCATTCTAAGCATTTAGCATGCCTTTCTACAGAATGTAATGGATTTCTTTTTCCATTCATCCAGTTCTATGGGTGTTATGAAAATATTGGCCATGTGCTCAAGTACATGTTCCTTTGAGTCATCAGGCACTGCTTTTTATAGCTATATTTCTGGCACATTGATTCTTGTTTGTGGCTTTGCCCAATATTTAGTCTATTCTGGTGTGCATGAAGAATCCAGTCTCGTTGGCAGAAAAGAAAATAAATGGAATATAAATTTCCTCTAATACAATTTATGCTTCATTATTGCACTTTAGACATAACAATAATACGATGTAATAATAGTGATCTATTATTAGGATTATTAAACCCTATAAAAATAGGGTTTTCCTGGTCAACCATAGATAGAACAATGATTAAGACATGAATGGAAAAAAATTTAGAGGTACAGTAAGTTTTTACTGCTTTGCACAGTTTTGTGGAGAGTAATACAGGGTGGCGTGTGTATGCCTGAAGCCTGAATTTCTTCTGCTTCTCTGACACAGGAATGCTGCATGTTGCCTTTCTTGGTCAAAGAGCAGGTGTGGCTGGGTCTGTTTACTTCTTGCACTGAGATACTGAGAACTCTACTGGTAAAAAAAACAAAACCAAAAAAAAAAGCATTTCACTTGTTTAGTCATTCAGAAATGGAGCCACCTGATCGGTGATGCTACCTCACTCATTTAACATTCACATGACTAGCTCTTTGAAACAGGCGTGGGTTATTCTGCTGACTTTGCCTTGTTAATGCCAATAGCTAACTCTCATCTCCAAGTGAAAGTGCATGTTTTCTCCTCTGATCATAGATTGCTCATTCTTCTTAGCCACAGGGTGTGTATGTCTGTGTGGGAACTCCTTTTCTTTCTGGATGATGTGATTCATTGCAGAAATCAGTCTCTCGGAGTTATTCACATGCGATTCACAGATATTCACAGTGAGCAGCTCAGAACGAACCCTAAAATTGTTTAGTCAATTGAATTTCATTTGACAAAAATTTCATATCTTAATATTTTCCAGTTCCAAATTTAGTTTGTATTTAACATATAATACTTTATAATATGGCACTGTCGAGTTCTTGAATCTGATTGGTCAGACGGTGTCGATTAATTTTCTATAATAGTAACTCTGACAGTAGTGCAGCTGTAACTCACAGGTTTACATTAATGCGCTCGTCGTATGATGCAGATTCTACAATGACAGTGCATTCACTGGAGTGTATGGCGAATGCTTCATGTAATCTAAGCCTAATAACAAACTGATTAAAAAAAGTGTTGTTACTTAACAAAGAAAAGCGTATAATCGTTGTGTAAGGAGATGTTTATTTAGGAGTTATGGGTGGAGTCTCCAGTGTCAGCTACATTTTCTTCTGTTTGATTGACTTCAAGAGAAAGTGAGGGACTGATGTTTCTAGCTAAGTGTGTGTAAGTGATAACTTGTTCTGCAGGCTTTCCACAACATTACTTGCAACTACAAACGGATGAAAAGTAATATGTTGTTCTTTATTATATAAAAATTGTAATTATTGTCAAATTGCTGCGGTATAAGAGGTATTATACACTTTGGGACGTGTTGTTTTAGGAAAATAGTCTACTTCGTTGTCAGCTGATATCAACAGCTGTCTCGTTTTGTTTCTTTTTTATTTATTGCGTTGCAGTCCTAATGGCTCAGCACAGTCTTAGATACACTATAAAACATTCCTGCAGTAGATATATGAAAAAATGTGTAAAAAAAAATATTGTTTTCAGTAATATACAGTGGATATAAAATGTCTACACACCCTTGTTAAAATGGCAAGTTTTTGTGATGAAAAAAATTAAACTAAGATAAACCATATCAGAACTTTTCACACCTTCAGTGTGAAATTACAGTGTATAAAAATTAAGTAAAAAAAGGGGGTCCCTGGTGCTCTACAGGCCAAGGATCCTGCGCTCTGACCGCCGAGGCCTGGGTTTGATTCCAAGGCAGGGAACCAACATAGCCATTGAGAACATACCCTCAGTCCCCAGCCCAGACAAAATGGGAGGATTGCATCAGGAAGGGCATCTGTTGTAAAACCTGTGTTAAATCAACATGCAGACAATGATCCACTGTGGTGACCCCAAATGGGAGCAGCCAAAAGAACAATAGCAAAAATTAAGTGAAAGACAATCAGAAACATTTTAGGAAAAAAATAGGAAAAATAAAAAAAGTTACAATTACCCTTGTTGCATAAGTGAGCACACCCTTTTGTAATTGGGGATGTGGCTGTGTTCAGAATGAACCAATCACATTGAATCCCATGTTCAAAAGTAATTATCATACAGCTGTCATCAATGAAAATATTCTGATTAACCCCAAATAAAGATCAGCTGTTTCTGTCTGATTTTCTTGACATCTTCTCGGTTTCATCTGACCGCTGAAGCCATTGTCCGCAAAGAGCTTACAAAGCCTGTACAGGATCTCATTGTCGAAAGGAATTGATTAGGAGAGGGGTACAAAAAAATTTCCAAAACATTAGATGTACCATGGAACACCGTGAAGGCCATCATCAACAAGTGGAGAAAATGGAGCACCACAGTGACATTACCAAGAACAGGACGTCCCTCCAAGATTTACAAAAGGACAAGACAAAAACTTACCAGGGAGGCTGCCAAGAGACCTACTGCAACATTAAAGGAGCTTCAGGTAGATCTGACAAGTACTGATTACTCTGCGCATGTTACAGCAATCTCTTGTATTCTTCACATGTCTGGGCTATGGGGTAGGGTGGCTAGACAGAAGCCCTTTCTCATAAAAAAACATCCAAGCCCAACTAAATCACTCCAAACCATGTGTTATGGTCTGATGAGAGCAATCCCAAAAGTTATAATAATTCCATAATTCCAAAAGGTATGATTGGTGAAAAAAAAGCACATCACCAGAAGAACACCAGACCCACAGTGAAACATGGTGGTGGCAGCATCACGCTTCAGGGCTGCTTTTCTTCAGCCAGAACTGTGGGTTTTATCAAGGTGGAGGGAATCATGAATAGCTACAAATACCAGCTGATTTTCATGCAAAACCTTCAGGTGTCTGCTAGTAAGCTGAAGAAGAAAAGGAATTTTACCTTTCGGTATGACAATGACCCAAAGCATACATCCAAATCAACAAAGGAATGGCTTAACCAAAAGAAGATCAGTGTTTTTGAATGGCCAAGCCCAGACCTGAATCCAACTAAAAATCTGTGCGGTGACCTGAAGCGGGCTGTGCACAGGAGATGCCCTTACAATTTGATGGATCTAGGATGTTTCTACAAGAAAACGTGTGAAAATATTGCCAAGTCAAGATGTGCCACAATGATAGACTCTTACCCAAAAAGAATAATGGTTTAATAAAATCAAATGGTGCAATAAAATCAAAAGATGCTTCAACAAAGTATTAGTTCAGGGGTGTGCACACTTATGCAACTAGGTTATTATAAGTTTTTGATTTTTCCTTTTTCTCCCTAAAAGGTTTTTGATTGTTTTTCGCTTCATTTAGTGTCATTCTTTTACTTCACAAAAACCTGCCATTTTAACAGGGGAGTGTAAGACTTTCTATATGCATTTTATCTACACTAAATGCATCATCAGTGATTCACTCTGTGATTCACTCTGTGTGTAGTGTACAGCCATATGGTGCAGCCAGTTATACTGAAGCAATCAAAGTTATACCTTTTTTTCGAACAATAAAGCAGAGTCTTGGCTTTGTTTCTCATTCTCGGAGACAGTAGGAATGGAGCTGCAGCAGTGGATGGATGGATTATAGATGGGTGGGGGAGGTCTTTAGTGCTCAGACTCAGCAGAAGCAGATAATGGGTTTATCCGGAGGCACCTGCCCTCCTCAGAGACCCTCCTCCACACAAAGACCCTCACAGAGGCTCAGTGCTTTTGTTGTGCTTCATCTCCCTGTCGTCATGAAGCCACCCTTTAAGCCACGTGGCATGCGTTTTACTTCTTTTGTTTGTTTGTTTTTTTTTTAGGCCTGATTGTGATATTTAGAGCAGTTTTGAGGGAATTACTATTGCTAATGGAATACAATAACATTAAATTTAGGAGAAATAAATACAGTGACTAATAGTGTATGTATTTATTATGCATGGGCTCTGAGTACATTAGAGATTAGAGATTTGCTTCTGATTGTGTTGACACTCAATACAGGAATTAATGCATTTTTTTTTTTCCACTCGGGTAAAACCACAACTGCTTGATGTTTATTTCACTTTCACTCACTGACGTACTTATGAACATAGATCATTCAGCTCTGCTTACTTGCTAGGCATTTCTTGCTGTAGATTGTATCGACATCTTGTCACATTGTTTAATTTGCTCTCAGCCTCTAGACTATTGATCAGTGATAGTGACCACAAGCCTTAAAAGCTCTGTTTAATTAAATGGAGGCCAAGGTGTTCAGACCTCTAACTGGATTGACCGTGAAGACATTCCTCTCAGGAAACTCAGTAAATGATAGAGATGGTGTGTGTGTGTGTGTGTGCTTGATTTGGTCCTCAAAGGTCAATTATTATACATCCTTTGATGACAAGCAGTAGGGGGTCTAATCACCCAAGACAACACACACTGACTACTCACGTTAGACTAATGCCCCACTTCTGGTAACTCATTTCATCTACAGTACAACCTATTTACATTCGTATTTTCGTGATTAAAAAGTGCCGAAAACAGGATGTGGACGTTTGAGGTCCTACTTGAAAAGCAGGATGAGCTTGTTTTCCACAGATGACAAAAGAAGCTACTTTTGAAGCTTCCATGCTGAAGGATCTGGCATGTGTGAAAAGCGAACACTAAGAGTGCTTTCACATATGCAGTGTTTACTCTGTTTGTATGGAGCCCTGCCGTGTTTTCCCCCTTGGTGTGGATTGTTTGGGCAGGTGAGAACACAGCATCTGTTGGGCAGCAAATGAAGGTTACTAAAGGAGTCATGGGGAGAATTTGTAACCTGTGCTCCTTGGCTGACAGAGTACAGTACAGTAGATGCAGTGCCTTGCGTTACTCATGTACTCTGTCTGCTCATCTTTCATGAAGGAATTCATCTGTGTCATGAGTCATTGAGGACTCATCTTGTAGAGTCCCCTTAGAGATATTGGCATATAAGTGTACTCACTTGCTCAGACTGAAGCTTGGAATCATGAATACTCAGTTTCGCATTGTTTAGTAGCAGACCTGTTGTGTTTTCTATGTATTTGTTTTGTGTCTTCATTCATGAGGAGATTTCTATCTCCTTGTTTTTTTTCTGCGTAGGCTTAACAAATCAACTGGATTGCAGTGGGTGTAAATGTACAACCATACCCAGATTTATTACTGCAGAGCCCCACGAAGACACGTGCTTTTCACTGTTACGCTGCAGAATGCAGCTCTTTTGTCACATTGCAACTCACTGCAGCCAGCTTCTTCCTAGCTCATTAGTAATCATCAAATCACTAATATGTCTTGGAAATCAACATCCCTTCATACTATGTGATTGAGCTACCATTTGATCTGAAGTAGATAATGTGAGCCATACCTTCTGGTTTGCTTGTGAAAGGTAATGCTGTAGCTCAAGAGAAAAGCGTTGGCTATCTCCCTATCTTCGGGAGATTGTGAGTTTGAATACCATGAATGCCTCAGTCATTCATGGTCGAGAGCCAAGAGAGCAAAGATGGCTGTGCTGTCTGGGTGGGAGGGATGGCATACTCTCTCTCCCCTGTCAATCACACTGACACTAGCCAATCATGGGTGTCTGTGAACTCATGCATGCAGAAAAGGGCAGAGAGAGCTTTCCTCCAATTGTGTTACGCAGCATGTTTGAAAAGATGTAGTAGTTTCACATGTAGTAGGCTGCACATGTCTTGCCAGGAGTTAGACTTCACCCTCCCTAGTTGGTAGTTGTTGCGTGATAGTGGAGATAGGAGAGTTAGCTAGTGGTGTATTGGCAAGACAAATTTGAGGAGAAAATGGTGGGAAAAAAAACAAAACAAAGAAAGATGATCATTTTGGTCAGAAAGCAGTGCCTTGTCTTAACTTTCATTTTGCTTCCTCAGACTGTGAAAATGTGATTACTGTGGAATTTAGTGGTGTACCGATACATTCCGGTCACGATTAGATTCAATTCAATTCAACATACTGGCTTCGCGATTCAATTCAATTCATTTCTTAAAACATGAACATAATGTTATTACAAAAAATTATGACTGGAAAGACTCCTCTTCATTTCTCAGTCATAAACAATGCAAAACAATGTGCATTTTTCTGTATAAACCTAAAGAAAATAAAAAAAATTGCTACAAACAGTACAAACAGGTTTAGTATTGTAAACAAAATGTACTAAAGGTTCTTAAAAATAAATAATTAAATTTATAAATTTATGATGGATGATGGATTGAACAAAGGCTCTGAGGCTCCTGGGGAAAATGATCAATTGAAACATAATAAGCTTTCCTAGCAGTGTCTGAGGTGTAATTTTTACCTGAAATAGAGCTCCAAAGGCAGCTAAAATGCCTGAGTTCCGCAGCCTCTCTTTCCTGTAGATCGCAGTGGCATGGGGCTGGTGCTGGTGCCATTTGAAAGCTACCGAAGAGCTCATTTTAATGGTTACAACGTTGTTGTGTAGCCATATAGCCTATAATGTGTGTTGGTCTTTGTCATCTGGAGCTATGGTCCCTTCAAAAGTACAGAAGATTCCTTGTAACGGGCACAGGTTCTCCACGAAAGAACGTGATCATGTGACCGGCATGCTGTCTATATATTTTAACTCCATGGGTTGTGCAGATTGGAACCTTTGGTGTTCAAACATTACAATTGCATTAGATGCATGATTTCCACGATGTGACTCGCACGTTTCCATGATGCACATCATCCCATATATATTTTACTGTTACACCCCTAGTGGAATTACATCAACAGAGACAGAAGATGCTGAGGTCTACAGAGGTCCACAGAGGTCTAGAGAGGTCGATAATTTACACACATAATTACAATACATAATAATGTATTGACCATTGTCTCTAAATATCCGTTCCCTCCTAAACATGGCATGCTCTAAATGTTCTGGTAGCCTAGGGCCAGCTCAGCATGTTGGAGTAGGAGCGGTCGTCCTTTTATACAGCAGCAACTCTTTCATTTTAATTGAAAGATTAGTCTAGTAATCCGTGCCAAATATCTGATTTGAAGTCTTGTGGTTTACATGAATTAGTCTTCCTATTACACTCACTCAAGTCTCATAGGATAAGAGCGTTTTCCCGAACCTACAGGATTTTCATGAATACCAGATTTCGTGTGTAAATGCTCCTACAGCCATTTCACAAATAAATTTGTTTGTATCCAAAGTGTATCTTGATAAATGAGGGCCAATATTAGGGATTTCCTACAAGTCACTGTAGGAACATCATATACCTAAACCTCTGTACACCAAGACTGTGCATGTAAATGCACTATTGGTGGCTGTGAAGGAACGTCCTTAATGTAGTACCCTTAACAGGGTGTGAGGGAACTGGCTTTATGTTGAGCTGTAGTTTGGCAGCCAGTTAGAAGTGCAGTAAAATGGTGCCTCCTCTAGATGGCATTTTAGGCAGCTGAGTATATTCTCCCATATCACTAAGGACTGAACCTGATTAACGCTGCCCTACTTTTGATGCCATGCTTAGCCTTTAAATCTTTCCAGATGAAGCCCTCTTTAACATTTCTACTAGGCACAGAAACGGAGAGTGGTTTAAAAACAATGCAAAAATAAGGAATAGTGAAGTGGATTTGTAAAATGTAACTATCCAATAAAGATCCTATGGACATGGGGTCTTCTGGGGAGTGAGGACACAATTGCTCCTGAGGGGAAAATGGAGTGAGTAGCAGAGGAGGTGTTGAAGGAGTCATCCTTTCTGCTGTAGTGATCAAAGAGAGAGAGAGAGATGTTGTTAATGCCATCTGGTGCACCCACTGCCTTTCTGTGTTCATATCAACAATGGAGTAAAAGGTGCCAAATGAAAAATTTCTAAATTTCTCAATCTAGATTTATAACCAGCACATTCAGATGTGAGTGGAAAACCAGGAAGGATGTGACCACTTTAACTGTATAATGCTCATTTCCCACTCACTGCACCAATCATTTGTCACCCATAAGTCCTCAAGAGATGGTCCTTCTTATTTATGCTGGTGCTGGGTTTATCTGACCCCTTATAAGAAGTAAAAGATCTACAACTTGCAAACGACCACTGAATAAAAATGAGCCATTAAGTTTCAGCTAATGGCAGCTGGTTTACTACATACGTCCCCTTCCACTCCTTTCTTTTCTTCTTGAGCCAAAGAAACTCATTCTGATTTTGGACTTGTTGTTGGACTTTGTTGCTGGCCCTCGCCTTCTCCCTTTAATACGAGCTGACGTGTTGTAACTAGGAGACCTATTTGTCTGCTCAGTTACCACGCGGTTAGCACAGAGCCTGGGTTTCTCCGTATTTCATCTCTCAGGCACTTGGTGATTCCTAAGCACTGTTGATTTACCACTGTCTCTCTTTCAGGCCATGAGAAAAGGTTCCTGATCTCATGTCTTTAGGACCATTACAGCAAATGGATCGCTAGCAATAAATGAAGAAGTTTCCATCATTGTGACAGTTCTTCTGCAAAACTTCTGTCTTTCCGGTGTAAGTCAACATTTGACCTGCCCCAACTTCTTTTTATAAGCTGGTGAGTTATGGAGTGGGACTTTCTTTTTACTAGTACACTCAAGTTAAGCCATTTCTAGACTGTGAATTGCATGATGCATACATTGCTGTTACTGTTTAAAGGTCCTGTATCGTATACGTGTACTCTGTGGTGGATTAAGAACATTGGCTTAGTTTCATTTATCTATAACAGTCTTACTCAGTTTTCACATGCTTATCTTATAGCATGGTCCACGTCATTGTATCATACTTAGAAGGTTCAGTAGATTTCTTTAATTGATTCAATTTATTTGGTACAAATAACCGACAAAATATGTAGAACATGATAAAAAAAAAATGATTTAAGCCATAACCTCAGAACAAAATATTAGGTGGCTCAGAAAACGCATTTGGAAGAGGGACTTCCGGTCTGGAATGCGTGTTTGTGTTCGGATCGGCCTCCCATTAGTCATATTATAGACCCTCTACTCCACGGGCCACCGTCGATCCTAGGGGCAAAGCTTTGTGAACATGGGCATGAATGGGAGTGGGTGGGCTCAAAGAGTCATTCAAATGTCTAACCCACATACGTAACTGTTAGAGAGCTAATCTGCCTAATCATACCTGATGCACTTTTAAGTGCACTTTTTTTTTGTCATTGTGTCATCATTTTCATCATTATGTCATTAGTGCAAAATACTGTGGCCTATTTCATTTATTCATGCATTATTATAGAACAGATTTACCACAAATGTTTCAACTGCCCTGCACTATACAGTGGCCCCAAAATGGCAAGTGCAAGAAAAAGCCAACATTATTATTATTTTTTAGTAGTAAAAGTGGCCATTCAGAATAAAATAGCATGTCTTCAAAGCAATGTCTTCAAAGCATTTAAATGAAATAAGCATATTTTAAGTAAATGAGTTTTTCTTTTACACAAAATAAGCACAGTTGATCTTAACTGGATAACGAGGATAGCACTTTCTCTGCTGTTGTCATGTTCTCAACTACAAGATACAGTTTTTTTTGCCATCGTTTGAATGTGAGATGCAGCTTCAAGCAAGCATTCACAAGCCTGAAATAATAGCTGTGAAATCAGGAAAGTGATGGGCTATAATTAAGCATGCAGTTGATTCAAGGGGGTTGTTTCTGTATTTAAATATAGTAATTATGGGAAAAGATATGAATTGGAAATACACTAATATTTTAGAATTCGTGGCTTGGAATAAAATGATTTAAATTGTAAGTGTATAGTTTGCTCCACTGACTGGCCTCCTGATTAGATGCTATCTTTTTTTTTTTTTTTTTTTTTCATTTGTTACAGGTATTATCTTACCTGTTGCCTGTACAGTGTGTCAGCCTCCCTCTACATTCACGACAGTCTGTTTCTAAGGACCACTGCTGTTTATCATGTTATAAATGATCTAATCGTTGCAAAACGTATTTATGGCTCTGTGAGTGGAAAATGAAGTGAAAACGGATGCTTTATAGTAATTATAGACAAACAGTGCAAAAGATAATGATGCTGCTTATAAACATCGCATTAATGCACGCTGAGCGTGGGTCCATGACTATAGACTTTAGGAGATCACGAGTTCGAATCCCAGAAGATGCAAGAAAGCCGTCCGTGGCTATGAGCCGTGGGAGCAAACCTGGCCCTGCTCTCATGGGCATCTGTGAGGTCATGCATTTGGAAGAGGGCAGATAGTGCTTTTAGCGCAAGTGTGTGTTCCGCTGCCCTGTGACGCAGCATGAGCACACAAACATCGACGCAAACATTTTGCGTACGATAACGGAGAGCTGGCTGGTGGGTGTGAATAAGCAGGAGACCAAATTGGGGAAAAAAATGGGGGGAAAAAAAGAACAATGTATATTATATGTGCCATTGTTCCCTTGTGAAAATGAAAATGAAGAGGCTTATGGTTTAGTATCTTGGTGATATTTTAAGCGGTAAGCAGAGATTGTTCGGAGCTCTTTTAACTCTTGTGTGAGATCTGCCCTGCTGTAGTGTGGTGAGTAAAGGTCGTGCGGTATCGATATTTTCTGTGCTCTGTACTACTGTACTATCACGTGGCAGGGGATTGGCTTGCTATTTACTGCTTCTGTACCTCCAGTCATGCAGCTTTGTACCCTGCAGATAAGATAAGAGCGTAAGTAAATAATAATAGTAAGCTGTACATGTAAATATGGTATAGTTCCTAGGATCAGAAATTATGTTATGGGGATCTCTAGCATTATCTACTATATAATTGTTCATTTTGGTCTGTATTGAGTTGGCAGTGTAAGTTCTAAAAGAGCATCATTATGTCTGGCTTTCGCAGGTGTATAAATACAACCCGAAATCAAAGCAGACTTTTTTTTTTTCTTTTTTTTTTTTTATCTTTGTAGCTCATGTCCTTGATCTGATTGTGCATGATTCATCTGTAATAATCTGTGTATCTCACCTCTAAACAAACATCTTTCATGTTTCATCTCCCCTCGTGATGCTCATGAAGGTGAGCGAGAAACGCTGGCATCGGCATTCCAGTCAACTCTCCGCTACTGGCTGGACTTGCAGTCACACTTCTGGGACGAAATCTTTGTCTTTTTTTCCTCTCTGCGTCCTGCATTAGCAGGATTTCATTCGCCTCAGGGTTTTTTAAGTGCCAGTTGTGGTGTGGGAGGCGAGTACTTCTCTACAGTCGACTGCAGGCTAGCATCTCCGTGTTTGTTTTGGAGCAGCCACTTTACACAAGCCGACAGATAAAAACTCCTGCCTTCCCACATATGCTGTTTTACCCACAAGTACATCAAGTTGCAGAAGAAAAGTATGCACAAGCCTGTGCCATAACAGCAGTCTTACACGTTTACTGCAGTGAGCACATCGTATTAAGTGACAGAAGACCAAGGAAAGCTTTTGCAGTTTTGTCTGTGATCGCATTATTGAGACAGAAAACACAGTGTACAGCAGCTGAAATGTGACTTTATGGGCAGCCATTCAGCCATAACTCAGAGGTTACTAACTTTTTTTTCCATTTTCTTGTCTCAGAAAAGGATTGTTTGAGTTTCAGTGTCTTGACCACCATCTTTAAATCAAGCACTTTTTAAATAGAAAATTGAATTAAGCCCAAAAATCAAACGGTGGGATAGAAAATGCGGACCGAAGAAATGACTTTTGCTGTCAATCGCAAAATGATGTAGCATAAAAGAAAGAAAGAAAACTATTGTTTGCACTCAGATGACAATACACTCTAGGACAAAAAAGAAAATACACCGCTAAAGTGTTTTAACCACAAAAGTGCTGCATATAATTCAAAGTTGGGACCCACTTCATGTTCATCATCTGCGGGAGGTCATTAAAACGATATGAAGCTACACTGACACGTCCACGTGTCCACGGCTGTCTCCAAGCTTATCCCAAAGACTTCATCATTTAATAAATACAATTTTTTTTCCATATTAACTTTTGTTGTATGCCCTTTTTATTAATTGCTAAATTTAAAAAATGCTAAATTCCATGCATTTTTTTTTTTTTGCTTGGGCCGCGTGGAATATATGGAGTAAACTAATCTAATAGTAGTCTAATATACAGTAAATATATATATTTATAAATATATATATATATATATATATATATATATATATTTTTATAATAATAGTCACATTAAGTTGTGATTACTGCAGATTTTAACAATGTGGCTTCTGCACAGTTTTCTGCACAGCAGTTCTGAATGGGTTAAAAAGCACTTGATACAGCAGATCCTTTTTTTTTTTTTTTTTTTTTTTTTTTTAAACACAATGACCTAGAAGTAGCCTGTTTTTGGCACGCTCACACACCACAGTGTGCATCTCACACACCACAGTGTGCATCTCACACACAACAGTAGAATTAGCACATGTGTCTGCAGGATTTGCTGCTTTCCAAGTTGACTTCCATGATGTTAAGATTTCATGGTTTATAACAGCCTAAAACCTTATAATATAGATTTAGGAGTGGAGTTTTGTTACTTTGACGATGTTTACATTTTTTTTTTTTTTTTTTTGCGTAATGTAACTTCCAGACAAACAAAGCAAATTCTGCTGTGCTGTAAGATATGAGGTGAATCTGTAGTCAAGCAGATAATGTGGCTTTGTCTGATCAACAGATTTAGTGTAATCCTGTGCTCAGGTTCACTGGCCTCCCAGACATCCACCCACTGCTTTACCCTAAATACCCTCCCTTCCCCGAGTGACACCGTTAGCACCGAGGCGATCACTGCTGTCCTGGGCTGTTATTTAAATAACCAGAATGGAATCTGACTTCTTCTTAAGCTTAACGCAGCATATGGGACAGTTGAAATCCCGTAAGGCTGCCACTAGTTGCCATGCCAGGGCTCTGTTTGAGCCCTTAAGAATGAAGACGCACATTTCTGCGCTTGTGTTGATTTTTGGGTCTTGCACAAATGGCTACAGAGCAATTATTAGCCTTTAATAGGTTGCGGGGCCACAGCGTGGTATGGTGAAATGGCAAGTCTGTGTTTGCTTGAGCTGCTGGGAAGTGATTCGTGTTTCCATGCTGCTCATGTTCAAGGGTAGTACAGTGAGTTCTCATGCCTCTGGCCTGTTCTGGTTAATAATCAGTGAACAGTTCAGCAGGTCAGTTTACTCCTCAAATAGTCTCTGTGGAACAGTCTGAAGTCTGATGACATGACACTCTGTCTCTCTCTCACTGATTGTCTGTCTCTTTCTGTCTCTGTCTCTCTCTCACTGACTGTCTCTCTCTCACTGACTGTCTGTCTCTTTCTCCCTCTGTCTCTGTCTCTCTCACTGACTGTCTCTCTCTCACTGACTGTCTGTCTCTTTCTCCCTCTGTCTCTGTCTCTCTCACTGACTGTCTCTCTCTCACTGACTGTCTGTCTCTTTCTCCCTCTGTCTCTGTCTCTCTCACTGACTGTCTCTCTCTCACTGACTGTCTGTCTCTTTCTCCCTCTGTCTCTGTCTCTCTCACTGACTGTCTCTCTCTCACTGA
>CM075022.1:7842513-7853202 GCA_037576675.1 Pangasius sanitwongsei | reverse complement strand
TCTGTCTCTGTCTGTCTCTCACAAATACTGTCTGTCTCTTTCTCCCTTGTCTCTCTCTCTAACTCTCTGTCTGTCTCTTTCTCCCTCTGTCTGTCTTTCTCTCGCACTTTCTGTCTCACTCTCTCTGTCTCTCTCACTCTGTCTCTCACGCTCTCTGTCTGTCTCTCACCCTCTCTCTGTCTCTGTCTGTCTCTCACAAATACTGTCTGTCTCTTTCTCCCTTGTCTCTCTCTCTAACTCTCTGTCTGTCTCTTTCTCCCTCTGTCTGTCTTTCTCTCGCACTTTCTGTCTCACTCTCTCTGTCTCTCTCACTCTGTCTCTCACGCTCTCTGTCTGTCTCTCACCCTCTCTCTGTCTCTGTCTGTCTCTCACAAATACTGTCTGTCTCTTTCTCTCTTATCTCTCTCTAACACTCTTGTCTCTTTCTCCCTCCCATAATTGCATGCTGATCCAGTCAGGTCTATACTGCTTAGTGCTGGTGTAGGATGGTTTTTTCTCACCAGTTATCTGCCAGCACTACATTCTGTCCGTCTGTCTGTCCCTCTCCTTTTCCCTGAGGCGTGTATCTCTGTAGCTGTAGCATTATATCAACACTGTGTGGCAGAGCAGACCCGAGCGCCTGCTGGCTGAAGAAAGACGTCTTTGTGTTCACGTTTAAGGGTCTGCTCCCTAGCTGACTCAGGTAGCTGAGACAGGAATGGAGACGAAACAGACCCATGAGCATATACCTTCCATCAGATACAGAAAGAAAGAGTTGCACTAGTTATTTCGTGTCTGTTTTGCATTATGGTTTGTGTTTAAACCATAATGAATTATTTAAGACAAGGACAGCTGTGTAGCTCGATTTATATTGTTGTACTAGCAGCATTAAACGAGTACTAATTTCTGAGATCTCATGAGAAATGCGTATGAACTTGAATGCAGAAAGGTCTAGCAGTAGGTTTTGATTGATCACTACCCCTGCCCTTAACTCGAAACATAACTTTCGTTACACTTTTTTTTTTCCGCTTTAACTTTTCATACAAGAAATTTGCACGTCATATTGAATGAAACGTCCTCCGACACTTTTAGATGTTTTACTACAAGCCAACCGTAGAGCGCTGTATGAAATAGATCTGCACATTTGTATGTCTGCACTGAGGTTGTGTACTGCTTCCTGCAGTGGCACAAAGTTGGTACTAGTTGGCCTGACAACGCTTAACCTTTGACCCCTGCAAGCCTAGACGTCTAAACAAATGCGGAAGCCTGCCCTCAGGTGGTTCAGGCTGTGGATGTGTGATAACAAGCTAATAAAGTCCCACAGAGGCTTTTCAGTATTCAGCGGTAATTACACACGTGCATGCCTCCAGGAATAACTTGTTGAAGTCTAATATCTATACTGGCAAATGAGGTTTGTTAAATAAATAAATACTCTTAAATGTTTGTGCGGTTTATTTGTTAGGTGAGTAACCTGAGTACGTGAATTCCTCGCTATATAAACACACAAGCTCAAGAGCTGTTTCATCATCCAGCGGCATCAGAGGCCCGGCATGATTTTGTAAACGTATTCCAGCCTAGTATTTTGGCTTATCACTTGCAGAGAAAACAAGCTGGGTGTGTTATTTTTGTTTAATCGAATTTTTATAACTAAGCCCCCGTGTGATCGCAAATTCATGTCTCAGCATGCGAAGCGAAAAAAATGGAAATATTATCTGTGCTTTAACTGTCACCTATTGTGCCATGACAAGCACCTAACTTTCCCATGGACTTAAGCAACACTTGCTTCCATCCACCTGTGTCAGGCTTTCTCTCTCTTTCTCTCTCTCTCTCTCTCTCTCTCTCTCTGTGTCTGTTAGTCAGCATTGGTAGTTTCTTTCTGCTTACTTTGGAAGAACTTGAGTTTGGAATAATAAAAAGCACCGCAGTCCTGCTTGCAATTTCCCGTGCATTTTAAAAAAGGAAACCCATTTCATGGGTCATATTTTTTACTCGCAGTCTTTGTGGCTACATGTTTCCCATTCATCAAATTTCCTCGTTTTCCCCTCAATCTAGACTGAAACAAATCTGTCTGTCCCCACGCTCGCAGCCTGCGAGGGATCTGGAGACTTGAAGGGGAAAAATAGCGGGAAAGAGAGAAGGAGAGGGGGGGATTGATTGTTTGAGGGTCATTGGTGGTTTCATGTTTCTCCTCCTCTGCTTTCGATTCTTCTGCTTGCTCACCCGCTCGCTCTTTTTTCTTTCTTATTCTCTCTCTCTCTCCCACTCCCACCTCCTTTAGTCGAGCCACACCACATTCTCATACAGGAAGAGAGGGAGACAGACAAGAAACTACAGCGTGAGGAAAACGAACGCAGGGAAAGACTTTCAGCAAGGTAGGCTCTCTTTCTTTTGCTTTTAGAAAAAGAGAGATAAAGGCCAGGGACTACTTGTGTTACTTTTATTTGGGGAGCATTTTATTCTATCCTTTCTTCTCTTCTCATCCACGGTGTGTGGATTTGTGTGATGTCTAGACAGAGATTTTTTTTTTTTCATGCCATCATCAGTGCAACTCTATAATAAATGAACAATTCAGTTTCTGAAACAGATGCTCCCAGTTCGTCTTACTTTTCAGTCCGATACAGTTATACAATTTTGGTTTTTTGCTCCAAATTTGGTCCTGTTTTTGCTCCTAGATTACCTGTACCAGGTAGTCAGGGACTATAGGGACACACACTGACTACATAACTCAGGTATGTCGGGGGCAGGAGCAGAACAAAAACACAAAAATCACAGACTGCCTCGAGGAGCCTCAAAGAGTGTATTGGCCAAGAGCAAATGATATCACCTGAGAAGCATCTTCTTAAACAGAAGGTGTCTGTTAAGCTCTACCAGATGAGAGGCCTGAGATATCTGCAGTTATCTGTAAAGTCAGTTCTGATGGTTGAATCATACACCATAATCACAGAACTCATCACAAGTCTACTGCATGAGGCAGGTGATTTATTTGAGTCATACAACCTCAGACAGAGCAGCCAGGTGTACGAACCTGAATGATGATGCTCTGATGCTGGGAGCAACAACCCACAGAGAGTCTGCCAAACTCAGCAGTGCCATATCATTCCTGTACACCACTGAGCTCCAGCAGTCTGCTTTTAAACCTGTCATTAGCACAAACCAGTGGGGTTTTTCTGAATTTATACACGCTCATAATCTTGATTTTTATGGATCTCAAAATCATGATGGAGTGTCACATTTAGACCTGCTTATTTTTGTTAGATTTAGTGTACTCGAAATGATAGGATGCTAATTGGTGGTGGGCAGATGGTTATTAGCCATAGAAGGAAGGAGAAAGCGGGAGAGGTACGGCAAATGACAGACCTCTGTTTTATTACTCCAAAGAAATATAAGCGGTTCTGTTGGCTGGAACATGAAGGTATGATGAAGTGCTTTAATGTGCTATAGACATGATGTCCATAGGCACCTTCTCATGTTCTCAATGAAAGAAAACATCAACCACACAGTAGTAATAAATGCTGCTCCAAATAGCAAATGAATCATAATATATGGCCCTATTGCATGGGTATTGTGTTCATTATATATTAGGTTGTGTCAGATGTGTGCTCATTATATATTAGGGTCCAAAAGTCAACTTCACTACCTAGTGAATTGTTTTTATTAAGACTTGAAGCGCTGCTGCTTGGGCCGTCTCTGTTAATAAACGCTGACCAATTGCTCTCGCTGCTCACCTTGGGAAAAGGCTAGGATAAAGCAGTCCTTGCATTCCTGCTTGTAATTTTGTTGTTACTACAGAAAGACAAATCATTGTATGTTCAACCTGTTTTGCCCAAGGGCACATTGATCGGTTCCTTCCTGCTGACTCATTTCTATCACTCAGATATTTGCAGCAAAGCTTCCAAGTGCCCCTGTGAGGATTGAATCAAAGACCTCCAGGTTATGAGACTCCCAATTCTGTCAGTGCAGCAACAACAAATGCACACTTTTTGTTATGGCCAGGAATTATGTGGCAAGAGAAAATTGTGAACCATTAAACACTTTCAAGGGTCTAATGGGTATTTGAGATTAGATCACAGGTTTCAAAGTGCTAACTATTCCACCATGTAAGCGCTTTTTTTTTTTTTATCCTCGATCCGATCCGAGATTCCAATATTGGTTTTCCTGCAGTTGTCACCTCACTGTTTGTCACCATGTGAAGGGCAGGTCCAGTACTATGGACAACAGTGATAGGAGCATGACCATTGAGACCTTTGAGGCCAAATTAACATCCAGCATCGAATCGTCCAGCCTGCCTAGTTCACGCCAAAACGCCAGTTTAAGCATTGTAAGGAATTTTGGTCAGTATTGGGTATTAGAAACTTTGGAGCAACTGTTTCATTCACTCATCTTCAGTAACTGCTTTATCCTGGTCAGGGATGCGGTGGATCCGTAGGCTTTCCCAGGAACACTGTGAATGAGATGGAAATACACCCTGGATGGATGGTCAATCATAAGTTACCATTTTAGGGTAGCCAGTCCACCTACTGGCATATTTTTTTTGGGAGGTAGGAGGAAACCAGAAAACTTGGAGGTAATGCACATGGACATGGAGAAAACAAGCAAAAGTCTGCACAGAACCTGGGACAATGACATTAGTGAGGTCAGGCACTGATGTCGGGCGAGGAGACCTGGGTGTTCCAGGTCATCCTAAAGGTGTTCAGTGGGGTTGAGGTCAGGGCTCTGTGCAGGCCACTTGAGTGCTTCTAAACCAACCTTGGCAAACCATGTCTTCATTGACCTCACCAACACAGGGCTGTTGTCATGCTGGAACATGTGTGAGCCTCTTAGTTCCAGTGAAGGGAAATCATAATGCTACAGCATACAAAGGATAATCACGTGCCTCCAATTTTGTGGCAAAAGTTTGGAAATGGCCCATATATTGGGGTCCTGATCAGACATCCACATACTTTAGGTATTGTAGTGTAAGTGTCCTTCATTTCTAGCCCATGTCTAAAATATGGAGACATCACTAAATAGGGAATAGATTCCAGTCCAAAAATCCATAGTCCAGCACTAATACACTTAACTAAACATACCAAACCTGGTTACTAACCAGTTAGTTGTATCAGGTATCTTTGAAGTCACTAAACTGTGTTGGACTTCAGCGTTTCAGATTGGAACAGGAAACTCTTTATTAGTGTTAGTAGCAGATTTCTTTCAGCAGAGATTTCCCCTTGGGAACTGAGCAGTAAAGATCAGCAGCGTGTCTCTTTATGGTTTATTTCACAACTGCTTTAAATCTGCTGAACCATTCAATGACTAAATATTATATTCAATACAGATTGGTGTTAAGTAAAAAGACTGGGAGATGTTAAATGTTGATTTATCTCAGATGGTGGGCAGAAGGCAGAAGGCTCAACCAAAATGGTGAATTATAGCAACCAACAGCTGGTAGGCCCTTAAACATCTCACTTCTCAACAGCATTAATGCAAAATCATAAATGCTGTTGAGAAGTGAGATGTTTAAGGGCCTACCAGCTGTTGTTTGCTATAATTCACCATTTTGGAATTTGTTTTGACAGCTCCTAGATATAACGTTTATGTGACGGCTAATTTTATTCTGTTGCTGTTAGCATAATAGCTAATGGACAAGCTAAATAGCAAAACCAAGCAAATTGTAATGTTATGCTAAAAGAAATTTGTTGAGGCTGTGTTAATATAAAGAGTGTCGTAGAAAATTTTAAGAAGTGAATCACTATTGGAATGCAGAGGGCAGTTTACTTGGCTGAAATGTGAAATTTCTTTCTTTCTTTCTTTCTTTTAACATTTCTTCATTGATGAATATAAAACACTTCTTTGGAGCACACTGAGAAATTACAATACAGTTAATTCTCAATACAGAGTTTCAGTATGGAGGATTTTTTATAATTTAAAGATTTATATTAGAAGTTGATTATTGCTGACTGGTCTCAGATCAGTCTGAAAATGCCTGGACTGCTGGTAGTTTGGCACGGGTGGTGTAGATGGTCCTGAGTCTGGTTAACTGGCAGCTGAATGGCCAGACTTGGCACTGCCAGCAGGTTGGCTGAGGTAAGCGGAGAGCTTGGTGATGATGGACGCTTTGAGCGAGAAGAATACCTTTCTTGTCCTCTGTGACTGAGGGGCTTTTTGCTGTGCGTCTTTGTGTATCTGTGTTGGTGGTAGACTGCTGTCACTGGGACACTCCTCCCCAGAAAAGCCCTTGCCTGAAAGAGTAATTTATACACACATTCAGTGGATGCTTGTATAGGTTCTCTGCACTGCCGGGCTCTCTGTTTTGAAGAGGCTCTGCCTTGATCTCTAAGTCTCTGCCCCAGGCATTTCCTGTATCTTACCGAAACAGCCCCTTGTATACAAGTATCCTATTACAGAAAATTAGAGATTCTTAATTAATGCAGAAGGCCATATAAGGGGCTAAGTATTTTAATTTATTTCCATCACTAGGAATCTTAAGTGTACTTAACTCTTGTCTAATAATAATACATATTTGTTTACCATAAAACTTTTTTTTTTTTTTAAATATGTATTCACATTACAGAGATTATGTTCTGGTCATTTTCACTTAACAAGTGATAATATAGCTGCAAGCAGCAATTAAGGGGCCAAGCACTTTCTGGCCCTACCTCTTAGCGACAGAGGAACACCAAAAGGGGACCTTCATTGTTTGTTCCCAAGTAGATATACTAAATTGTTGCATTTTGAATTTAGACAAAACGTCTTGGAGTCCCTTAGATTCTGGTCCTTCACTCACGTAGGACGTTTGGGCTTAGTACGTCATACCATAGCTATGTCCTCACTTTTACCATCAAATTTGTTCGAAAGTTACGTCACACATATCAAAAATCTGAGAGTTTTGTTCAGTTTGGTTTCACAATGCTTTAATCCAAATTTCAAGATGATTGGACGAGAAAAAAAAGGAACGAAATGATAAAATTCTTTAAAAAGATAAAATTCCAAAAAGATTTTGAAAAAAAATTCAAAATGGCAGAAAATCCAGTATGGTGTAAATTAACGCCGTGATATACTTTGAACTTGGCATGAGTACAAAGAATTAGAGGAAAGTGGAATTGCGCTTCTACGGCATTGCTTTAGAGAGCTATCTTTACAAATGTATGTCCAAATTTACCCTGTTGGTGGCACTCAAGGGACTTACACCAAATTTGGTGTTTGGGTAGCTGAGATTGTCCTCTATCGCTGTGCCAAATTTCCGTAAAACTTGTACAAAGTGTTCTTTGGGCTGCCAGAGACTACCATGTCCAAGTGTAATAATAATATTAATAATAAAAAGAAAAAGAAGAAGAGAACATACAAATGAAATAGGGCACTTATGCACCTTCCGTGCTTGGCCCTGAAATATTTCTGGCAATGAGCACACAATTCGGTCCCTAATAAAAGTAGGTAGACGAAAACATACAATTTTACTAGGGTACTTATGCTCCTGAGGTGCTTGCCCCTAAATATTACTTGTTATTGCAATTAAATCAATCAGAAGTATTTAGTCACATGACCTGCCACACGCTCATACCCTCATACAAGATCCTCATACATGTGAAGAGAATTTCTTGGTATGTTTTTATATATTATTTACGTTCCTTAGAATTGTGACTGAGATAATGTAAACGATTTAGATATCATTATCGAGTATTTTATAATACGGTGATAAATTCAAATGATATGTCATCCACTGCTAACCAGGTTACAGAGTGCTTAGAGAAGGGGTCACAGAAGAAGAAATAATGGTGTAAGCCATAATGGATTAACATGCCCATTGCCACCTGATACCATCACAGTGTCAGGTGGCAAAGAGCGTGTTAATCCGTTAGGGCATAGAAGGATACCACGTGTTTACTGGCCATAGCTAATTTGACCACACCCAGACCAAATTACAGGCTTCAGCCTCCTCATCTGTTCCCCCATCCCCCTCACCCCTTCATCAATGGGAAATGATCAATGGGATGAGCAGAAAGAGATGTATGAAAAAATAGACAGTGATGGAGAGAAGGAAAGAAAAACTGAGTCAGCTGGGACTGCGGTAATATGACTGCTTTGATTCACAGGCGGTCCTCATTGTTTCACGTTCGACTCCACATGAAGAAGGGCTGCACTCTAGACCTCTTGATACTTTTGGCAGACATCCAGATTTAATAGGAACAAGCTTTGAGCTTTTCAATACATCAGATACGCTGATATAGAATGGTGTAATTTGGCAGAATATAACTCTGCCCAGAGCCTGAAGCTATAACCCTCATACCTCTTTAATGCTTAAGAGCACTAATTCAGTGGAGCGTGTCAGCCCACGTGCGAATTTTAGATTTTTAGTCATATGTAGGTTTAGTAGAAATGATAGGGTGCTAATTTGTGATGGCAGGAGAGAGAGAGAAACAGGGAGAAGGAACGTGACTTTGTGGCAGGCCACAAAGCACAGATTTCTAGTTTATTACTCCAAGCGTACCAACAGATTCAGAGGGTGCTGAAGTCAGTGGAAACATAAAATCCCCATTTTTCATCCTAGTTGCATAGAAACAAACCTAGATTAAATTTCCGGGAATGATATATGAAGCATGAAACTGTCATTCGACATCAGAATGAGCCTTCTGAGAGTGATTAAATTGGTGACTCAGTTTCAGTCATACTGACACAAGAGTCTGCCCACCAGTCCTTTATTTACAAAGTGCGACACCCCCGATGCATCAAATAGGCACATCATTTACATGACACCCACCTAAATGTCTGTGTGTGTGGAAAATTATGAGCTACTTAAATAGAAATGGGGCTTTTTGGATAACCCGTGTACAAGTCTTTATTATATTATAGGAAAAAAACAATCAGAACATTAGAGAGAAAGTCAGAGTTTTTGGTGAATGTAAAACTAGTTACTGTGTGTCATATTGTGTAGAGTTTGGGGAAGTTTCACAAATATGGAAATGCAGGTAGATTGAATTCAAATTCGAAAAGGATCCTTACTCTGTCGCTTACCAAATGCGATCACTTCACTCAAGTATTATGACTTTAATCTCAGAATATCAGGTTACATTGTTCGGCATATTGGCCATCATAAAAAACTTGTAGTTTGTTACAATCACCAGAGAGAAAGAAGAAAATCAAGATAAAAGAAGAAAAAAAAAAACCTCAGAAAGCATCAGAGGATTACTACTTTCAACTCTGGAAGTAAAAAGCACTTAAAACCTAGTTAATTAGATGTATTGTTAGAATATTGTAAGGCTTTTATAGATGATATTGACAGTGAAGGTGGTGATTTAACTGGATATTTTTTGTTGTTAAGCAAATCTGATTGTTCAGAGGCACCAAACATGGAAATGCTGAATACCCATGATAGATAAAGGTTCTTAAAATCTGGCTCTCGGGTTTGGCTTCAACCCTAATCAAACACACCTGAACAAGCAAACCAAAGTCTTCAGGATTACTAGAAAATTACAGGCAGGTGAGTTTGGAGGTTGGAGCTAAACTCAGCAGATTTGAAGAACCCAGATTTGAAAGAAGTGATAGATCACGTTTCACTGTTGCCAATATCAAATGTAGTAACATTTTAGACCTCGTTGACAATTGTATGTCAATCATAAACATGATTACTGTATACTAGATACTGTTCATTTTTTTTTTTTTTATGTTATTTGTATATTACATCTTTTCATTTCTCAAAATGCATGAATTAAGTAGGCTTTTTTCCCAGATTTCTACTAGCCCAAGCTCTGTAACCAGTGGAATCTCAAACTCAAACAATTTGTACAGCAGAATGCTACTATAGAGGACTTATTTCTATGAAAATTTCAGGTTTGTATCTGGTCCCCCAACAGAGATATTCAACCCAAAAATGAGGGCAATTTTATAAAAAAAAAGAGAGAAAAAAAAGAGAAATCTCAAACCTGAAATGTTCTGCATGGACACTATACTTACCTAGTTACCCCCTAAAAAAAATTAAGACTGAGACTCGAACCTTTCCCATTATAAATTGACCCTAATAGTGGAACTGTGAGCAATCTTGAGCATTACTGTACATTGGACTTAAGTTCTAAGTCTAAGGAACAAGAAAGTTCAAAATGGTTATATATGTACATGTACCTTTTAATGTGCTCTAGAGATCAGTTTTTGGTCCAAGGAGCTAAGACCATCCTGAGCCAAGATACTGAGGTTTCTGTAAACGACTGTGTAACCAAAAATTGTTGTATGCCATGACACAAACATGGCCATCGTAGTTAAACCAAGTGAAATAATAAGAATAATAATAAAAAACCCCGCAGCCTTCTTTATGTTTTTTGTCTGAAAAGTGGTCTCTTACGTAATATGCACTTCCTTTACTAACGTTTTTCTGTAACATTGAATTTTATGCTGGAAAACGAATGTTTGGGAATCTAAAATGTTTTTCTACTGACTCGATAATGTAGAAGCCATAAAATAAAAACCTATAACAAAGTTATAAGACTTTTGCACAGTACTGTCGATGAACAATGCCTTACAATGGTAATATAATTGAAAAGAAAAGTGTTTGTTTGCTTATTTGCTTTCTGACTGTGGGGGCAGTCATGGCCTAATGGTTCGAGAAACCCGAAGGTGAACCTGAAGGTTGTGGGTTCGAGTCTCGGGGCCGGCAGGGATTGTAGGTGGGGGGGTGAATGACCAGCGCTCTCTGCCACCCTCAATACCACGACTGAGGTGAGACCCTTGAGCAAGGCACCGATC
>CM075022.1:7801411-7842413 GCA_037576675.1 Pangasius sanitwongsei | reverse complement strand
TTAAATGCAGAGCACAAATTCCGAGTATGGGTCACCGTACTTGGCCACAAGTCACTTCACTTCACTTCACTTCACTTGTGTGTTTGTTTATACTTGAATAAGCCTCGATCATGGCAACCTGAGGACAAAATCAACTGCTTGTCTTCCATATCAAATATCAAGCAATCTATATTTTTCCAACCATATACAGTACTAACAGTAAACTACGGTGCTGATATAAGAGTAACATAAGATAAATACAAGAAATTAGAAGACAGTAATGGTCACGTCATTGTCAGGATTAATGACCGTGATTGTTGTGATAAAATATAAGGTATAGTCGTTATTAAATGTCTCAGAAGCATAGATTCTATGAAGTACCATATTTACCATGAAGTACCAGTAAATATAACTATAGTACATTTCCGTAAGGTTATTTGTGTGTAAATATTACTTTAACCCTAATAACCCTAATAAGTATGGATAATCCGAAAAAAAAAAAAAAAAAAGTTTACTGAAAACTATATTTTTGTTCACTGCGGTTGTCTAGCATTTGTCTAGTATTTACTTTTTATCTTGTCCTCTACATCACCTCTGTACTGAATGTTGTAACATGGTCCTGGAGACACAATATTTTGTCGCACTGTATGTTTATACAACGATGGGATGAGAGTCAAGTCAACTTGACTTGGAGATACCTTTTTAGTCTTACCTGAGTAGTTTTGTGGTTTAACCAAACAACAAGATTTGTTTAAGGGAAGCTCATCCTAGATCATGCATGGGGCCAACTCGTATCCAAAGAGTGATGGCTGACTGACTTGTCCAAGCATGTTAAACGTACCTATGTGTGTCTAGCTTAAGGCACGAGGAGGAGCAGAGCTCCAGCTAAATGCCTGTCTGATGAGGCATCTCACAGATAGAATCGCACCTTTGTCTCAATGCGCCGGATGTTATCCGGAGAACAGGCAGGTGTTGACACCCTGTTTAAAACCCACACGCCACACATACTTTCAAACACAGATATGTACACGCACACGCACACTAGGTGTGGAAAATCAACACTTCACAACATCCTAGCACTGTTATTATGATTTGCTAATCACAAAGCACTAACCTTCAAGGCTAAACATTATTTAAGGTCTTCTACACAGACCAATGAACGCAACGTGTCATATCAGGCACAGAGTACTTATTCGGGGTTTTTTTTTCGTTATATTGTTGCTTAATTCCTGTTGAGGACTGGCTCTGTAAACAAAAAAAGAATGCGGTTCATGTGATACCGTGTCTGTCAATATTAGCAGGGCTTCACCTCCTGTTAAATGGCCACAGGGTGTCAATGTTAGCCTCTTGTGGAAAAACAGCTCGGTGGAGGTCGGAAGCGCTGATAGCACACATCTTTGTTTGAAGATAAAGTAGTGTGCAACATTTCATGTAGACCAAATATTAAATGTATGTTACATAATCCTGTGTTATGAGTAGGATTTAGAACTTATCCTGTGCACTGTGTTATGAAGTATGGACTGTATGACTTACACTGCATTCGTCAACAGTGGCTTAAACTCAGGATTAACATACATAAGAGGGAAAATAGAGACCAATTTTACTGAGGAATTTAGAAATTATTCAATGTCATGAAGCAGTGAATGTTTCTACTTGGACGTTTGTGTTGTTCAGAGACCAGGCGGAAATAAAAATGAAGGGCTTGCGTGCTATTTTGGCAGTCCCCATGTGTTTAACCTGCTGATCCGTTATCATCCTTGAAGTACGGTCTCTCTAGAGACTCCAAAATTAGCACTCCTGCTGTTCAGAAGATAAAGGGGCTTAAACACACTTGCAGCACCGGTTTGGTCCAGTTAATAGCCATGCCACGCGTCCTCCACAAACAGCCCGCATTCTTTCCATTCTTGAAGCATGCCGCTACCTGTTCCACTTTAATCTCCCTTGGGGAGGAATGGCCACCATCTCCACCCCTCTTTTATCCCTTCCTTCATCACCTCCTGTCATACAGCCCATTCTTCTCTCCTTTATTTCCTACATGTGACCAGTATTGCACACTGGGAATACAGCATGCCCAGGGGTTCTAGCATAAAGTGATCAGATTGTCTAATAATAAATTCCAGGTTTTATTATAATAATAAGATCCAACTGTTTGGGCCTGGGGCGAAATGAGAATGCTTACACGTTTATTGTGTGCTAAACTCATTAAAATGTTCAAACAGAACTGTACCTGGCTTTTCTGCCCGTATGAGTAGACAGAATCAGGCAATAATGGTGAGCAAGCAACATCTTTTTTTAAGGGCACAGCTGCTCCTTCAAATCGTCTTGGTTTACAGATTAGCGGTAAATTACAAGTTAATGGGCCATGGTGAAAACAAAGGCCATTGGGCTGGAATGTTTTAATTGGCCAGTGAGAGTTGGAAAGAGCGCTGTGGGGAGTTGTGAGGAGTTCAGCCTCATTCTTTGGGCTGCTGTGTGGCCAGACTATGATATATAACTATTTTCCCCCTATTTGACAGGAGCAGCCTGAGTGTGAGGCATGAGTTATCTGTGGGAGACACTTTGCGTTTTCTGTGGAGGCTTTGTGTGTGTTGAAGTGGAGGGCCTGTGTTTGTGCTGAAGGGTAGGATATCTGTGTGTGTAGTAAGGACTCCCATCTGTGCTGACATTCCAGTCATGCCAGTGACCCTGAGGAATAGCGGGTGATATCACAATAGGTGAAAGTTTAAAGGCACTGCCCAGAGAGGAGATGAGTCCAGACTAAATATGATTGAGTTTAGGTGCATAAGGATCAATATGGCAATTACAGCAATGCGTATTGCGGGCCAAAAGTGGCCTGACTGTAAATCCTGGGTGATAACATGCTTGAGATATGATCTCATTAAGGCTGAGAAACTGGCTGTGTTCTGAAAACCAGATTCAAATGAATCTTTTATCTCTGTCATTTCATAGCATTATGTGGTCCAGATGAAAGTAAAGGCCAGGGTGAGGCCATCTCTCATTTGCCACCCAGGTGCAAACTGGATAACAAGACTGAGTTTGGAATCTTAACATTTCTGAGAAATAGCTCCTGAACTCCACTTCTTTTGTGTGCCACACATGTAGTGCTAGAAGGAACTGGAATGGTTTCTCCGTTCAGTGACTTTGTTTACTCATGGACCGTTTGCTTTCCAAAAGTGTGTGTGTGTGTATGTGTGGTGGATGCTTTCTATGGCTATACGTACGTGACAGTAAAATGCAGCCACTTGCACATTTCTGTCAACTCTGTCAACACACATTTACACAAATTTGGAACAGACCATCTATCATTGTATAGAGTGTAAGGCTTTGTGCAGAGAACTGATTCAGAGAGAGTGTTCTGACAGAATGGACACTTCAAACCAGGCCCCAATTCTCATGGGGAAATTTTCAGTCCTCCTATTAAGTAGTGACCTCAATGTCTTACTATGATAATATCATCTGTTAATGAATGCTGTGTGATTGAGGCTGTAAGTGGACATCCACGAGACCTTAACGTAAACTAACACAGGGTTTGTCTACCTGTGAAATCCACATACTGATGCCTTTTTCAGTATCTTAATGATAATCACAGGACTGAACCGCATGTACACTCACCGTCCACTTCATTAGGAACAGCTCATTCATCCAACTATCCAGCCAGCCAATCATGTGGTTGTTCATCAAGGCATGGTTGTTGGTGCCAGACAGGCTAGTGTGAGTATTTCAGAAACTGCTGATCTCTTGGGATTTCCATACGCAACCGTCTCTAGAGTTTACACAGAATGCTGT
Source organism: Pangasius sanitwongsei (assembly GCA_037576675.1). Classification (NCBI taxonomy): domain Eukaryota; kingdom Metazoa; phylum Chordata; class Actinopteri; order Siluriformes; family Pangasiidae; genus Pangasius; species Pangasius sanitwongsei. The sequence goes on along the minus strand of CM075022.1, from coordinate 7,838,648 downwards.
GAAAAACAAACATCCAGTGAGCATCAGTTCTGCGGGGGGAAACACATTGTTGATGAGAGAGGTCAGAGGACAATGACCAAACTGGATAAAGCTGACAAAAAGACTTTGATAACTCAAATAATCACTCTTTACAACCGCGGTGAGCAGGAAAGCATCTCAGAATCCACAGCACATCAAAGCTTTAGGCACATGGGCTACAACAGCAGAAGACTACATCAGATTCCAATCTTGTCAGCCAAGAATAAGAATCTGAGGCTACAGTGGGCACAGGCTCACCGAAAGTGGATAGCTGGAATAAGAAGCTCAGTGCTGTTCTTCTCTCCAGGAGAGGCTTTTCCAAATATCAGATGTGGCAGTTCTGATTAGTTTGAAAATATTTTGATAATTTTTATGGAGAAAATTATTTTCAATCATAAAAATATTATTTGCTTTTTTGTAGTAGCATTCAAGGCTCAGCAACAAAGCTAGGCACATGTGGACTTACATGAACTTTTAACAAATTTTACACTACTGGCCTCCTCAGAAAATTTATATCAGGATAAGAAAAATGAAGTGAACTTCTCCTGCACTCATACTGTTGCAGCAGAATATGTCCAATTAGTCAGTGAACTCTGCGTTCAAGTTCATTCTTCAGAAAAGCAGGCTTCAGGGAGGTTCCAGTCTGTTTTGACTATATCTCTTGCTCATAAGTTTGAATACTTGAGTAAGGCCAGTCCGAGAGTCTATACAGAAACGTGGCTCGCACGAGTTAGACATAGCATACGTTGTTCTGGAATTCACAGCCCGTGGAGGGAAAAAAAAAAAAAAACCACAATTCCCTTTGTACCAAACTGAATAGGAAACTTTATCAAAACAAAGTAGGGTTACATTGGTCTTAATGCTGGGCACATGGCCGTGACGGGACAGGATAAATAATGGAGCAATCCCAATGAGGAGTTTGTTTTGGCAATGAGGACCAGAGACACGAGCCTTGTGTCTCTTGACTGATGAAGTTTGACTGGAGAGAAACAGCAGGAGCTGAGGAGCAGTGTCAGGTCGGACAGAAAAGATGGTGCTGTGTCTGTGGTTAGTTAATGGTGTACCCAGACTCAACAGGCAGCTACAAGCGGGCTGACTCACCCTGTGTGTGGGCCATCTATATTGTTATGGCTTCACCCAGAAAGAACCACTTGTTAGGAGAATGGTCAGTGATGGTGCATTCAGGATATAGATGATAAGACTCAAGCTGGTAGAGAGGTCACACTCCGATTGGTCTATATTTGGTTTTGGCTCATTTAATAAACAAACTCTGCATCTTTGGACTGGTCCTAATCTCCAGCCTGTCTTTTAGGCCATTATGTAAAGTCTAGTTTCACATGTTCTTTCCCTGTGCATGGGTTTTTTCCAGGTTCTCCAGTTTTCTCCCATTGTCTAAAACAATGCATGCAGGTGGACAGGCTAAGATAAATTGCCTAGGTGTGAATGAGTGTGTGAATGTGTGTGTGTGTGCATGATGCCCTGCAATGGACCGGCATCCAATCCAGGCTGAATTCTCCCTCCTTCAGCCCAGTGTTACCGGGGCCGACTCTGGATCCAGAGCGACCCTAACAAGAATAAAGTCCTTACTGAAGATTAATGAATGAAGGAATCATTTTAAACATTTAAACTGGGGCCATATAATGACAACTCTCAGTGAACACATTCACAATTTAACCGAATGAGGATACATCATTCAGATAATGTGTTTTAAACAGATACGAATACAGATGAATAGGAGGCAAACGATTCTTTTTTTCCCCAGAAAGGTCACGTCAGGTTGAGACTAGAGATGTGCAGGAGGTTAATGTGAACATGAACGTGAACGATGCTTTTACAACATTCATTCATTCATCCTTAGTAATTACCTGGTCAGGGTTGTGGTGCTTTAAATTTCACTATTAGTTTGTTTCATAAAGGTACAAACAAAAATATTAACTGTGTGAGTGGGATTAAACAAACAGTTCCACACACACCTCTATTTCCTACAAAAAAAGAGATGGAAAATAAACCCCTTCAGGTTTAGGCCATGCCTACTTTAGGTTTAAATCCAAGTACAGATACAGATAGTAATAATTGGAGCAATAAACAGATACAGATAGTGGCACTGTGTTACATGTCTAGAACACCATGCGCTACTGAGTCTGAATCTGTGGCATCTGAAACACTTAGATATATAGACTTTGCTCAGAGCTGGAAAACTTCCTCCGTTCCACGCAGAAATCCAATCCAACTGGCCGAGGCCTTGGGTAAATTGAGCTATGCGATGTTATGCAATCTTCTGTGGTTCATTAGCTCTGTATTTACTTCTACACTGCAGGTGAATGGTTCGGAAACAGAAAGATTCTGGGTTTAAATCTTAACCTTGTTGAGTAATGTAGTGTATGGATAATAAGAATTTACTGAAGGAGTTAAGCATCAGAAGCCCAGCCCTATAGGAGTTAATGATTAGAGTAGAGAGCTGGGGTGGAGGAAAGCAAGAAGGCTGGGGCCATGCTGAGGGTGTGTGTGTGTGTGTGTGTGAGTGTGTAAGGGTGTGCGTATGTGTGTGTGTGTGTAAAGAGACAGCAGGATCGGTCGTGGTGTTTAAATCCAGCTGGCTGTTCCAGTGGGAATGTAATCCATATGCGAGCACGGGTTCAGCTACAGGAGAAAGGAGAGATATCACTCGCAAAGAAGCGATTGTTTTTGCTTTTCTTGTTTAAATTCCACTCATACCCAACCCCTGGATCCTGGCTCCTTTTTCAGCCAGGAAGTGAGAGACGGGAAAAAAAAAAGAAAAGCAAGCAGTAGTAGGAGTCGCAGGAGTCGAAACAGTATGATGATAGAAGGAGAGGAGATGGTGGACGAGGGTGCAGCGTGGTAGGTCTTCTCCATCTTGGTTGTTTTTCTCGTGTAAACACTTGCTCTTGATTCGGTCGTAGCGAGTTATGGGCTGTTGCGTCTGGATGGGAGGTGAGAGGGGACCATGTGGAGTGTGTGTGTGTGTGTGTGAGGGACATTACAGATGGCTTGTGTATGGCAGAGAGCAAAACAAAGATCTAAAGATTTATGTGTGTTTTTTAGGCGTCATGATGTTAATGAATAACTAGTTGGCTTTGTGTCTCTACTTTGCTCCCTTGCTTAGTTTGCAGCTCTCAATGTTTGTCCATCATTCAGTTGGCATTCCTATCAGTAACAGCTAGGAGTGATGGGAGAATGAATGGAAAGGTCTCAAGATTTCAGAAATCATCATTTGTTGTGACAACTCTTGTTTTTTTGCCTTAAGTCTGTATCTAGGTAAATGATTTAGACTAAATTGACCTTGGGACCATGTGTAAAACATAACTGCTAAGCCCTAAACAAGACTTTGACCACCCAAGAAACTCTCTCTGTTTTTTTTTTGTTTTTTTTGGAGCTTCATAAAAGAGACACTGATGCCATCTTATTGCCTTGGAGATACTCTCTGAGTGAGGGCCCTGTTTCTTTGTCTGAGTTTGGTGCAGGGATCAGGGAGAGGGTGATCTTGAGGTTACAGATATAAAAGCGACGCTTGGAATATATAATTTAATAATAGTCCACTTGGCAGCCCAACAATAACGAAGCGGATAAAGCTAATAACAAGAAGAGTTTTGAAAAGCTCTGGCTTCTATAGGTGATCGTTTTTGTTGTTTCAAAATCTGGGAGGTTCTCAGGGCTTAATAACTGGTCACAATATCCGGATTGGCACACTTCAAACTCAGACACACCTGTCTGTCTGCCAGAATGTCTTGTTTGCGCTTTCATGAAGTCATCAGGAAGCTGAATGGATATTTTTTACGGCTGCTCAGGTGGACAGTCTTTTCACACCTAGACGAAACTGGCAGGACACGTTTGTTAGGATTTGTTTTTAACGATCGCTTAATGAACGCCTGCGTATGAAGGAGAAGTCCTAAGGTGAAGGCAGCTGTTCAAATTTGGGTTGATTTGCAGTAATACAGTGCTGTTGTGTTGGCACGAGACACCCTGTTACTGCAAGCTGGCAAAAAGCCACACAGTTCGTCTTATGAGAGTGTGTCATAGCGCAGTTCGTCTTCAGTACCCGTAGGAAAGATGTATTGTTCTGAGGAATGCTTTTTAAACAAAAGCATTTGTGTGTGTGTGTGTGAATATATGCGGTTACGTGAGTTTGTTTATGTAGATAGGGTAGATGATAAAGACTGTATGTGCTTTCAGAAGATGGTGAAGTTTGACTCGATCAGCCATCAATTCACTCAAATATTAATCAGGTAGAAGTTTGAAACAGTGCATAGATGGGATCTTGATCTGGTTCATGGAATCTTCTATAACTTTTATTTGATCTTACGGAAATGTCACTGTATTAAGTGGGCCTCATTTGTCAAACTGTATGCAAACAAATTTCCTCGTAAATGGTTCACAGGAGCATATACACAAGATATTTGGTACTCATGAGAATCCAGTTAATTTAAAAAAAAAAGCATTCACATCCTACGAGAGCTCTTAAGTTAGTGTAAATTCCATTTCAAAAGATTGTTTGGCTTCAAAGTGTGTAATCGTATAATGAGTTAGTGCACACTGAAATATGGATTACGTTGACAAGTATAAACAGCTTCTTTATTTCGGTTCCAAAGAGAAAAGTTTGTGTAACTCAGTATCATATTAACGACGTGAAAGAAAGCAGGCCAGAACAAATCCATAAATTAAGACAAACAAGACTAGTCATTCAATTAGGACAAAAGAAATGGCACCATGTAACAGGAGGAAGAGTCAATATGTGACTGTGTTAGCTGACACGCTGTGCTGGCTGAGCTGCGCTGCTGGAATATTTCACATGTTTACAATTTAGTTTGGTTTAATTTAATTTGAATCTGTTTATTTCTGTTAAGCTGCTTTGTGACAATGTCCATGGTTAAAAGCGCTATACAAATAACATTGAATTGAATTGAATTAAATGTAAATCGGCCATGTTGTGAACGCATTTGTCAATTTAAGAGTGATAGGCATTTATCAGTATACATCTGTGAGTACGAAGAAAATCTGCATTACCAAAACATCTGTAAATCTGACAGGAATTATTAGATAGGTGTGACCTATGAAAACATTTACGCATGTTATTAGAAGATTGATAAATGAGGCCAAGTGTGCATGAACAGGAGGTGATACAGCTCCTGATTAGGTCTGAAATGGAAATGTCTGTATATACGGCAACTGTGCTAAAGTTGTAAAATCTGTTTGCTGCAGTTTACACAATACAGTATTTGTAACAGTGTGGCCTACAGTATACCATCAGAGGGGCACAGAGGATTAGGGAAGATTTGCTTGGCCTAAAATTTATTATTAAATATGAAACTCAGCTCACCATAAAGGGCTAATTTTATGATTACTCTCAGAGCGAACTGTAGACACCCACATGGCCTCATTATGTCTGAGTCACCGTTCCCTCATCAAAAGAGCACTTAAAACTACATTAACGCTTTAATGTTTAGCATCTGCAGATGGTACATTCCAACTTCAGGAACCAATTCCAACTCCTACTCGTCAACATTTGTTTTCATGTTTAGCCCAACCAAGCTAATTAGATAGCGCGCTGCCGGGGTCAGTGTTTGTTTAAAGCAGATGATCTGGTAACTGTAAAGCAGTGAACGGTTGGGGTTTTTCTGAGCACAGTAGGCTTGTTGTCGTTTATTCCGTTTCTGCGAGCAGGAGGTAAATATACTCAAATGAGGAATTAGGCTTCCTGAATGAAATGATTTATTTTTAGAATGAGAAACGAAATAATAAGTCATGGTTGGAAAACAAATTTCTGTAGGCCTATTTAGCTGTACTGTTATCTTGTTAAAAAAAAAAAGTTATTTTTTTTCCTATGCAGATTAGATTGATAGTCTTGTAAGCCAAGATATATTTTCTTTCATCTTTGGCGCAGTGGGAAGTGTGTGTGTGGTTGTTGCTCTCCCACTCCATTCTTTCTCACTCATTATTTCTACAAACTGAGTTTTTAAATTTGATTTTTTTTTTTCCCCCACACTCACTCAGCATTTTCTTTTACTTATGCACATACTGTACACAGCGTATATCTTGACGGAAAGCACGTGTAATAATTATCCCGGTCATGGGTGTATCAGATAACCTGTAACTAAGTGCCAGGCTGCACATTTGCCTATCTTATCTAAGTTATGCTAGGTAGATGTGGATGCTCTGGCTATGCTGGTGTAGGCCTCCGCATGCCATGTAGTTCAGATCACTGATGTAAGGATGCTTGATTTCATCTCAACTCTGAAATGAAACTTTCATCTGCAGTGCACCAGCAGTGGTGGGGATTTTATTAGACTGGTGTACGTTATATTTTTCCCTATGGTGTGATCTTTCCTTAAAAAAAAGAAAAAAAAAGTGGTACGTTTAGGAGAGGAGTGATAAAACCGAGTGCAAAAGTTTGCGCCCCCATGGTTTTTGAAAGGGGAAAATGGGAAATGCACCACTATCTGATTAGGCAACGGTTCAGCAAACACATTCATTCAGTCAGTCATCTTCATTAAGAGCTTTATCCTGGTCGGGGGAATGATGGATCCAGAGCTTATCCTGGGAAAACTAGGTGTGCGGCATGGGAATATCAATCTGTCGCAGGACACCATGCGCACTCACATTTACAGAGCATGCAAATTATTAGAGAATATTAATATCCCATTTAGCAAGGGCAATGCCAGACTTTTGGTCTGGTGTCTTTTTGATTTTCTCGCTATTAACAGCTTAGCATCGACTATTTGACCATTTTTGTTGCTCGGTCTAATGAAGGAACATTTGTCAAACCTAACAAACTTCGCCTTTTTCATATTTTCTAAGGGTGTGCAAACTTTGTACTCAGATGCCAGTGTGAAACAGGAGTGGAAATGTGGGGATTAGTTTACATAAACTGAGATTGTGAGAAGGAAGACCTTGTACCAACTACAAAGTATAAACATTATGTTGCTCCATTCAAGTTTCAAGTGCACTAGAAAGCCACTTAACGGTAATCTTGAACCGAAATAAAAAATCACTTACAGATTTTCAGCAGATGGCGTGTGTAACGGTTTGCTGCTCACTAATTTGATTCATTCCTTAACTCACATCCGGGCTACATCAGTGAACATCTTTCAGTGAATAAATCATGTTTAATACTTGTTCACAGGAGGAAGCTCTATTTCCATCCTTCTGTTATTATTTAGATTAAAGGCTCTAGTAGTGATTTAATGGCGGAATGAATAGGGAATTTTCCAGTCCTTCAGATGTGCAGTCTGCTGCTTTGACGTGTCTTGTTTTTCGGCTAACTGAAGAGGCCAGATTCCAAATGTAATCTCCGAATTTGGTTTAAAGTGCATTCCTAACCCTGATCCTCCACTCCATCTAGTGCCATCTCTTCTTCAGCTTTTGTTAACGCCCTTGCGTGCATGAAAGGAGTCTTCACCGTTTCTTTGTTTCATTGGTATGCTTCAAGCACACCGTCGCCCATTGAGGTACCTATTGCTCAAGATTTCAGGTCCTGCTGGACAGTCTTGAGAAAGACGGAATACCGGCAGGATCACAAAACAAACACGCTTCATGTACTTGACACGCTGTTTCTCAGACCACGTCCGGTCTTTTTTTTTTTTTTTAATTAATAAAAGTGGTTTGCGCCGTGTAGGAAGGAGATCCTATTTTTCTTTGATATCAAGCTTGTTTGTATAATTCGTAACAATGTCGTATATGGACAGGAAGTATTAACATCTTTATTTCATCAGATTTTCCAAACCTGCATCTGATCAGCAAAACCTCTTAAAGACAGATGCATTGGATGATTAGGATATCATTTTTCTGTCGGAGTTTTTTTTTTTTTTCTTCCGAAATTCTCCCCACCCCCTTTTTTTTTTTTTTTTTTTTTTTGTCATGAATGTGGTGGCTCATTTGATCACCTTAAACAACCTTGTGCAGTTAAAAAGCCCACAGGTGACTCAACTGATACTGCAGATACTCCAGGCAAGATACTCCAAGATCAAATATCCTCAAAGAGATCAATATGCTATCTTATTCTTTAGGCCTTTTTGTACTGTGCCAGACTCTGGCAGCTGATGAAATCACCATACAAGGCTAGAGTTTCGTTCTATGTGCAGATTTATAGTTACAGCACACACACACACACACACACACACAAAGAACTCTCACAGTTTTTTCAGCGAATGGAAAATAAACCATCTGAAATCATGAGCAGTAATGCATACACGCTAGTTAGTCTAAGGTGTGTGCTACTATTGGCATGTATTTTAACCTGTCAGAGCATGATTTATGCACAGCCAGATTACTTATTATCTCTGATGATCTCTGCTCTGATTGCGGCATCCGCAGCTCCATCAGTACGTCTCCATCTCTCTGCTCTTCAGGAGCCAACACCAGTAAGCCATTGCTTTGTTCACCTTGGCAACTTTGACTGTAATTGCAGTCTTGTTTGACATTTGGCAAAAAGGATCAGGTGTGTTTTTTTGATACGCTTTAATCTCCATGAGCTTCTTTTTTTTTTTTTGCTCATGCTGGTTTCTGTCGTACATGTTTAGCAGGCCCAGTGTGCAAACACGATAAAGAGAACTGTCAAGGCAGGATTGCACAATGAAATAAACGGCAGCTTCACTGAATGCTGAATTAGAGCTTAATTAAGATCTAGCTCTTTAGATTAACAAACATTGCAAAAAAAAAAAAAAAAAAAAAAAAAAATGCGGTCGTAAGCAATAAAGCCTATTGTTATGCAAGATGGCCTACTCCTATGGCCTACTTGATAATATTAGAAGGATAGACGTTGTTCTCTAAAGAGCGCTCCATTTACGAGGGAGAGACAGAGAAGGTGAAAGAAACCAATAAGCCAGACACTAGACACTCATCACTCCCCTGTGTATGATGTCATCAGGATGAGTCTGACAGATATATGCACTCTAGCCAGCTCACAAGATTGATGGACCACCGATTCACTGAAAGCCTGTGAGAAATGGAACCTGATGAACTCCTTTTCATTTTTTTTCCATTTAGATTCCATTTAGATTTTCACTCTATTTTGAGATTTCAGCCTCTTAAATCAAAATGTATGATGGAAGGAATAAAGCAGGGCAGGATGTACAATTCCAAGGGGGGGGGGAAAAAATAAACAGTGAGGTGGTGTGATGTATTCATTCTAGGATTCATTATGACTTGATTCTTTTCCAATACCCACACAACCCAGAGTGCTTTATTCTGCGTAATCCACAGCATCTTTTCAGACGGTTATTTTTTCCTTTGGTTAAGAACAACACCTTCAGTAGCTCCGTGTAATGTACGTTTTTGGATGAACATCTGTGATACGGGTTAGATGGTAAAAGATCCGCTCATGTTTAGGCTACGTTAAATGACTCACATGATTCCTTAGCTACTGAGAAGTGATGCATGGTGAGGTATTTACATGTCAGAGATATGGTGTTATCAACACTTATTCTGGCTAGCTAGAATGAAGAATTCAATGCCATAGGTTCAGTTAGTAACAAGACTATGTGGAAATTCTGTAAATTCAGTGGCATCCGTCATCCATGGAAGCAGAATCTAACAGAGGCTAGGAATATAACATGAAGGCATTCAAACGTGATCATAAAGACTCTCCTGTGTTCATCCCAGAACTCTTATACACATCATACTCAAGCTCCTTTCAACACACGTAGTACTGTTTGACTTTATAGGACGCATTCGTAGAAGAGTATCGAGGTGGTGTTTTCAGGTTGTCCGTGTGTCCATCTGAGATTGTCATTAGTGCAATATCTAGTGGATGAATGTTTGTAGGATTTATGTAAGGAATAACACATGACAGACTGTGCGGATATTCGAAAACAATGCATAGCAGGGGTGTGTGATGCGGCACGATGTGCAGCAGAAATGCATTATTTTTGTGTACCTGCACCTGTCTGTCGCGTTTTATTCCACTTGCACAACAGCAATTTGCCAACAGTTACGATGTTTAATTTATTAATGAACGACACATCGCGCATATAATACAGTTATATTTAGATTTAATGTGGAATGTCCGAGAGACAGGTTAGTTGCTGTTCTCACTTATGTTATAACCATGATAAACCCTCACCAGTATCCCCTTCTCTCTCTCTCTCTCTCTCTCTCTCTCTCAAAAAAAAAAAAAAAACGCAGTCTGTCAACGGGAAAACGTAAACTCCTCGGTCCTGAAGACTTTCCTGTGCCGGGAAACTTCGCAAAGCACAGTGAATATTACAAAGCACTTATAACCGAGACTATAAATAGACATCTCCTACCAAAAAGTTCACCCCATCAACAATTATACGTTTTACTTTGTTAAACAGCAACATGTTTTTTAAAATCTCTTCATTATTAGTCTTGGAGTATGTGGAGCGTCAGCCGTACAAGCCCTGTGTACGAGCTGTTACCATAGAAACAATAATGTATTCGAACGTGCACATGAATATTAAACTATCAGAATGGAATTATCATTGTTACAAGCACATGAACTGTTTAGATTTTGGAATTTATGTAAACCCGGTCAAGGTCAAATATCCGAAATAATTTCTCTTTGATAACTTCCTTCCTGTCTGTCATACAGAGATGTTACTTACATGCTTACATTCAGGAACTCAAGGCCCATTTAATGGCAATGTAATTCTTGTTGAAAAAAAGTGGTTGCATGTAGGATTTGTATGGACTTATCCAAATGAACTGATTACATTTTGACACTGATCCAAACATAGCGGTGTATATTAAGAGTATTCGAGGCGTACAAAGGTCTAGACTCGTTGGCGTCGGGGTCTACTTGTTTAAATTCAATTAAACTGGATGGTGAAAATTAACGCGCCAGTGAAGTTAAGTAGAACCGTAGTGATTTATCGGCTGAGTGAGCTGATTCATTACAAAACGTCTCAGGCTTGCGGTTAACGCGAACGCACGCATCGTGTTAAACTGATGCACTAGAGATTTAGGAGTGGATGGTAGATGCTGTTAAGAAGTGTGCGAGGTGTTAAAAGTGGTGTGCTACACCGAGTTGGCTGCAAAAACTCCAAGTTCAATCAGCTGCCTTTCTGCACCAAGAGTTATTGATCTGTTTGGATAGGCCTGAGAGATCAAAACTCCACGACTACACAGGAGAGTGTTTTATTATAAATTACACATGGTTTTAATGCGGCTTGCCTTTCCCACTGCCTACAGGGTTTCTCTCTCTCTCTCTCTCTCTCTCTCTCTCTCTCTCTCTCTCTCCTTTTTGTCTTCTAGAGTAAAAAGCTGTAAGAGGACACTCATAATAAGCCATCATAAGCAATGAACTGTACAGCACGAGGAAGGGAACAGGGAAAACATATTTTTCACTTGATCCGGAGTAGAATACAGTTGGTTTTCTGTATTTAGTGGCCAACATTAAGTTGTGTTTTCGCCTAAAAGAGGCATTTTTCACTCATTAAGTGAGTAACTGAACAACTGACTGTCTGATCCCATTACTATAACTTTAAAAGAGCGCGTGTACTGCAGGCATCCGGACACTAGATGGCAGTAAACATCCGAAGCAGGTCTAAAGCTAAATGCATGTATATACACACATAAAACATGAACCAAATCCGAAATCATCACATGCTGTACTTCATCAGTTTTCACTCTTTTCATCACATGCATTCAAATGCTAAATCTTTTAAAGGAAGAGTCCACCCTGAAACACAATGTTAAATATGTTTGTTTTGAAATATTTGTGATTCTTGGGCTAACTTGCAGGTTGGTGCTGTATTTTCATTATTCCCGTGTGACGTTAGCAGTTGTCTGCTGTGCTGGAGTCACAGGGGGAAATTATTATTGCTAGCACAACTGTGATGGCATGAAAGTTTGAGCATACAGATGTGTACAGATGAGGAAGCGAAAGAGCTGGACAGAGTAAAGGACCAAAGCACTGCTGCATCACTTGCGGTGGAGATGAAGTGAGGGCTAAAACCCTGTGGTGCCGCCATCAGCAAGCATTCGAATGGCATTGTGGGTAATGTCAGTTTAAACCAAAAAAAAAAAAAAAAGTCAACTCACAGTTTCATTATTAAATAAATCTTGGACGCCATTAGATTAATATGCAGGTCGTTCAGGGTGGATTTGTCCTTTAAGGATTGCGAACTGATAGTGATGCAATGTGGTAATAAGGGTATTAGACTGGCATTTAACAGAGTTAGTGATGTATTGAGAGACAAGCTTCGTGGACACACACACACACACACACTGTGATATCTCTAAACACAAGCTTACTCTCTTTCATACCTACAGGTTGGCTGTAACTGAGTATTGTGGCACATAAATGCAACATTGCATCATAAATTCATACAGTCAGGTCTGCACTGCTTCATCAACACATCATAAATGACCATGATATCACTGAATCACTTCTAGTAACCAGCTGCACTGTACTGAACACTTTGTTCAGGTTTTCAGCTTAAACATGGCCGCTTTCTTTTAGCTCTAATTTGTAACAGGAAAGATTTCTTGTACATTTAAGGGGAGATCAAGAGATGGTTTTCATTAGCTGGTCAGATACAAAAACAGTGTCTCTCATTTGCAGAACTGTGAGGAAATAATAAAATAAATCCGAATAAATGCTCTGCAGAAAGGCCTGGTAGAACACCATGGCAAACTCCAAGTACTTATCCATGTCAGTGGATTTGTGGAATGTGGAACTGAACATGTCACTGGATGAATTATTAATGATATGAACAGTCTTGCTATGATAGCTTTAGGACTGCAATTGTCATGCTCAGTCTTGCACTCCAGTCTCTATAAGTGATCAGTTGATAACTTCAACGAACTAGACTCCACGTGAAAACTATGATGAATTTCCTGGTTACACAAGTGCACTTTTTGACCGTGTAGTACACAGTTATAGAAGGGGTTTATTTATAATCGCACTATCCGGTGTCACCCAGATGAGGATGGGTTCCCTTTCGAGTCTGGTTCCTCTCAAGGTTTCTTCCTCATGTCCTCTCAGGGAGTTTTTCCTTGCCACCATTGCCTCTGGCTTGCCCATTAGGGATAAATGTCTAAATTTCTAAGTTTAAAACTTAATTTATATATTTTTGTAAAGCTGCTTTGTGACAATGGCCCTTGTTAAAAGTGCTATATAAATAAAACTGAATTTTATTTGTTAATTTGATAATAATGGGGTACTTTTTTGAAATGACTGTGATTTTTCAGCCAGTGTAGAAGCTGTAGCATTGCTGACATTGTGCAGTTTCACTTCATAGTCATTTGCTGATGGCATAGATGTAAATTTAGAAATATTTACAGACAAAAACTAAATACACCCTATTTATGACCATGAAGTGGCAAGAGATGACCATTAGCTGACCACTTTCCACAAATGTAATATTCTTAGATTATACTTATTTGCTTTCTTTTTCCTTATTTTCTTTGTTTCTTTTTTTTTTTCTAGTAATAATGTACTGAGAATGCTGTTATTACACATTACGTGGATTGAGCCAGTTAATGAGTGAAAGCTGTGGTTTTTAGCAGCATGCGTGGAGTCGCTGGGCAGTGTAGCCGTAGCCGTGCTGCGTCGTCAGTGGCTTACCGTGCCGCACTGGTGTCTAATTATCCATCCCCCATCCCTCCCTCCACTCATCCACTGCGTTCTCCAGCAGCCTTGCCGCTGTGGATGTGGCTGCTGTGGTGGTGACTGGAAGGTGTGTGTGTGTGTGTGTGTGTGTGTGAGTGACCGCCATCTTGGTGAAACAGGAACTGGGGAAGGGCTTATGGATGCACACACATACGGACATATACACATACTGATTCATCTTGATGTGATTGGACATATTTTTCTGCCATCATTGATGAAATGAATCTCTGATGTCAGTGTAATTACGCTAGAGTTTGTCATCTCTATTGACATTTATAGAAAACCAATATTCTGTAATGACCTTTCGTTTGTTCTTTTTAACAGAGATTTACTATGATATATTTCTCTGGGTCTGGTGTAAAAGTGGCAGTGGTAAAAAACAAACAAACAAACAAACAAACAAACAAATAAATAAGCAAGCACAAAGGCTTCCTTTGCCAGAAATGAAGAAGAATCTATCAGGGTTCTTCACGTGACAGGCCAAATGTAATGTTTTTTTTTTTTTTTTAATGAAGGAATTGTTGGAGAAGATTCAGTAGCAGTGGCTTGGGAATACGGAGTACAATAAGAGTAGGCACAGTGCCACATAAACTCCTCACACATGTAAGGAACTTGAATGGGGAAACAGTCTTTCATACACTGATCTGTTTTGCCAAGTCAAAGCAAATTGGGATTGACTGATTGACAGGAATACATCACTGTTTAATACTGTAAATATTATCAGGAGCAAATCACTTCCTGTGAACATGCCCTTGCATGTTGTTTTTTTTATAGGTCATTTTTTTTTATAGCTGACTTGCCAGAACAAAACCCTGAGTGTCTGTATGACATCAGTCCTGTTACTTAGAAAAAAAAAAAAAAAAAAAAAAAAAATCAGTCAGTTTTGGAAAAAAACTACACAAAAAACAAAACGGAAAGAAATCTTTCCACCTCGACAGAAATCATAAGCCGCTTATTGTCCGCACTGTCCCTGGGTGATCTATGAGTGAGACTGCTGTCTGAAAGCTTATTAATAGAATTCATTGTGAAACCCCATGAGCACTGATAACAAACTGACCCCCTGGATGACCTTCCTTGTTCCATTCGGTTGTGAGATCCTTAGGATATTAATCATAATATTCATCTGAAAAGCAGTAGCAAGAACTCAACCGTAAGCAGGAACAAATGCAGCACAGTTGTTTAGGTCAGAGTCTATAACTTTAGGGCTTAAATCCAGAATAAACAGAAGTTATAAACAGCACACTGGAAGGCGGAGGTTTTTGCATATAGTACGCAGGGTCACGCTCAAAAACTCTTTGTACAGATAGACTCAGGAGGCAGCACAGTGCATCTATAGACTTGAGAAGGTCACAAGACATGGTGGTAGGGGCCATAGCTACTGTCTTTTATGAGGACAACATGGCTGAAACTTTTGATCCTTGTGGTTTCTTTACCTGAAGAGTGGGAGGAAAATCCATCCGTTCATCCATTGATCCTACACAGGATTGCAGGGAGCCTGTCCCAGGGGACTCAGGGCACAAGGCAGGGGACACCCTGGACAGGGTGCCAACCATTCGCAGGGCACATTTGCACATACAGTCACACACCCATTCACTCAGGACAGACAATTTAGGGATGGCAGTTATCCTACAACGCATGTCTTTGGACTGAGGGAGGAAACTGGAGTACCCAGAGGAAAACCCCGAAGCACGGGGAGAACATGCAAACTCCATGCACACAGGGTGGAGGCAGGAATTGAACCCCCAACCCTGGAGGTGCGAGGCAAATGTGCTAACCACTAATCCACCGTGCCTCTGGGAGGAAAATTAAGAACATAATTATTTTTCATAGTAAACATGAAATGCCTCAAACTGCATGCCTCTGCCCTTAGAGAAACAAGACACATGAACTTCACAACCACATGATTCACACGAGAAGTTCATGAATATCCAGACTCAGGTTTGGTGAAGCGTGAGAGCTGTTTTCGAGCTCGACAGCGATCTAAAGAACCTCTCCTTGGTCCTTGGTCCGTGGTCTGATCATGGCAGCAGTGCTCTGGTCAAAGGTCTGGATCCCCCTGTATAATTTCTTTTAACAAATTATGTCTATTATTATAGACTTACATCACGTTATTAGCCATAATGGATGCTAATTAGAAAATGTTGTATTCCGATCGTATAAATCAAGTGCATCATTTAAATGGGGTGAACATATTTTTAATAAGCCACGTACTCCGTCTTGTCAGCGACAGACCTCCTGATTTATAAAGGCACATAAAAGCTAACTCCTTCATGATAGAGGCAAATGGCTCACATGAATAAAAATGTCTTAAATGGATGTATCATCTGTATCATCCTAACATTGAGGTATGGCTGGAGTAGCTGCTCCATGACGATGATGACTGATCTTATTAGTGTTTAGCAACAATGGTGTGTCTGGGTAAGATCAGGAAAAAGAAGGGTCCTGAATGGCTAACGTGGTTTAAACCCCGCCCCCTTTACAGTTGTCGCACCCACTCTGTGGCACGTTTTGCAGTCATGGCTCTCCCATGGGTTTGTTGGTCATCATTAATGAATGTCCACATCTTTGCCCTTTGATTTCAGGCCCCCCAGATGGGTCATTCAGTGTCAGGCGGTCATGTGGGAGTTTTTTTTGGGGAGGGGGGGAGCGCAGAATGAAGACATAAGAGGAAGAGAGAAAAAGATAGACAGTCGTAGGGACCAAAACAAGCTGAGCAGTGCAGTTCTGGGAAAGCAAGAGAGCACATGGGAGATATAGAGAGAGGAAACGAAGGACAGTGAAGGCAAAGAGTGCGGAGTAGGGAGAGAGAGGGAGAGCAAATAAAGGGAGAGAGAGAGAGAATGAGAGAACGATAGAGGCTATTTTCTCAAGGAGAGAAAGGAGGACAGCAATTATTGTATCTAGCACCCAACAGACGCTCCTGGCATCAGCTGATCTCTCTCTCTCTCTCTCTCTCTCTCTCTCTCCCTGTTTCTCTCTCTCTCTCTCTCTCTCTTGCTGTCTGTTTCTCCGGCCATCTGGTGCTCACCGTGCTTGTTATATAATTGATCCGAGGAAATATGCTGAAGTTCCGAGCGGACCGGCGAGTCAGGTAGGTGAGGTGGTGACACTGCAGGAACGCTTTGGCGGAGCACGGCAGAGAGAGAGAGAGAAAGAGAGAGAGAGAGATTGAGACGGGGAGAGGAAGAGAGGGTTGGGGGGAAGTTTACAGTGAGTGAGCTAGAGAGAGGCAGGCAGCTGCAGAGGCAGCATGACTGGAAACTCGGAGCTGGAGGTCAGGCAGGACTGCATTGCAGTGCTGGAGGGAGACATCCATGGCTCGTAGGAGATCC
Organism: Pangasius sanitwongsei; assembly: GCA_037576675.1. Lineage (NCBI taxonomy): Eukaryota > Metazoa > Chordata > Actinopteri > Siluriformes > Pangasiidae > Pangasius > Pangasius sanitwongsei. The sequence continues at coordinate 7,821,710 of CM075022.1, read as the reverse complement.
TTACAGGCATTTGTACCTCAGCATTGTGTGAGTGTTGGTGGGTAGACATGTGTTTAATGTCAGTGTTGACCATGTGCTCCAAAAAATAGGAGTGTTGTCAAATGTGAAACAGATTTAAAAGCACGAGCGGAGCAGAATGTTATTGAGAATGTTATCGTGTCCTTTATGTGTTGGATATAGTGCAGGGTGCACTGGTTCTGTTTCTATATAGGTTTCTGGGTTATACATGATAAAGCATGCTCAGTCGCAAGACCCTGAGAGATCACACACACACACACACACACACACACACTTCTTCGCTGATGTTCTAGATTTGTCCATCTGCCTTCAGAGTGACTGGATTCCTGACCGTTGTCTGTTGTCCTTTACGTGCATTTGTGTGTGTGTGTGTGTGTGTGTGTGTCTGCTCTGACAGCTTGTGCTTGTATTATTTGGCATGCCATTCTAAAGCAAAATTTTTCGTAGGAAGTGAGACATCTCTAGTCTGCCAGAGATCTTCAGTTCACTTCCATGGTCCACATAAATTCTGCCTTGTGGTCATCTAGACCCTTAACCAGCTACTCCCCTGTCACAGTGAAATACAGAGTGTAGAACGCTGAACTTCTTTCCCTCTTAATAATTCAGTTGATGGCACAACAGCTGCAGAGCACACTGTACTGCAAATACAGTAAATAGCGCTTTACGTATGTTTGTTTATGTTTTTTCATCGGGTGCGCCCTTTATTGTTACTCTCAGTGCCATAGAAATGAGCCTAAATAGTACTTAACACAACATGGCCAGAAATAGCATATTGTGCTATTAATATATGACACGCATCTCAACATACAGTATTAAAACAAACCAGTTAAAGATTGGCCTGCATTAACCTTATCTGGAACCTCTAAGATAATTAGAACGATCTGTATAAAACTTTATTTTGTTACTGCGCTCGTTTGCATATTGCAGGCTTCTGCAATATCACGACTGCGAAAACCAATATTATGATAATGTAATGAGGAACAAACGTATTTCACTCAGCCCGTAGCATGGCATGGCATTTTTTGCCCTCATCAGCCCTTCACAATGCAGTCCTACATTTATGATCATGGTTTTTTTTGCATCTCACGGTGGAGTGCGCCTTCAGTAGGCTGTGTTACAACCCAGGAAAGAAGATCTACTCACTCCTACTTCAGTGGAAGTTAAATCAGTCCCTGTGAAGCAGCTGCGTTCTGTACAAGTTCGACGCGCTTGTCGTTGGGCCGCGAGTCCCTGGAGCGCAGCCTATCTGAGTTCTCTAAAGTGGGACGAGATACTGCGTTCAGTCACAAGTGGCTGAATGTGAGTGGCTGTCAGGTTAAAGGCAGAACAGGAGCGCGATAGCTTCAGTTGGCGACCAGGACTTTGGATATGATGAACTTCTTCACACTCTAGGCCAGGATGCTGTTCATGCTGCCCCAGTTTCATGTTTAGTTTCACTTCAAATATTTATTCGTGACTGTTTAACCCTCTGGACAGTTATGGCCATGGTCAAACACACACACACACACACACACACACTCAGCTAAACGTGTGTGTATTGATTGAGTGTAACATTATACTGCTAACTGTTAAATTATTAAGCAAGTTGGGCGACTCTGCTTTGGTGTTTTACACAATTGTTGTGACTAGTCTGGGAAAGTGTCATGGAGCTTGCAAAACATTTACACCACTATTCGTCTGCTTTCTGTTTTCCAGTCAGAATGAGCCGAACGGGCCAGCTGGGCTCCCAGTGATCCCTACCCGTCTGGAGGAGAACGGACAGATCACAAAAGAGTTGCTGTAAGTGTGCCATCCTTTGTGATTTTTAAAAAAATTTTATTTCATTCACTCAAACAATAGTCAATAATTTTAATTATCAAATAAAATTGCAGATGTGCAAGTTTTATATATATATATATATATATATATAAAGAAGTGAGCAAAGGTGATAAATGAGGCATTTTCATTCTAGGGCTATAAAATGTGAATTATATCATGTTTAGTGGAATGAGAAACCCAGCATCTGTGAATGACTTGGTTTTTAAATATCAAGAAGACACATAAGGTGGGACTTTGGTGTGAATATGAGCATCCAGATTGAAACAGGTCACATGGAAAGCCCAAACAGAGCCCCACATTTCACTGTGTGTCTGTGTGCATCATTTAATATCATCCTGACTAACACACGAATATCCAAACGTCCCTTAGGCTTGAGCTATTTTTATGTAAATTCCACAGTGCATACTTGAAGCGATGCTCGGTTTTCCTTGAATTCGTCGGAGAGCCAGTAAATCTTTTATGTTTAGAGAGTTGTCCAGCCCCCACGGAGATGACACCTCCACCCTGCTCATCCTCCGTGCATTGTTGAGGATCAATACAGGGCTTCCATAGCACATTAATAAAGCTTAATGCCTCTAATGCAGAGGTCTTCCCAGGGTCTGAAGCATTTCGTTTTTCTACACAGTGGAATGTGGCTTTTTTTTTCTTTTTTTTTTACATCTCAGTTGATATTAAAACAAGCTTAGCTTCCTGCATGGGCACAATCGTGTGCTAGTAGGCTAATCGTTATCATTGTACGTGCATCCAATTTGCTGCAGAGTTTACGAGGACTGACTGGACGTGTTTCTTGTTTTACATGAATATTTGGATCAGATTATAACAACTTAGTTTTAGAAATGCCGTAATTTTCTATCACTTATGCTTTGCTCCACTGAATTACTTCTACCAGGTAGCTTGAGTGAATACCTTCTGAGACTGAATTATCCACCTCGCTTAGACCTATTGGTTAAGATCTGCTCCTATTTAATCAAGCTCATATTTCAGTCTCACTTGGTTGTAAGCTTCAAAGACTTGTTGTAAATTTGTCTGTCTTGCTGGTCAGCAGATCAATGGCTTCTAGAGAGGGCTTGGAAAATCCAGACCAGGGATCAATAAAATTGAATGACGAATACAGGGTAGCATCTGCAGTGTGCGATCCCTTCTTTCTCCCTCTGTCTTCTGGACTCTGTGCTAAAAATCACATTCTTTTGAAACCATCGCCTGTTCTTAAACTACAGCCTCTGGGGTGCGGCCTTGTGCTTTTGCCAGTGGAGGATAAAAATAACGTGGCTCCATGTGTGCATGTCTGCCTCCTTCCCATAGTCCTTCTGTAACTTTTAGATTTTTAGGTCGTCCTCTTTTGCAGTGCACTCACGCTGTGTATTGGTTTGAGAACGATCTCTGCGTAAAGGTGATGGCTCACTGTTTGTACCTGTGTGTGTGCAGGAGCTCAGATTCGGACATGAATGGCAAAACGGGTAGCAGAGGGCCCGCAAACAACGCCGTTGAGGCAAACAGCAATGCAAACAACCTCAGCATGGCATCTCACTCAACTCCAGAGGCCCAGAATCACTCACAGGTCAGTATAGTGCAGTACACTACAAAAAAAAAAAGAAGAAGAAGCTGAAACTCAGATAGATAGATACAGTGATATGTCTCGAGCAAATTCAAATATTCAGTGATTATCAATATTCAGGTTTAGATTAAAACCATGGTCAAAAGTATGGACATGGCAAATTGGATATATTTTTTCATGATCTTAAAAATATTCTATTTTATAACTAAAGGCTCATGTGTAAATACTTGAAATTTGTTCTTAGAGCAATCTGAACAGTCACACTGATGCCTTGTATGGCATTATCTGAATTTGTAATTTGAACAAAAAATGTTATATTTTCATATAACAACCAACAAGTAGTTTTTAGATGTTGCAAAAAAACAGCCAATACATAGAAATGTCTTCAGGACCGTTGACAAACGTATCTCAGGTGGCTCCATTACCTTGATAATGTCCAAAGGTGTTATGAAGGCTACTTTTAGAAATCTAAAATATAAAAATATCTAAAATACAAAAATGGTTTTTAATTTGTTTGTTCTAAAAAAAAAAGTAATACAATAACCTAAAACCCTAGAAGGCATGAACAAACATTTGGCTGCTACTGTATAACAGGGCTAGACTAGATTTTTGTAGAATGTAGTGTATATAATTAATCCAGGGTCAAGTTGAAGAGATAGCCAGCCTTATACCACAGTGCTGTTGAATTTTCGAATCTGAATGTGTGGATTCATTTTCTATAACACCAGTAGTAATTAGGGGGCCAAGCACAGAAATTGCATAGGCACCCTATTGTTATTCTACCTCTCTTAGTATTCTCCTTCTTCTGGCTAGAACCATTTAGTAAAAAGTTGTGAAATTTGGCATGCTGATTGGGGAGGGTCTAAGGAACATTCTGACCAAATTTAGGCCAAGTGCTGCCAACGCTCTAGCGCCACCATCAGGTCAAATTTGGGCCTAATTTGGAAGTACATTTATGGTCATAAGCTTTGAACTGTGTGTCCAAAACTGAAAAGCCAGGCATCCCTGGATTCCCTGGGTCGAGACGAGTTCAACACACCCTATGACATCAATTGGATTTTGCGCCATCTTGGGTTTTGTCAAAAAACGTTTTTCTCGCTACTCCTCCTACAAATATTGTCCAGTCATCACCAAATTTGGCACACGTCATCTTCAGAGTGAGCCTCACAAAAATGATTAAAAGAATTTTGAATACTCCAAACGGTTTGGCCGTAATGGGCCAACGAAAAATGAATGAATGATACGGTGAAGTTTTCTGTAAGTAGATGTTTGTTTAACATGTTTGGAAGGAGTCTCAGGTGTCAGTGCTTTGTAACAGTCAGTAAGTTTTCCGCCAAGGGAAAGTCTTCAGGACAGAGGAGCTTCCAGTTCTGGATTTCTCAGTAACATGGCAACCTGTTTTTTTTTTTTTTTATTATTGACTTTAATAGAGAGAAAAAAGTAATGCGTGCCAAAGTAAAGTGTGCCATATTGTTCATTAATAAATTACTAAATTAATAAACTGCAGTTGTTAGCAAATCACTGTGGTATAAGAGGAATAAAACAAATCAAATGTGTGATGTAAGACTACAAAGTGCTTCTCTGAGTTGCACTGGATAAGGGCAAATACCGTAAATGTACATGTTTTATTCCTTACTTATATAATACATTATTCTAAAGTGAGGTTCTCAGTCCTGGTCCCTGTTGTTCTAATTTACAGTGGAAAAAACAGTGCATGCTGAGATGCCAATTCACTAGGTATTACAAGCGTATGCAAATAAATGAAAACCTCAATGCATCTGGCTTGACTTACTAAGTAATGTCCTGTGTGAGCTGAGTCAAGTGTGTGAGCAGGGAAACCACGGAACTACCCAATCAAGAAAAAAAAAAAAAGCCCAGATCAGAAACCCTGATTAAATTATCATCATATAATTTATTTTATCACAACAACCCAGTGTTATTATTATTGTCCATCAACTGCATTGTCTATGTGTTGCGTTTATGTCTGGTGTTCAGCAAAGCATAAACATTTTCCTATGCCTCTTTGTAGCTGGTTTCACGGACGCCTAAGAGAGCTGCCACATTTGGGAAGCGCTCCAATTCCATGCGCCGTAACCCAAAGGCTGAAGTGACCAAGCAAGGCTGGCTCCATAAACAGGTAAAGATTGTGAGAGCATTATTGCATTGAGACAATTAATTGATATTGTTATAATCAATTTTTCTGTTCAGCATTTAGCAATGTGTTATTTCAGCATCTTTTGTAATGGCTGCTCATGCTGCGTCACAGGGCAGCATAACACACTCTGAGAAAAGAGCTGTCTGCCCTCTTCCACATACATGTGCTCACAGCCACCCATGATTGGCTAGTGTTGCTGTGATTGACAGAGGAGAGAGGATAATAATACCATCCCTTCCGCCCAGAGAGCACAGCCAGTATTGCTTCCTTGGCCGCTGGTCACAGATGGCTGTGCCATCGTCGTGATTCCAACTCACGCGGTTCTGTAGCACCACTTTGATTCTTCAATGATTAGAGAAACTAAGCCAAGCATATGAAGTTTCATGTTGGACTGACCATGTCATACTGGCTCCCTTAGACTAGTGAAGTAAATTAGCTTAGTTAAAAGAACACAGGGCATTTTTTTTGGATTGGGTATTGATGAGGGTTTCATTGTGGTAAGCCCAGTGACTATGCACATAGACACTTGATTATGGATATTTTAAAGGAAACAGCTGTTTAAGAAAATATAACATTTGCCCTGTTTTTACACTTACACCAATTTTTTTTTTTTTTTTCCAAAATCAAATTATTTCAGTTTTACGTTAACATTACATGTGGACGTGTGTAGGGTTTAATAAAATGCTAAGCTTACTCATCTCAGAGTGCAGAAAGAACGCAGTGCACAGTGAGCAGTGGCGGCTCAGCCACTAGGGGTCCTTGAGCAAAGGCTTGTACAGGACTCAGGAGTGCTGTCCCATGCCTAACCCTGTCCTCGCATCTCATTTTTCTTCTGGGCTGGGATATTCGGACAAACCGTTTGGATTTATTGTGCTGATATCCTATAGAGGCCATCTTTCTAATATACCGAATTGCTATACAGAACTGAAGCTGTTTATTACAGAGTGAACAAGCGTGACTTTTCCGGTTATTTGTTATCGTCAGTGTTGGTACAGTTAAACATAATCAGGGTGGCTGGTATACATGGGCTAACAGGGCTAAGCACTCCCATCTTTCACATCTAAAACGCCATTAATATATGCTTTCATTTTTTGGCATCTACATCAGACTATTTGCTCTTAGCAAATGTGATAGTGTTTTAAGAATCTTGTGGAATCAAGTGCAACAGCACTAGCAGTGGGCGTAAGATAAATACACAGAATGGTGCAGAGTTTAGGGCTGAATTATTTCTAGCCCAGACTACAGATGCAGATTCATGCGGATTCCTGCTCTGTCAGGTGATTACACAGAGTGAAACACCCTGTAGATTACGTGCACATTCGCGCTGATATCTTTGACAGATCAGTGACACGTCATCATGTAAAGTAGCGTAAAATACTTAAAATATTGTAAAATACAGTCGCAAGCATAATGAAGGCCAGCAAGATGGATTATTTACTCTGTTTTCCTTTTTCCCCACAAATGCGTTTGGAGGAGAAACTAACAGAAGACTAATCACAGACAGTGGAGTCTCAGTTTCAGTACAAATTACTTTTTTTTTTTTTTTTTTTTTTTAGGAAAGCATTGCAAACTTTGCTGTTTACCATGTTTGGTATATGGAGGAAACATGGCATGAAGCCAGTGAAGCATTACAGACTAGCAAAACACATTCAGATTTTTTTTTTAAATCATTAATGCAGCTGCCTAGCTGTCTTTAGGTGCATAATAATTTTTTATTATGCCATCAATTAGACCTCGTGATATGCTGTAATGCATTGTTTAACCCTAATAGATTCCTAGTCAAACTATTGAGAGATATTAGATTTTAGTCTATCTAATAACACAACCAGTGCGTCACCAAACATGATGATTTGCTGTTGGTAGATTTTGATTATGATTACAATGTTCTTCTTGCAGGCCAGCAGTGGTGTGAAGCAGTGGAACAAGCGCTGGTTTGTGCTCACAGATCGATGCCTCTTCTACTATAAAGGTTGGTTGAGAAGACATTTTTGTGTGCGGTTATGTTAATAACTTTCTATATTCATATTGCTGGTGGTGACCACACCTTCAAGATTTGATTATCCAAATGCCATTTACCTACAACTGAACATATCCTGTTTGTATTCATTTGAATGTAGTGTCCTCTGATCATGTCTGTTCTGCAGGAATTCATTTCATCCTCAGATAGCCGGTCTTACATAAACCCCAACAGACAGCATGATTCACAACTAATGTGTCCAGATTCTTGATTAGCATGCTGCTATACTGTGAAAACCACGGCACAATAGGAAAGCAGTTGGATTTGTATTGAGTTTGTTTATGTGGTTAGAAATTGGGCCGATCCTCTAAATTGGGCAGAAATGTTGGTTCTAAAAACCCTTATTTCTTTACAGTCTGATGAGAGTACACCGTTCTTCATGGTCAATTTACGTCTTACAGTACTGGGTGTTTAGTCTAAGCCTTTAGATTTGTATTTTTCTTGCAGTAGATCCCAGAACTCTCCCATGCATGGATGGCCTTAGGTCTTTTTTTTTTTTACTGAATATTCATTTGAATATACAGAAATTAACTGTACATCTTATCTTTAAGGATTATATAATTTCATGATACCAGAGATTCCACACATTGCTCAAATGCCTCCACGTAGATTTGAATCTCTGCGAGTCCCCCTTACATCATAAGGGTGCACGAGATGAAAGGGCACGTAAAAGTGGGCATCACTTAGTCACGTGTACGGGTAATTTCATGGCTGGTCAAATGTGTGTTTTATGATGAAGGTTTATGAGATCCTTGTAGAACATCTGCCCACAGACAGCCTTCACAAACATCTGGGTTATGGTTTGTGTGTGTGTGTGTGTGTGTGTGTGTGTGTGTGGTAGGAGTGCTTCTCATGAAGGTCATGTGAACAGCACAGCCTCTGAGGACAGAGGTCAGCTAGCTCCTCCCCCAGTCCTTCACCAATCATAGTTACGATAAATCCTGCATAAATGGCTTCATTTATTATGATATACCGGTTCTACTATAGCTCTACATATATAATAACAACAGATTCATTTGTCACCACAATCATGTGGGGAGTGTTGGCAAAACACACCAGTACATAAACACGATGATACATACCGTAGTTCTTGAAATAAATGTGTGCTGCGATTATAAGATGGTTAATAGAAATGTTTTTATACTGAAGTCTTTTTTTTATACCTAAGTGAGGCTGAAGTATTAATTACATCCAGGCTGATACTGTGATGTCTAAATCATTACGCAGTATTGTTTGTGGTTCTGTGGGATTATTGTGGAGATATTCACCAGAGTGTTGTAATGCTGACCTTATTTAGTGCCCCCTAGTGGCCTGGATACTTGGCTGGATGTGTTTCCTATCTACAATGCAGCTCAATTACTGTTTGATTTTTTTTTCCCCCACACCATACATAGCAGCTCGGCCTACACATTTAAATCTGCCTAGGTGATTCATATTATCCTCTTTTCAGTGAAATATTTTAAAGCAGGTGCTAATGGTGCACTCAGTGAATGAGTGGGTCTGAAGAGGAAGTGTAGGCTGAAAAGCTGGCATGCAGGTTGGGGTGCTGTGGGATCAGCTGGAGGCTTGTCAGCGTGAGCCAGGCTTTCCCAACTCTCAATCTCTTTCTCTGTTATGTAGTTCTCTGAGTCAACTACAGTCCTCAGCAATGTAACACTCACTGCCCCTACTGTATCTTTCTAACTCTTTCCCGCTCATTCTTTTCATTGAATAAATTGCTGGGGACTTTTTAGTGTTCTGAGGTGTCAGTACAGAACGTTTTGGGGTGTATGAAAGGATTCGGGCATTAGAATTTCAGCCTCCTGGTGCTCAAGAGGAAAATGCTGTTTCATTTCAAACAAAACGCAGTCTTCAAAAAGGGGCCCTGTGTGTGCCAAGAAAACATTCCCCACACAATTACACCACCTCCACCATCCTGAACTGTTGACACAAGGCTGCTTGGGTCCTTTGATTAATCCGAGCCTACAGAAATTGCATTTCAGCAGACCAGGCTACGTTTTTTTTTTTTCAATCTTCCAGTGAGGTAATGAGAGGCGACCCCTGTGTCCCTTTACCCCCTCAGGACTGAGAGCAGATCAGGCTGCAACTTTTTTGCTCCAGTCACTCCAGTCTGGCTCTCTGCACTGTTTCCATATTCAGAACACTGATCTGTTGTTCATCCATATTCAACATAAGTGAAACTGCATCGCAGTTTTTATATCTCGACATCCATTTGTAAACAGCGAACCACAGAACCTTTTGTCCGTAATAGACCTACCCTCTTTATAAATCACTACTGATGTGGTAATGGCAGTATCAGTGGGCAAAAGCTTCCAAAATCCTTCTTCTCTTTCATCTGACCACACATTTTCTTCTCTCTCTCTCGACCTCTGAGCTTGCTAAACCCGCTTTAACGTGTGGGAATACCTGTGTTTCTCCACCCACTACTGACTGTTTGAACTCATACACTGTTGTTCCCGAAGGGAAAGAAGCCCACGCATTTGATCCTGGATTTGTACATACTGTATGTTGAAAAGCTGCCTTTTTTTCCTGCCACATGCACAGATATAAGAGATCTACATGGCACATTATGTATATACCTGCACTGCTGATAATTCCATTCAACCAAACTGCAGGAAAATGTCGCTGGCCAAATGTAACTGTGGGACAGAAATGATCCTGAGACCTGTCTGTCTTGAGCAAAGTACATTACTGCTGTTGATACTAACACTTATTACGAACAGTTATAATACTAGCCCGATAATAATCAACCAGACTAGAGAGACAAGTTAGTTTTTAATTTCATATAACAGGAATCAGCAATAACACAACTACATGAAATAAAAAAAACTATAAACTTTGTGTTTCGCTAAAGCTACCATGCCCAAACTAGTGACATCATGATAAATACAGCTTGATAAACTAAATCACAAATCTAATTGCAAAGCTAATCATATCAACCTTGACATGCATTACTAAATATTAGGAACATTAACTAAGAACTGAGGTTGAGTTGTTCTTGGTTCATTGGTTCTTGCATTCAAATGCTTCCCAGTGTAACGGGGTTTTTGCCAAAATTTTCATACCATGAATTCAGGGACAACCCGGAAAGTTGCTCCCTCCAAAAGGGTAAAATAGAACCATTTGGTAAACAGTTGTGAAATGTGGCACACTGATTGGGGAGGGTCTAAGGAACATTCTGACCAAATTTGGGCCAAGTGCTGCCAACGCTCCAGCGCCACCGTCGGGTCAAATTTGGGCCTAATTTGGAAGTACATTTATGGTCATTACTTTTGAACCATGTGTCCAAAATTTAAAAGCCAGGCATCCCTGGATTCCCTGGATCGGGACGAGTTGAACGCACCCTATGACGTCAATTTCCACCTAATTAGATTTTCCACCATCTTGGATTTTTTTTTTTTCCAGCCTATAAATAAATGTCAGCTTGGACTGAGTGTGTTCTGTCAGGGGAAAGTTCAGGGATAAAAACCTGTATGACTACAATAAATATTCAAAATATTATTGTACATATATGAGTAATGATATTAATATTTGATTAGTAGGATTATGTTCATTAATCTGTCCTGAGGAGGTCTGTGGAATTTAATCTAGAGTTACAGGCTTGTGGTGATCACAGACAAAAGTCACAAGAAGCATGCAGCGTAAGTGTGTGTCCACTTGTTGACGTGAGGGTGTGTGTGGCTGATCTGACTGGTCGAAAAAGGGTTTATATTCCGCACTCTTCACTTCAGAATGACTGACACCCCATTGGCAGGGCACAAACAGGATTGCCATTACGCAAACAGTTAGAGGAAAGTTGGTATTTCTCCTAAATAGGCATGTGGCAAAAATGTTGGCACTCCTAACAAACATTTAGAATAAATGCAACCAAATTATCACCCTTGAAGAAAAGAACTGTATTTGTACTCTTTGATCATTTCCTGTTTAATCAGCATCATGTTTAATAAACGGGAACAGTTGAAAAGGTGGTGAGGAATACCTCAACAATCCCAGTTTCAGCACTGCACTTGCATTTTAGATCATTCTTGAGTTGGTCACGTTTCAGTGTCAAAATATCACATTGCATATGTTATTCATTTGAGATATTACGTTTTATGAAGGGTGCCAATAATTCTGGAGTTCCCTGTGTAAATGTGGTTGATGAACAAACTAGGATTCCAACCTTCCTGTTGATACTTTCGCATTTTCATCACACAGCGGTTTAATTCAAGGTTATAAAGTAGACATAGGCCACTAATGGCTTCACTGATGCTCCTTTGCTCGAACAGGGCTCGCTCCCTCATTCCGTGTTTTTTTTTTTTTTTTTTTTTTTAAATGATTCAGCTAAGCAGACTTATAATTATGTGTGGGAGTTCAGCAAGGCCTGTGTTGATGGCATGATTCAAACCTGTTGACTTTTGCTTGAGTCTCCCTGGCTAATTATTCTATTCTGCACCTCCTTACCTCTCTCCTGTGGCGATTAGAACCGGATCACTGATTCTGTTTTTCGTCTTTTAGAGTTAAAAGTGTTTCGAAATTGCACTCTACTGTCTTCTACAGTGGACAGAAACAGTAGATACTGTCATTTTCAGTGGAAAGTAGACAGTGAGTGCAGCTGGACTTCACAATAAGAGATCTCTTTCGGTCATATCCCTTGGTTCGTCTTGCGCAATCGCTTCGATTGATTTGTGCCTTAAGCCAGTTATTTAATTATATAAACGAATCCTGCTGAATGGAAGCGGAAGCTCGCTCCAGGAGGCTGAAGTTTCTTTTCTTCCGTAAGTTCACTGACTTCTTGGGACGCCACTGGTCATTTACGCTTTGCTCAAATGACAATCAGCCAAACACAGAGGCTGGCTGCTGTCCACGCCGTCTCCTTCAGTGTGCTTTCATTTCCTGGATGTCCCAGCGTTGCCTTATCGTCCCGATTCCATCTCCCCGGCTGTGCTGTGGAAAAGAGGGAAGGGGAACGTGTGACGGAGCAGTTTAATGCCTCGGCTTGCCTTTCCAGCAAGGGGGAGTTAGTGAAAGATGGCTCTTTGGTCTGCCAGCTACAATGGAGAACAGAGAGAGAGAGAGAGAGAGAGAGAGAGTGAGAGAGAGAGAGAGAGGCATTTGTTAATTTGCGACAAAATGATTCTGAGAGATGAGAAGTGTAGCTGGCTGGTAATGAGTGTGGTCATCACTGGAGAGATCAGAGCTGCAATCCAGCTATGAAGAGGAGAGAGAAAGGAAAAGAGAAGGAAAACTGTGTGTGTGTGTGTGTGTGCTTTCACAATTACGTCAGCTCTCCCCTGTCTTAAAATCGAATAAAACCCGTAACAGATAAGCTTTGCAAATAGAAGAATTCAATAATAAACAGAGTTGCAAAAATGCAAATTGTTTTTGGTCAAATATGATGATGATGATGATGATGATGATGTAAAAACGTTTTATATTTTTGTAACTCTATGCCCAGTGCTTGTCTGTTTCGGATTTGATAGAATTTTGGAGTGGGAGTTTTTAATATAATCTTGATATTGCTAAGTTCAATAAGGCACATGCCATTTATTTATTTTTTTCCCCGCTTGTTAAATCCTAAACTCGGGCATCAGGAGAGAAACCGAGAATCTGATCTGAGATAAAAATTCAACACGAGTTTGGCTTCTGGCCAAACAAAGATTAGCTTCTCCCAGTGAATTCTGTGTTTTTGAGTTTTGCACGTTGTATGTTGAAAATCAGAAGAAAAAAAAAAACAAGTTTTAAAAGAATTTCTGCTTTTGTTTTAACCGCGGGCTGTTATTCCAGCGATTGATGGCACGCTGACACGCTATTTCACAAGTGTGTATGCGTGTGTGTGTGAGTAACAGGTGTGTGGAGCGCGCGTGACAGTGCGTGAGTGTGTAAAGTATATGATCTACGTGTCTGAAAGAGCCCTGGAGTCTCCATGGGTGTGTTCCTTTTTTTTTTCTTTCTTTTTTTTCCTGACAGATTGCTGTTATCTATCAACTGGCCCAAGCTGATGATTTTCTTAAAGACTAGGCTTTCATGCCTGACGTTTTCAGCATTCTTCATCTGCGTTAATTACATTCCAGTAATTAGTTTGCCTTTTGTTATATTACTATGATATTATTATTACATTTTTTTTGGTTAAATTATTATATAATTTGTGAGTTCTACAATACACTTTTAAATTAGTTGGTGGTTTGACAGGTTGGTGGTCTGACAGCTATCTATGTCAGTATGTTCTCCTTGTGTGTGTGTGTGTGTGTGTGTGTGTGTCAGAGTGTAAGCAGATTCTTAAAATATCTTCACTTTCCAAATTAAAGGCCATATTAAGTATTACATTGCGTAGTGTATTATGTAATGAATGTAAATGTGAGTGCACAGTCTTGTTTGAATGTTCGAGTCATTTGAATTTGTCGTTTGATTCCCTCCCTCCTTTTTAAAGTAAATGAATCTGTTTTGAAACAGATTTGGCAGCACGCCACACATCACCCAGCAGTCCGTGGGGGTTTACTCACTCACGCAAGAAAAGAAGTGTAGCATACAGTGAAGAAATAGAGGAGTTTTACGAGGGTTACTTTAAAGGCTTTTACACCTGCATACTAGCACAGAAAAGTTTTTTTTTTTTTTTACTACAGTACCGAGTACTACATTTAAATAAAGGATACGTGTCGACTCCCTGGATTGTGTGTGTGTGTGTGTGTGTGTGTGTGCTTGGTGTTTTTGTTTACATTCACCTGTGTGTGACCAAAGCCTTGCTTTGTACCTGTGACTGGAGCACATTTGGGTGAATGCCAAAGTTCTTGTAATACTGAGCCACTGATCTCTCTCTCTCTCTTTCTCTCTCTCTCTCTCTTTCTCTCTCTCTCTCTCAGACATATATATATACACACACACACACACACACACACTCACAGACACAAAACAGCACCCCCCCCAACCCGTCCTCTCTCTTTTTCTCTCTGACACACACACACACACACACACACTCCTTCTCTCTCTCTGTCTCTCTCTCTCTCTCCCTCGCATGCTCTCAGAAAGGCATCCATTTCCACAACAGCAGCAGCAATAGCACTCAGCTCAGGGGAGCAAGAGAGGAGGAAAATGCGAGAGCACTGAATCTGAATCCTTCTGCCTGCCTCACTCGCTCACTCACTCGCTCTCTCACTCACTCACTCGCTCACTCACTCGCTCGCTCGCTTCCACGTTTAAAAATTAACACAGCTCTGCATTATTTAGATAGCCCAAGTGCTTCACCCTTCCATTCCTCTCCTCTCTGCCCACCTCCCAGCTCTTTCTCTCTCTCGTCTCTGTCCCTCCATGCCGCTGCTCTGGGAAAGCATGCACCTTGTCAACACTGGACTGCTGGACTAAAATGGATATCTATATTGAGATTCACCTGCAGTCACTCTGGACTTTACTTTTCCATTCTCACCCCACTACACTGCTGCAGCAGCTCAGAGGAACTGCTAGAGGAAAGTCACTGTGACTCAGACGTGTTTTGTGTATTAACAGCGCTCCTTGTTTTGCTGTGGGTTTTGGATTGCATTTTTTGCTTTTGTTTTTTTTATAAAAAAAAAAAAAAAAAAAAACCTGCGCATTACCAGGAGTGTTTTTGTGGCTCTAATCTCTTGGTTTTCTTTTTTTGTTTTTTTTTTTTCATGCCATCCAGACGAGAAAGAAGAAGTGGTCTTGGGCAGCCTTCCTCTCCTCAGCTTTAAGATCGGACCGATCCAGGCTTCAGACAACATCAGCCGCAAGTTCGCCTTTAAGGTGAGTGAATGCTGGGGTTCCAGTGAGGTCAAAGTGTGTGTGTGTGTGTGTGTGTGTGGAAATGTTTTTTATATCTTGGTGGGGACCAAATGTCCTCACAAATATAAGAACAGCTGATAGTTTTTGACCTCACTGAGCTGCTCCCCATTTTTTTTTTTAAACAAAAACAGCAGCTTTAATCAAAAAAAATCAATCAATAAATAAAATAAAATAAAAAAACTAAACAATCCAAAATGTTTCCCTTTGGTTACTGGGGTTAAAGTAGGGTTAGATTTAGGTGGAACATAGCATTTATTAGCTGCATTAGCAATGGAAGGTCCTCATGAGGATAGGAAGACACGTGTGTGTGTATCAGTGAGAGAGAGATGCAACATTGTCATGAGGATGCAATATTTTTGGGTTCAGAGTGATCTCAGGCAAGTAGCAAATTCTGTGTCTATAATAATATCTACAAATATATTATTATTTATAGCTATATTATTATTATTATTATCACCCACAGTATTATATTATGTACTGCTGCACTCTATGCACGAGAAAACAGGGTAGACTAGATTTTTTTTAAAGAACAAAACGTATCAAGTTAAAATTGTATCTCTACATTACATAGCCTCAGAGCAAACCTCTTACCAAGTCTGTTTTCAAAAAAAAAAAAAAAAAAAAAAAAGTTCTAGCATTGCTTCTCGTGTAATACTTGCAGAGTGCGCTGCATTATGCCATTTAACCTCGTGATATCTGAAAGCACACAGCTAAATCGAATGCTGTATGGAAAACCACGATATGGGTCTGTTTGATTACCATACATTTAAATGTTCCACTCTTATGCAAGTCCTTTGGCTTGTTTTCGATCCGTCTGTCATCTGTCTATAGCAGAACAGGTTTCGCAGGTGCACAGTGACGAGTGAGCTGCTGTGCTGCCGCGTGGACTGGTTTACCATTTCCTAGCTCAGATCTGGAGTTTCACACAGCACTCGTGTTTGAAACTGACTGAGAGCTTGTTAACTGCGTTGCGTCTAAGATGCACTAAGGGGCAGTGGGCAGGATTCCCGTTTCGACGTTAATACGCACGTGCGTCGTGGTGATGCAAATGACGTTTGACGGTTAGTTGAGAGAGTAAACAGAGTTTAGTAGCTGTGTGTTGGATTAATAATGACGGCCACTGGTTTCAGTAAAGCTGCAGTGGTGGTGTATCCACAGGCAAATATCATTGTGGAACGTGTCATACGAGACTCCAGGTGTGTTCCGTGAGTTGCCTCGGCGTGTGAAGAATGTGAAACTGTGCTTTTTCTTTTTTTTTTTTTTTTCCGCACCGGGCTCTGTTTCCAGTTTTGCCCTCAAGCTGTGTAGGTCTCCTCGGGCGCAGGGTGGAGATGTTTCATAACGGGTCTGCGCAGGTTCACGGTGACTTCTGATAAAACCGTCTCTTTTTTTTTATGAGGTCTCTCAGTTTTAGCTGACCCACCGCAGAGGAGGAGGAGGAGGAGGAGGAGGAGGAGGTCAGCCAACAGGCAGGAACTCTACGTTGGTGACCTTTGACATGGGCTTTTAAAGGATCTGAGGGGTGGAAAGGGCTTTGCTTCAATAAAACTCATTTCAGGATATTTACTGCCTCCATGAAAGCAGCCCTAAATCTGATTTATGGCACCTGAAATTGCAGAAGGTGCAATGTTGATCGTTCATCTGAAAAAACCCTTCCACGTATAATAATACGCGTGTGTTAAAAATAAGCACTGACTCATAGCCATTACATTTCTGCAATTTCTGCAAGAGCGTTTCCTATTTATGAGGAGTGCTAAGAAATCGTGACGCGTCCGGAGACGATGCCGTCACACACTCCCCCCCTCCAGCCAGCATTTTTTGAACTAGTCCAAGCACGAGGTCAATAATTAAGCGAGAACTGGCGAGACACTATGCGCTGGCCATGTGTGTGTTTGGGTTTAAACCACGCACTGAGAGCCAGAGGTGAGTTCACCCAGGCATAATCGAAAGACGCTTTGGCTGCCGCAGCTTGCCTTGTCTCAGGTTGCCTTAACAATAACGCCGGCAGCACCTCCAGCATCTTACGCTCCTTACTCTGGTTGCACATGTTCAAATGTAAACGTCGTCTAATCCTGGTTAAACGCAGCCTGACCAGAACTGAAGATGGGCCCTGAGGCTGGTGAGGATCTACTTCCTTGTTTTTGAATAGGTGGGATATCTTGTTTCTGACAGTAATATTCCAGTGTCATGTAGCTCATAAGGCTTCATGTTGGCTTTGTCACAGTTTCCTGCATTATCCTGTTCCTTTAGTTTTGGTCTACATAATGAATATTTTGTTACCAAGCCAAAAAACACACAAGTTATACTGTACATTACACTATCCACATACCCACTACACTGTACTGCTGTAGCTACTTGCTGACTGTACGTTTTCTTTCCTCGGCTCTTTTAATCGCTACGCTCCTTTTCATTATCTCTCTTTTTCTTCATAAGTCGACTCTAAGTATCACACACACACTCACACACACACACACACACACACACACACACGGCGTCGTCCTCCACCCCAGAATAGCACTGTTTGAATATTGATGAAGAGGGGTTGCATAACCGCTGGGAGGTTGCTCCCTCTCCATGTCTCCCTCTGCAGGCCTTACAGAGCAGGAAGAAGCCAAATATGAAAAAAAACAAAAACAAAAACAAACAAAAAAAAAAACAGGAAGTCCTGTATAATCATACGATCTCATTAATGACTGACTTGCTGTGAAGTGCTGATGGATCTGTTTTTGTAACCGCAGTTGGTTTAGGAAAAAAAAAAAAAAAAAGTCTTCAGAGATCTCTGTTGGTGTTGTTATTATTCATAGTCAGTTAGCTGTGAGACACGTGACGTCCGGCTTTATTGAGTTCGAACAAGTCACACAGGAAAGAGAAGACCAATGCAATCACAGCCTCTTGTTAGGAACCCTGGTTATGAGGCCATGGTGGAAAGATCCCAGATTGGTAGTGCTGATAAATTTATCTTTGGGTCCGAGATGGATTGATTGTTTTATTGGTTCAGGCCCAGAATGCAGTCCTGTCCCAGAGCACGGGGAGACAAGCCGATAAAAACAAGCTGCAGCTTGTTCGCGTGTGACACTGATTTGTTCTGAGTGGAGACTGATATCAGTGGTGGAAATCTGGGTGACACCTTCATAAGCTGTGGAAGGATGCTTGTATGCTTGTGACGAGACTCTTTTCACAAACAAGAACTGATAAGATGAAAAGTTATTTTACTTCAACTCACTGTTGCCTTAAATATACAGTACACTGAAACCCTAAAAGTCATAAAATCAGCACATCATCTGATCAGAAAAGAAAACCATCTCAGTTCATTTGTGCTCCTCTTATGCCAAAAGTTTTTTTAATAGCTGAGAAATTATGAGTCATTTTGTGAGTTGAGAAATAAAATAAAAATAAAAAAAAAAACATTATTTTTGACAACACCAACATGGCAGCAACAAACTACTATTGTTTTTGTGTTTCTCTCTCCCTCCTCTCTCTCTCTCTTTCTCTCTCCCTCCTCTCTCTCTCTCTCTCTCTCTCTCTGTCTCTTTCTGGTGCCAAATGATTTGTTACATTGTGCAGTGGCAAAAGGCCCTTTTATTTTTTTTACACTGTTTTTTGCATATCCTTAAATTTTCTGGCTCTTCATGGAAAAATTAGGCAGATGTGGAGGATGATGATTATGGTTTACAGGTTACGGGAAGTCGCCAGTGTTTACTTTAAACCCTTGTGGGTGTAAGACCGGATTGTAGTGTTAGACCCAGACCCAACTGACCCAATAATCTCGAGAAAGCACCACCAAACTGAACATTAAGTTGCCTTACTCAAAGCTCATTCGTTCCTTAGTGCGTCGTCAGTATCCGGTCAGGGTTGTATTGGATCCAGAGCCTATCCTGGGAACACTGGGTACGGGGCAGGAATACACCCTGGACCATACACCTTCACGGTTTGAACATTTGAAATGGGTTGATAATTAGCAAATGACCCAGTTTTTGTGTCACCAGATCTAGGGCACGTAATGTTGCTGAAATCAGGATGTTTGCCCAGTGGGAAGGGCTGTGATGGCCTGAACTAGCTGGTGTAGGAGTAATGTATCTCTCTTATCATTCGCGTGGGCACTGTCTATTTACACGGCATGGATCAGCTCTCAGGAAGCGTTCTGACACAGGAAGGAGGTGTGTGCGTGCAGGAGGCAGACAGAGCTGGAGACTGAACACACCCATGCAATCATCCCCTCAGAGTTGCCTAGTCATTATTGGTCACGGTAATCAGTAATTACTCTTGCCTCTGTGTTCTTGTTTGCGCTCATGCACATGACGCTGTCAACACATTAGTGCATCGAGCAGACTTTGGCCCGCAACTCCCTCACCTTGCGCTACGAGTTAGTAAGTCCCCGGTTGTTTACTCACAAGACCTGTCTAGACTCACAAAGAGTCTGTCTAGTCATGTAACTTTGGTGCTGGAGGAAGCACTATGAACTAGTGAGCTCTGTAACATTTGCTAATGGGTGAAGCAAGCATCAGGTGGCGTCACTCTCGCCAGGTTTTATTTATCCGCGCAGGTTCCATCTGTTGCTCTTTCCGCTGCATTAACCATGCATGACTAAAGAAATATACCTGGGTGGAGAGAGAGGGACAGACGTGCTGAGACTGTGACAAGAAAGAGGGTCACCTCAAGGATATGGGAAAATCTGCTGGATGTCCATGTGGATGAATTGTGGACAATAAGACAAAAAAAATCAGGTTGGCAATTTTTTTTTTTTCCTGAGTTTAAAAGACTTTGATGCCGCAAAACCATACAAAACCATAAATATACAGATTATAGATTTATAGATTTTTATTTGATGACTTCTACATTATTGATTCAGTGCAAAAACAGTTCAGATTTCCAAACATTAGTTTTCTAGCACAAAATTAAATGTTACAGAAAAATGTTTGTATGTCAGTAAAGAAAGCAGCAGATTACATAAGAGACACTT